>CM053585.1:88060729-88080730 GCA_028646515.1 Pseudochirops corinnae
CAAAATTTCCAAAGTTCACTAAAAAGCTGAAGTCAACTGGCTTTTTAAAATTTTAATTATTTAGGATACAGAATACCAAGAATCCAATAATGTCAAAGTTTTAATAGTTTTCTTTTTATTAGAATGACAGCTTTATCAGATCAAAAAAGAAACCAGAGATAAAAATAAATGTTCAAAGGCTTTTGATTGTATCCAATAACGTAAGCTAATGTATAAATGTGAAAGTAAAGTATTTACATCGCTATTTCTATTTTGGGGGAGGTTTTAGTGGGATGATTTCTTATTCCACACCCTATCACTTTTCTCCTAAATGGTGGGAAGTATGCTTCATCATCAGTCTTCTTAAGTCATAACTGGCTATTGCATTATTCAGAGTTCTTAATTCTTTCAAAGCTGTTTTCTGTTGCATTATTCTAGTCGATGTATAAATTGTTCTCCTGGTTCTGCTCACTTTAATCTACATTAAGTCACTGAAGTCTTCCTGGGTTTTCTGAGACTCATGTCCTCCTTTCATCATGTCTTATAAACAAAATTCCTTTATGTTTATATAATGCATAATTTGTGCAGCCATTTCCCAATTGATAGGCACCTCCTTTGTTTCCAATTTTCCTGCAATAAAAAGCACTATAATATTTTTCCCCAAAATTGTACTTTGTCTTATTTCCTTGGAAGTATAATTAGTGGCATCATGAGGTCAAAAGGTATACAGAGTTTAATGACTTTGGAATGTAATTCCAAATTGCTTTTGGAATAACGGACCAATTCACAGCTCATCCAGTTCTCCAATGACTTCCACCTTGCTCTTTTGTCACTTTTGTGAATCTGAAGTGTTTTAAAGTGAAACCTTAGATTCTGAAATGTGACTCTGCTATTATTAGAGTTTTAGGACATTTTTTCAGGTGGTTGTTAATAACTGGCATTTCTTCTCTTGAAAATTGCTTATTCATATCCTTTTGATATGAATTTATTCACAGAAATGGCTCTTGTTTCTATTTCTGCAAATCCCTAGATATCTTTGTATCAGTCCTTTAGCAGAGGAATTTGCTGCCAAGATTTAGCCTGCTGCCTTTCTATTTCATACTGCAATATTTTTTGTTTGTTCATAGTTCTCGGACTTTCTAAACGAGGACTTGGAAACTATAATTTCCTCCACTTTTCCCTAAGTGATAAACATACAATCAATGCTAGAGCATACAATTCAAAAGAGATGTTCCATGAACAAAGGTAACTTTGTGGCTAGGCCACATTTAATCATATTCAATGTAGGTTACATGACATTGATTCAGCAAATAATATGTTATCTTCATGATAAACAAACAAATATTCAAGGTTTTATAAATGATTTATGCTAATGTGGCCTACTTACAAATTACAGTAACAACGTTTAAGTTTTCTAACTGATACCTGACAAAGAATATTTAATTCTAAGGAGAAAATACAAATAGCCTCTAGTTGTTTTATATAACAATGGACAACAAATAAAGGTAATTTTAGAGGAAAAGATTATAGAACCATGCCTTCTGTCCTTGCTGCTACTTCAAAGAAACTCATTTCTCCTCTTTAATAGTTTTCATCAACTAGGCTTCATAAAATAAATTGCAATAACAGGGACCAGGTGATAAAAGGAGAGAAAATTTAAGTCCCTTTGCTAATCCTATGTGTAACTCACAGCTTGTCTTCTTCTATATCCAACATTTATAATCACTGTTCTAGAGCTAATACTAAACTCCTAGGAAGCACATGACATAAAATTCCACCCAAAGTAGAGGGAACTAAACCATGCAAGGACAAAAAAACTACCTGTCATGAAATACATAAATATGCCTGTGTGAATGAGTAAGAAGTGGATCCCCAAAAACTATGAGATCAGAGAGCATGCAATAAAGAAGAAAAGAGACAAGTCCGACTTCTTTTATAAGAAACACTTCTTAATTTTGGTGAGTCTGAAAGGCACAACTGATAGTGGGAAAATAAATTTCAACAGAGCCAATAAAGATTATGAAGTCTTGGTCAAGAAACTAAATACTTTAAAGGTATAGACAGTATTTTTAACATTACTTCTAAAGCATATGAAATTTAACCAATAAACAAAATGAGGCAATTTCTCCAAGTGGAACATAATTTCTTAATAAGGCATGCAATTTATTAATAAATGACAGGTCAAGGGTATGTTTGCATTTGTGCCAAAAACTCCACTCCAGGGCTGATCTTTTTTTTTTAAATACTGAGATGTATCTTCCTTTCCACTGCATTACACATCATTTGGACCTCCCCCAGCAAATGTAAGGCAGCCTACAGAAGTGGACATTTATGAGAAAGTGGTCCAAAAACTCAAGGTTCTTCCTCGTTACTTCATCACTGGGCGGAAGGATTGATCCTCAGGTCAATCTACAACTACGGGAAATGGCTTTCAAACGCAGCCAATCTTCCCTTTTCTGGCACTTAAGGAATGGAACATTAGCTGGTTTATGAAACCCAGTTTGCCTCTGGCAAACACGTCCAGAAAAACATAAGCCATCTTAACCAGGCTTTTACTGGCTCGGTCTCTCTAAGTCACCAAAAATCTTGATGCTGGCCATCTGAGGAAACAGATGGATTCCTATAGAAATAACTGACAAGAAATAATACTAATATTAATGTTCCTCACTTCCAAAGAGAAAGGGTTCAAAAGAAAAAAAATAAGTGAAGTAGGTGAGAAAATGGTATCTGAGAATGAGCTTTAAATATCTGAGCCGTACCTCATTTCTCAAATATATAGAGAACTGAGACAACTTTATGTGGAAAAAAAAAAGTCATTCTCCAGCTAATGAATAGTCAAAGGATATGAATGGGCAGTATTCAGACAAAGAAATCAGAGTGATCTATAGTCACATGAAAAAATGCCCTAAATCACTACTGATTAGAGAAATGCTAATTAAAACAACTTTGAGCTACTACCTCATAACCACCAGAAGGGCTGATAAGACAAAAAAGAAAAATGATGGATACTGAAAAGGATGTGGGAAAACTAGGCCACTAAATGCACTGTTGGTGGAGTTGTGAACTAATCAACCACTCTAGAAAGCAATTTGGAACTATGCCCAAAGGGCTGTAAAGCTGTGCACACTCTCTGAACCAAAAATAAAACTGCTAAGTCTATATACCAAAGACAACCAAAAGAAGGGGAAAAGATCTATTTGTACAAAAATATTTTAAGTGGCTCTCCTGTTGGTGGCTAAGAACTGGAAATCAAAGGGATGCCCATCAACTGGTGAATGGCTAAACAAGCTATGGTATATGATTGTAATGGAACATTATTGTGTTATAAGAAATGACAAACAGGATGATTTCAGAAAAACCTGGAAAGATGTATATGAATTGATGCAAAGTGAAGTGAACAAAGCTAGGAGAACACTGTACATGGTAAGAGCAACACTGGCAACAATATTTTTTTGATAAAGGTCTGTGAATGACTTAGCTATTCTCAACAATACAATGATCCACAACAATTCCAAGGTAATAATGATGAAGCATACCATCCATCTCCAGAGAAAGAACTGACATTGTTTGAATACGGACTGAAGCATACTATTTTTCACTTTCTTTCATTCTTTTTCTTTTGAGTCTTCTTGTGCAAAATGACTAATATGGAAATGTTTTACATGATTGCACATGTATAACCCACACCTGATTGCTTACTGTCTCAAGGAGAAACTGGGGAAGGATAGAAATTTGGAACTGAAAACTTTAAAAAATTGTTTTAAGATGTATTGGAGTGTGTGTGTGTGTGTGTGTGTGTGTGTGTGTGTTTGCATACATATGTAATATTTGTTAGGCACACTTTGTAAAAATCAATGGAAGAAGAAATAAGTGATACTGCCGTATGAGTATGAAAAAGGTAATCTGGCCTACAGAGGAAAGAGATGAGTCTAAGAAACAGATCTACAAGCCTGACTTGGTAGCAAGCTGTAGTAGTGATGAGGAATTTCACTTACGCACAGCATCTGCTAGAAATGAAAGCACCTAACATTTAATTGACTCGTCTTTAATGATAATTTCATCCTTCAAGAGGTGGCACAGTGAAGAAGGAAAATTGTATACTACCTGATCCTCAAAGAGAGAAATGGGCTATTAGGATGAAAACTGTAGGAACTATGGAAAAAAAACAGCTAATCAATTTCAAAATGCATGACAGAAAAAGAGGAAAGCCAAGCCATAATCTTTCATTTACCTTAGATTTCAGCAGATTTCAAAGGGTTGTATCCTCTGTGCTTATACATTGCTTAGAACAAAATAAATTTTTTAATTGAAAAGGGAATTTTTGTTGTTTTATTGAGTATAGGTACTTGTTTCTGTTTTCATTGTAAAAATAAATTTATTTTATAATTATACATTTTGTTAAAATGTTTATTAGTTATTAATTTTAAAATAAATTTTATTAATATATTTTTCAAATTTTATTGTTATTATACATTTTACTGTTAAAATAAAAAGCAGGTTCTTTTTCTAAAAATTGTGGAGAAGCCTGTCAATTAGTGAATGGCTAAACAAATTGTGGTATATGTTCATGATTGAATATTACTCCGCTTTAAGAAATGATGAGCTCAATGATTTTAGAAAAGCATGAAGACTGTCATGAAATAATGAAAAGCAAAATGAGCAGAACCAAGAAAACATTGTATATAGTAACAACAGTACTGTTTTAAGAACAATTTTGAGCAACCAAGTCATTCTATTATAAATACCGAAATTAACCTCAAAGATCCTATGAAAGAAGATGCTATTTGAATTCAGAAAAGCATACTGCTGTGGTGTAGGAAATTATGAGCTAGTTGATTTAGAAAAATATGGAAAGACTTGGACTTATAAAGGAAAATGCTATCTACCTCCAGAGAAACAGAAAATAGGTGGAAATGAGCAAAGTACAGTCTTAATATGGTATATGAGTGTATGTGGGTATATATGTCTATGTTTATAGGTATCTCTGCATATATTATCTACACTTTATTGTAGCCTGGGGGGTGGGGGGAAAATGCGGGAGAGGAAGGAGAGGAATAAAGTAAAAAGTACACAGCAGAGAAAAGCTGGGATCACTGATAACAGTCATTTCATTATAATGGGTTTCCCTTTTATTCCTATGTATTTTACTTCATGCATTTAAAATAATATTATTCTGAAAAGGGTTTTCAACAGACTACTTAAAAGGTTCATGAAACAAAAAAAAAAGTTAAGAACATTGGTCTAAAATGACTGATGTGGCAATATAAGGAACTCATCAAGCAACCTGAGTTTTTAAAAAGATTTGTTCAGAATGAGATTGTGCAGAATAAGATAGGCAAAGTGCCATGGGACTATGCAAAAGTGTATATCCCATCTCCCCGCCCCCCTCCCCCCCCCAATGAAGAGAATGGAGCCTAGAAACTATTCCACTAAGGCGGACTTCAATTTCAGTAAAATTACAGAATATATCTCTCAAAGGAAGGTCAGAGAACATTTAAGAAAGGAGCAATCACCAAGTGCTAGGTTTGTTTCATTAAAAAGAGGTCCTGGCAGCAAATGCTAAGTAATTCCACAAAAAAAATTATCTGACCCATAAATCATGTGAATGGTGAAGGTACATAGATATAGCTTACCTAAATTTTAATAAAGCACATTGACAGTCTCTCAAATTAGTTGTACATAAAATAATGGGGAATTTAGACTAAAGAATGTGAAAACCATTACCCATGAGCCAAATCTATGGCTTTTTGTTTCTAAAGGTCCAAAAATTAAAAACAGTTTTTTTTTTTCCTTTCTTAAATAAATATAAAAGCCATTTTCAGCATTTAGGCCTACAAAAAAAAAAAAAAAAGGCAGAGGGGTGTATTTCTACCTCAGTACAAAGCACAGCCCTGACCAGAAGAAGACAGTTAAAATGTCAAATGCAAAGAATAGTGATTAATGATACAATTCACCTTAGAAGAAGGTCTTTGATTTGATTTGACCTTATTTGACCCTGATTTGACCTCAAGCTATTAAACATGATTACCAATGACTTAAAAAGGCAAAGACTCCAAGACTACTTAATCTGCAAATAACCCTAAGTAAAACAAGACGTTTTAGACAACAAAAGTCTGTTTATTTACAAACAAATAAACTTCAGAGTCAAAGATGGTAGATTAGCCAAAAAAGGGCAACAATTCCATACAATAAGAGTTAGTATTTTTACAGAACAAAGCTTTCTTTCTTTCTAGTGGCAGTGGTTTTTACACTGCTAAAGTCATCAAGATGACTTTTAGCAAGATGACTACTTCTGTAGGCTGAGAGGGGTATTCTTATTCAGGTATGTATTGAGTACAACAAAAAATCCTCTGAAGAGTACTCTATGACTAAGACAAGAGTCCTGTTATAGCATGCCCTGGCTCAAAACACATCTGAAAAACTGGGTTGAAATTGATGCAGTTTTCATGAGAGACCTTGATTAGCTATAAATAATCTAGAGATCAAAGATCAAGATGATGGAGTCTGGGATAATGCTAGGTAGGTTGCTACATGGTGTGAAGGAATTGGAGATATTTAGCCTGATTTAGAAAAGAGAACAGGGAATATGTAGTCCCATCCCTTCCAGCTAAACCCAATTACCTATTTCCCAATGGAAACTTGCCCACCCTTTCTACTTCACCCTCTGGAATTCTTATTTCAGAGAAAACAAACTTCCCTTAATTCTGGATTGCTTTTTCTCAAACTTTTCCCCTCAGTTAGGCCTCATAGAGACCTAAACCCAGAGTATCTTCTCCAGCAATGATAGAACCTTCTCTCTCATGTTGGTCTTGGTAAGGGAGTCAAAATACTTCTCACTCCCCATTTTCATGTTCATATTCTTCATCTGTTTCTTTCACTCAGTCTTTCCTCATTTGAAGTCCACATTTTAGAACCAATGAAAATTATGACGGGTAAAAATTACTGACCAAGTCATGTTAAAATGTTCTTCTAAACTTTTAAAAGTTACCAATGATCTAATGGACATTTCTCTGACCTTATCCATCTCAAAGTAAAAGCTACAGCTGATCACCCTTTCCAACCAAAATACTGATTCTTCTCTACATTTTTGTGACATGCTCTCATTCATCTTCTCCTTGCTCTCTTGATAACTTCATCAACCCCTTTGGGTTTAATTACCATTTTTATGTAGATGATGCTCATATCTGTATGTCTAGGCCAAGTATCTCTCCTGAGCTTCAGTCCTGAGTAACCAACAACAGATAATTTAAACTGGATGCGCCTGGCACATAGCAGATGCTTAATGAATGCTAGCTGACTCATCTAAGTCTCAACATGTCTAAATCTGAACTGATCATATTCTCCCTAAACCCTCCCCTCTTACAAACTGTCCTCTTTTTCTCAAAGAGGCCACCATCTTTCCAGTGTTCTCAGAGTTGTAATCTGAGCATTATCCTGGCCTCCTCCTCATTCATGCTCACTTCACAAATCCAATGAGCTGCTAAATCTTGCCCTTTCTACTTTTACAACATTTCTCACACCTGACCCCTCTCCGTTCACATAACTACAAACCAAGTCTAGACTTACATTATTGCAAAAGCCTCTTAACTGGGTCTCTCTACTTCAAGTATCTCACTATTTCAGTATATTCTACATTTTGCTAACAGGTAATTTTCCTCAAACACAGATCTAACCATGTTACACCTCTATTTAATTAACTCTAGTGTCTTTGTATTGACTCTAGAAAAAATATAAATTTCTCTGTTTTGCATGTAGCCCCACATATCCTGGCCCTAACCTACTTTCCAAATTCATTGGACCATATTCTCCCTCTTGCTCTGAGATTCAGTCAAAGTGGACTTCTTTCTATTTTTCACAAAGAACAGTCCATCTCTCATCACTCTGACTGCATTGGCAGGCAGGCAACAATATTACTGTGTGTCAGGCACTATGATAAATGCTGAGGATATAAATACAAGCATAAAGATAGTCCGTGCTCTTAAGGGGCTTCTACTGGTGGGGGGTGGGGGGGAGGCAACACATAAAAGGGAGTGAAAAGTTTGAGGGGAAGAGAGGAAAAAGTAACAGAACGCATGGCGACATCTGCAAGAGTCAGAAATACAGTTGGAAGGAAATGAAGCATGGTCAATCTGAGACCGACTCCAAAATGTGGGGACAAGAAAGAACTCAGCACTGGCCGAGCCCACGCCTGGAATGCACACCTTCCTTAACACTGTCTCATAAAGTACCCTTCTCTCCTTTAAGATGCAGCTTAGATAATATCTTTTGCAGGAAGCTTTTTTGGATTCACAACATCTAGTTCCCTATGTATGTTTGTATGTACATACATACACACACACACACACTTTATATGTGCCTGTCTCCTCCATTAGAATCTAAATTCACTGTAAGTAAAGGCTGCTTCATTTTTTGTACTTGTGTCCTCACAGTCTGGCATATAGCAGGTGCTTAATAAATACTTAACAACTGTGATATATTGTCCGACTGAATTACTATATGAATGACTCTTCTGCATGCTTCTAATTCTACAGAGTATATCATCATCCTTTTAGTAACCCAGGTTTACAATTTCATTCAGTTGCTTCAATTGTGTCTGACTCTTTGTGTCCCCAAGGGGGGTTTTCTTGACAAAGATACTGGAATTGTTTGCCATGTCCTTCTCCAGCTTATTTTACAGATGAGCAAACTGAGACAAACAGGGCTAAATAACTTGCTCAGGGTCACAGAACTAGAAAGTGTTTGAGATCACATCTGAACTCAGGTCTTCCTGACTCTAAGCGCAGCTGTCTATTCACTGTGCCACAATGACAATAATTTGAAAAGAAAGAACAACTACCACAAAACAATCAAAAATGAATGTTGCAAAGTTATACCTCTCCCTACCTAAAATACTGCCTTAATAGCCTCCTAAATTAATCTCCCTGACTCAAGACTTTCTCTTCTCTAAATTATTGCCAATACTGCTGAAATAGTGATTTTCCTAAAGGTATAAGCTTACCTATACTCAATAACACCAGTGGTTCCCTATCGTCTCCAAAAATATAAACTACTTTTAATGGCATTTAAAGATATTCTCATCTTGACTCCAAACTACCTTTTATTTTATATTACTGCATCTATTGTAGCTAAACCAAACTTCTTGATGTTTCTTAAAAAAAATCCCACATCTGTTCTTTACTGCATTTGCATAAGTCCTCTATGACTGAAAGCCTCTACACACACACACACACACACACACACACACACACACAGAGTTCCCTTTGAGGCTTAACTAAAGTTCAAAAACATAATGTATGTACAGTAAATATCCAACAAACACATGAAATTAGACTAAGAAATCACAAGTGGGCATTACTCATTTGGTGGTTTTAAAAAAATAGATATTTTTTTTTTAAATAAAAAAAATTAAATAAGCATGATTCAAAAGAAAAAATGCGATACTAGAAGACATTCCTTTGAAG
The DNA here is from genome assembly GCA_028646515.1 of Pseudochirops corinnae. NCBI lineage: Eukaryota > Metazoa > Chordata > Mammalia > Diprotodontia > Pseudocheiridae > Pseudochirops > Pseudochirops corinnae. The sequence goes on from CM053585.1 coordinate 88,070,170, forward strand.
AGGTAGATGTGGAACACTTCGTATATGTTCCAGACTTTTCCCCTGTACTGATGGGTTTGAGTGATTTTTTTTTTCCCCTCTTCCTCTTTTTTTCATTTCAAAAAATATTTGTTTGGGATGTCTCTCTGAGAAGGAATAGGAGAGGAAGTATTGGAAGAATTTTCGTGAAGTAAAAACAAAAGATAGCAATAAAAATTCTTTAAGGGGTGGCTATATAGCACAGTGAATAGAGCATTGGCCCTGAAGTCAGGAGGACCTGAGTTCAAATCGACCTCAGACACTTAACACTTACTATTCCGTGACCTTGGGCAAGTCACTTACCCCCAATTGCCCTGCCTTCCCCCCTCCAAAAAGCAAAAAATAAATAAATAAAATTTGAAAAATAAAATAAAAATTCTTTAAAACAAAGAAAAAAACACAAGGTAGAACAAAAAATAATGGATGCTAATAAAATATTTGAAAACATTTTTAAGGTGATTACAACAAAAGCCTTTTAACATTTCCTTTAATTTGGTCAATAATTTCTTTACCTGTGCTGCAGCCCAAATGCAATCTATGTGCTGAGTACTTAGTCGTCCTTCTGCTGCCAGAAAATTCAAAATTACTTGGCACTGTTTGATAATCTGTAAAAGAGGGACACATATGTTCAATATAAAAAATACTTTTATCTACCAAAATTGTTGAAAACCAAGTAAGTTTTTTTAAACAAACCTCAATATGTAAATTTGGTCCAAATATATGCTCAACAACATTGTTGCTAATAAGCCAGTCTGCAAGCTCTTTTGCAATTGACCTAAAATAAGATAATAAAATTAGTTAGCACTGCAAACAAACTAAAATTGCAAGGCTTTTTTCATGAAAAGCTATTACTATGATCATTCACGAAAACAAAAAGAGATTCTTTATTTGCAAAGAATAGACAGACAAATTTCTAGTGATTAAAATATAAACATAAAAATTGAAGCTTCTTAAATTTCTCAAAACTCTTCATTAAAGAGCTTTAATCTCATAGATGTCACTGAGGAAAATGTGAAATGAAGCAACTCACTGGCTCTACCTTTCTTCTCAGGAGCAATACTGCCCATGACTTCATTTACACAGGGCCTAGATTCAACCAAAAAATGAGGGAGCACTGAAATACACAGGCCCTACTAGTTACTCAAAAGGTGGCAAGACTTAAATTTCCAGGAGCAAGAGTTATCCCTATAACTACTACTGTACACTAGTTCTTAGTGAGGATACTGCTGATAAAATCCCTGAAAAAGAAAGAATATTAAGCTTAGTATTATTCTCAGCAACTTGCAACTTGGGAGAACCTTCCATGTAATGCATGTTTTCTATATTCTTTTGCTCCTTTTATTAACTATGAATGTATGAAAGTGATCTAATTACAGTTCAGGGTGTTAATCCTTGTTTTCCTATTTTCTCAGATGTTATTAATTCCATGAATACTTTTTGTATTTTTTCACCTTCATAGCATTATTAGATGTCTTATCTCTACTCTGACCTTCATAAACAAATGACAGATTTCTTTCTCTAGTAATTATTCTTTAAATTCCCAAATACTAAGCCCTACCATCCTCAGCCCCATCGTCTTAGTATCTATTAGTCCATTTGCTACGAAAATAAACATTTTATATTAGAGGATATAATCATAAAATGCTTAGTAATTAAATATACTTTAACTTAATTCACAAGACTAAAACATAAAACTTACTAACGAAAATAATAAAATAAGAACAAGACAGCTTCTGATGTTATTTTTAAAATGTATAGTTTGTAGACATTAATAACAAAGTATTTACATGCACATTCCTAACTCCTGAGTGAAAAAACTTTTCTATACGATTCTATAATCAAAAAAGATATAGTATAAGAAACGATATACTTAATACAGTTACTACTGTACAATAATATATGAAAAACTATTCTGCTTTGACTAAAAATCTTCAAGAATCAATAAAGTCTACAGGAAAAACAAGCTATCTAGACTTAAGAAGTAAAAGTGAATCATATTAGAGTAAAAGAATATAGGAACAGATATTTTACCCAGTTTTCAATTCTAAAACAGAGAAAGTATGTTAAAGAATGTTTTTTAAAAACAAAGTAAAAAGATAAAAAGGTTAGTATGGTTACTTTTAACAGTAACCTAAAAATAATATCTGGAAAAAATTATAGTTTCTCAGATTTAAGTAGATAAATTTAATGTTACTTCTAATTCATAGTTATGGTTGAATACTACTGTACCAAAGTATTACTAAATTACTGAATCCTGCCATTTGTCCACATTATGACCTCAACCCCTAATTTCTCTCCTCGACATCAGGAGGCATCACCCCTACACCAGTTACATTCTCCTTTTCCCATGCTGAATGCTTAGTGAATGAGTACATCCCTATACTGATCTCTTCTTAGGTTGTTCGTTCTTTTATCATTCAGTTGCTTGTGCCGTACCAAGCTTAATCCTGCATCACTCCACCATCTACTATCTTTGCTCCTGTACATGTGATGCTGAACAGAGGTGGAGAAACTCCTGGATTGGATACGCTAGATATTTATGATCCATAATGTCAACTGGGCCCTCACTGATGCAAGGTAATCCTTTTACACCTCCAAATTAACCCACAATTCCAAACCTCCCATGATTCCTTGCCCCAATTCTCACAGTTCAGAAGCTTGTCTCACATTTTACTGAACATACTAAGACCATTTGTCCAAAACTCCCTCAGCCCCATGTAATCAATTATCATCTCAATGCTGATAGATAGACGGACAGACAGTTGCACAGACAGACAGTTGGATAGATGGATAGATGGATAGATAGATAGATAGATAGATAGATAGATAGATAGAAAGAAAGATAGATAGATACTACATGCTAAGTGTACTCCATGACCTCATTTTGGTGTTTTCTTGGCAAAGATACTAGAGTGGATTGCCATTTCTTTCTCCAGCTGATTTTAAAGATGAGAAACTATAGCAACTAGGATTACACAATTTACCCAGGGTTAAAGAGCTAGTAAGTGTCAGAAGCCAGACTTGATTCCCAAGGCCAGCATGCTAATGCACTGCTAGGCAAAAGTATTCACATTAAACAGATTATAGATCCACTGAAGTATCAGAAAGTCAAGTTAACCCTATCTTCTCTAACTGTCTAACTGATGTTATCCATCACCAAATATTTACTGTTGGAAAAGATGGGGAAGAGAAGAGCATACTAAGAACAGAAATGCAACAAGCTGGAATCCAACTAAATAATCCACCACTTATAACAACAGAAACAAAACAATCCCTCCTCTCCCTCAAAAAACTCCTACCAGTATATAAACAAAAGGGAAAAAATATAATCTCCCACAGAAGTTAATTCCTTCTGAGGAAGAAGATCAAGTAGGTTTAAGAAATAAAATACGAAAAGGTAATGTAAGAAAAATAAGGAGACAACAGGTGAAATAAGTTAAGTCAAATAAATGGAACAAAAAGCAGAATTGATTTTTAGGTGGGCAAATTAGCAAGGAGAGTGATTCAAGGCTGAAGAGTAGGATTTGGAGCTCTAGCTGGGGAGTCACTGCACAAAAGGAATTTGTGACATGACAAATTTGTTACGTGACAAAAATTGAGTGGAAAAGTTTTAATAAGTTGCTTAAGATTATTGTAGTACAAAGCAGTGGGGGGAAGGAGGAGGATTCACTTGCCAAAAATCAATTGTTATGCAAAGTTAGGGAAAGTGTGCAGAGATGCCTAAGTGATCAATGTTTGTGCTTTTGCCATAGTTAAAGTGACCTATCTGCAGACTGATCACCCTCTTTAAAAGATAAGGGAATAGAAGAGCACCGGGGCAACTAGATGGCACAGTGAACAGAGTACCAGCCCTGGAGTCAGGAGGACCTGAGTTCAAATCTGGCCTCAGACACTTAACACTTACTAGCCACCAGGCCTTGGGCAAGTCACTTAACCCCAATTGCCCTGTCTTCTTCCCTCCAAAAAAAATTTTTTTTTAAATAGAATGTATCTCCATTCTCCAAGAAGTAAGGGAGAAGGAAGAGTTCTTGTAAAAGGCAAGAGAAGCAAGACTTCAAAAAGGAACACGACAAAGGGGGTGAAGAGGAGGAAAGACCTGACCCAGGTCAGGATGACAGAGGATGGAAGATTATATTAAGGGAGAAAAGGAAGGGAAAGGTTGTAACTTCAAGAACAAATATAAACTGGAGCATATTCAAAGGACAGTTTAAATATGTTATGGTTCTTCCTACATAGAGAGAATTATTATTACCCCTAAATAAAATTTAGTATGGCTTTCAAATCAAATAAGGAGTCCTACCAAAACATCCTATTAATCATCTGCTTTATATAGCTCACATCAAGTTACAGAGCTTCACTGAAAAGTACATTATTAAGTAGTTACTTCATTCCATGAAATGGAATGAAGTAACTATATCACAATTTCATTCAGACTTGTTTAAGTATAAAACTCTTACTATGATCCAGGGAAAAATGTCTATTCTTCTGGAGGCTTTGAAACTGAATCCAGGGAATAAATATGATACTTATAAATATGGTCTTCTCCAGGCAAGACACATCAAGTATAAAGCTATTAAGGAAAAAGCTGTGGCTTAGTATTTTGACTGGCATCATGAAGTTGAAATGTAATGGGAAGAACACCTAAACAATACAATCTTATTATATAAAATTAGCAATGACTAAAAGGTTTATAAGTGAAAATCTGTGCAATGCTTAGAAAATATAAGGCTAATTAACTAAGGCCAATTATAAGCAGTTATAGACAAAAATATATACCTCATCAAAAAAAACAAAGACTAATACATGTTCTCAGAACACAGAAAAAACAAGTTCAAATTTTAGAGAAATACTTTTGGAATAAGTATACAAACTAGACAAAGCATGAATAACAGCTGATATGTATACACTACTAAAATTATCAAATGTAACTGAAACAAGTTAGAACCTAGGAAATAGTTAAGATGCATGAGGGAAATTAAAAGATCCTCCATGGGTGATTTCCACATTAACTCAACCAGAAACATATCATCACTCACTCAGTAATCTCTTCTCCACTGAGGTGCATGACATTCATCCCTACTTCCCAAATGAAATCCCAAAGTCATTTGCCTTCTTTCCTCAGTGAGTTTGGTGCATGGCTCCCAATTTCTCTCTCCTCTCCAACTCCTGCCCTTATACTAAGGAACTTCCATACATTGATTATGTTCTTGATCTTGCCATCATCTACAAATGTACCACCTGCATGTTCAGGAATTCCAAAATGCCCTTCTCTGACCACTGACCTATTTTAGCCTCCCACCTGTCTTTCCATATAAAATTCTATTGTTCATCCTCATCATGATCGCCAATTCCTTTAAGTCATTCTTTCTTCTTTTCCCCATCATGCCTCCTTGGTGAACCAGTTCAACTGAACATTGCCCTCCTCTTGAGGCTCTACCAGAGTGGGGGAACCTGGGCCCCCAGGCTAGGTTCTCAAATATGACCCTTTGACTGAATCCAACCTTCACAGAACAAATCCTCAATTAAAAAAAAAAATTTGTTCTATGAAGCTTGGATTCAGTCAAAGGGCCACAGTTGAGGACCAACAGGGCCATATATGGCCTAAAGACTGCAGGTTCCCCATCCCTGCATCTTACCCCTTACTCATTTCACTGAATATGCCCTGCTAAGCCTCAGGCTTAAATCATTCCCACCATTCACCACATTTACTCCTACACACCCACTGCTAAACGAAGGTGGAGGAAACGAAAGCAATTTTTCTGATAAAGTCTGCTGCAAATTTATGTTACATAACCTCAATTGGTCTCTCACCACTAGCTAGCAATCCTACAGTAACTCCCTCATGAACTCATTATCCCACTCTCTACTCATGATGCTCCAGACCTTTGAGTGCCTCCTTAAACTTCCATTGGCTTCCCTTGCCCCCATCCTCTGAACTAAGAGTCTTTCCCCTTATTTTACATAAGAAAACTGAGGGTATTCACTTTGAGCTCCCTCTTTTCCTCATCTCTGATCATGAAGATACATTCTGCCACTTTCTCTTTCTTCACTCATGTCTTACAAGTGTTCTTACTCCTTAACAAGGGCAACCTCTTTAGCAAGGGCAACCCCTTCACCTTCAGGTAATCCCATTCTACCCTGTCTCCTCAGATTGTCCCCTCTTTCATCCCCAATCTATCACCTATCTTCAATCTGTCTACTGACTCCATCTTTACTACCCACAAACATGTCCATGTCTTCCTCATCCTCAAAAAACCCTTACCTGATTTGTCCAACCAGGCAATCATCTGTTATCTTTTCTGCCCTTTCTGGCCAAACTCCTTGAAAAAGCCATCGCCATCTAACACTAAGTGTTTTCACTTCCACTCCTCTCTTTCAAATGAACTCCTTACCATTAGGCTTCCAACCTCATCATTTCCTTGAAGCTCTTCTCTCCAAAGTAAAAAATGACCTTTTAATTGTCAAATACAATGTCCTTTTCTCAATCATTCTTTTCAACCTCTCTATAGTCTTTGATACCGTTGTTCACCCTCTCCTCATGGATACTCTCTTGTCCTGGTTTTCAGAAAACCACTCTTTCCTTTCTCCTCCTATTTATCAGACTGCTCTTTTTTGCAAGATCCTCATCCAGGTCACACCCTCCAATTACGGATATCCTTCTAGGATCTGTCCAAGGCCCTTTTCTCTTCTTCCTCTATGAGTGCTCTCATCACCTCCCATGGCTTTAATTTAAACTCTTTGTTGATGATTATAAAAACTACTATCCTCCCTAACCTCTCTTCTAACTTCCCATATCTTGTTATCTCCAATTGCCTTTCAGATATCTAGAACTACATGTCCAGTTGGAGCCTTAAATTCAGCATGTACAAAACTGAATTCATTATATTACCCCCTAAAATGTCCCTCTCCCATCTTCCCTATTACTGTAGATGTCAACTCTATCCTCTCACCCCTCAGTTTCTTCCCCATCTCTCACCTCATTCCAACCTCCCCATCCTCTGTATCCAAGCTTTTGTGAAGGCTTGCTGATTCTATCTGGGCAATATCTCTCAAACACATTCCCTTTTTTCCTCTGAAACTGCCGCCACTCAAGCACAGGCACTCATCAGCTAGTACCGGGACAATTGCAATAATAGCATGCTGGTAGGTCTGTTTCAAGTTTCTGCCCACATCAAACCATTCTCTATTCATCCACTGTGATTTTTCTAAAGCACATGTCTAATTATACCACTCCTCTACTTAATAAATTCTAGAAATGTAAAAATCTTGTTTGGTGTTCAGAGCCCTTAAAGGAAACCCACCTCTCTCCTTCCTTTCCAATGTTTTTGCACCTTACTCCCTGCCATGCACTCTTTTAGAGACACTAGTCTTCTTGCTGGTCCACTAACACTATCAACTCCAAGAATTCTCTGTGGCAGTCCTCCAAGCCTAGAATACACTCCCTTCCTCAATTCTGTCCACTGGATTCCTTTAAGTGAAAGCTCCTGAAAGGAGGCTGCAGCCCAACTCAGCTGCCCATCTCACCCCTACTTGTTGTTTGTCTACCCAGAGATGAGTCTACCCAGAGCTACTGGCACTATCATAGGACCAAATCTAAGAGGCCAAGGTCCAGACTTCCCTGAGGTCCTCCCAAGTGATTACAGGAGGACAAATAGTGCATTTGAGTTTTAATTATTTCTGCCACTTAAAGTTCACTTTGAGGCAATGTTTTACTTCGTGGGAGAGAGCTCAGTATTTCCTATCTTATTCCTCCATCTTCATAGTATTATTAGTTCTTAAACTTCGGTTTCCTGTCAGAGGCTTCTGTGATTGTTTAGTATTGAAATTTAGTCACCAGTTCCTAACAGGTTAATGTTATTTGACATAACTCATTTAAATCTAAATATTTATGTATCTTTCCACTATTATTTTATATAATTTTGACAACTTTATTAAAATAGTTGCTGCATTGTAGTTATTTTATGTGTATTTTGTTATTAGGTACAAGTATACATTCTATTTCTCCATAAATAATTTAAGACCTTTAAGACTAAGGGTGGATTCATATTTTTGATTTTTGTTTCTTTATCCTTAGCATCTAGCACAGAACCCAGTATAGAGCAAATGCTCAATAAATGTTTTTTGAATGATTCATTTAAAGAAATCAGACTTAGGTCATGTTACCGCTAATAATTTATAATAAAATTTTCAATTATTGCTCATACTGTATAGCTGCTAAAACTAAAACTGAAAGTCAGTCAGAACTTAAAAGACCTTTCCCTAGGACTGCAAATTATCTGACTTCACTAATAGAGGAGAAAAAAAGTATTTTGCTTAAAAAGTCCTCAGTGAAAAGTGAGCCTAAGAAGAGGAAAAGAACCAAAAAGCATCTCCTTGAGTTCCTACAGGCCAGACTGTCCCTAAAGGTTAACAAAAACTTCATCAAAAAAGCAAAGTAAGAACTATTTCCTTTCCAAATAGATGAGAAATTTGCCAGAATTGCTTCTGTAGCTCTTGCATAAAATCTTATTATTAAAAGAAAAAAATGTACCAAAAAGTTCAAAGGAAAAGGCTAAAAGATCCATCATTATTCATGTACTTAATTCTACAACAATCAACTATTTCTAGTATAATACAAAAAATAATTTCCATTTTCTCCTTGGAAGCCTTTATAATTTCCTTTATAGTTTAACATGAAACTCTTACAATGACTTAGGAGAACTTTCCAAGTAACAACTTCATTAGCAATATTTTTTTGATACAACATATATATTTTGTTCAGTCATTCGTTCTATTTCCCTGATGCAGGAAGAATCCTCAAAAAGGATATTAATTATCTATGAGGTAGGGAAACACATGCCCTTTCTTCCCCCAAAATCTCCATGGAATGAAAGAGATGCTCAGAAAATGAAGTATCAAAATCATTTAAAATTGTAACAAAGGTGTGTGTGTGTGTGTGTGTGTGTGTGTGTGTGTGTGTGTGTGTGTGTGTGTGAGAGAGAGAGAGAGAGAGAGAGAGAGAGAGAGAGAGAGAGAGAGAAGGCAGATTGGGGGAAAGAAGAAATAAGAATGAATGTTTCTTGGGGTAGGGGGTGTGAAATCTTGTAGAAGTGAATGCTGAAAACTAAAAACAAATAAATTAATGAAATTAAAGTGAAAAGGGTATCTGCAACTGCAGCACTACAGAAAAAAATTAAGAGCATTTATACATAGCATGTTTTGAATATTTCATATTTTTTACTCAATTTTTAATATGATCTTGAAATCTGATGTCAAATGCAAAGACACAAAATAGCTACAGTATGGCAAAAAAAGCTAGATAAAATCTCGAAAAGTCTGGAGATTAATTAAGAATGATCAACTAAAAGACTACATAAATTTGCATAAGAGGGGAATGCCTATAGTATCCATATAAAATAGCAAAGGTACAGAAATTAGCAGGGACAAAGAAATTACAGCAGGTTCTAAGTAATGAAACATAAAACATAAAACCACAAAAAAGTAATCCAAAGCAGTTTTGGGGGTCTAGAAATAATTTCAAGCTTACCATATGCAATGACTGATGAGTGCTGAAGGTATATTTTGTAATATTGTGCTCAAATTTTACATATATAACATTTCAAATAAAGACTCAGAAGTATGCACTATCATAATAAGATCATTAAAATGTCACATTGTAGACCTACATCACCCACCTTGCTAAAAGATGGATTAAATACCCTAAAAAATTTTTATACTATAGTGTTTATAACCTCTTTTAATTTTATCTGTATATTTTATTTTTTCAAAATTTAAAATCAATTCTTTCTAAAGTGCTTAGAAGTTCTGTAAGAAGTATTATACAAAATCTTTTAGCAATGTTACATTTTAGACATTTGGAAACTACCAATAAAAATCTCTAGATGAAATGTGTAGCATTTCCCTCCATTCTACTGTTATTTAAGAATGAAGAATTTAAAATATATGTAAGCAATTGAGCTAAAGGAACAGTAAGAAGTATCACAGAAAAGCTATGTCACTTTCAAATCCTGTTGCCACCAACGCAAACTTTTTTAACTTTTTATTTTATTAAAAAATATTTTTTAAAATTAGCTGTAATTTTATATATATTTTATATATGTTACCATATGATATATACAGCAAGGTGGCAAAGTAGAGTTATGCACCCAGCTTCTTTCCTTACCTGTACAATGGGGACAATATTAACTTCTATCTCCTAGAAAAGGATCAAATGAAATAATACATGTAAAGTGCTTTATGGACTTAAGCACTATCATGAAGAACTGAGGCATACAATGACTTGACCAGGATCATATAGCTACTAATCGTCTGAGGCTGGATTTTGGTGTTGTTTTTTTTTAACTCAAAGATGAGACTTCCTGATTCCAAGCTATATACATTCATATATATATTCATAGCAAACAAACTAAAGGTTTTTTAAATCAGTTTAAGCAGATCAGAATCATTAATGAATAAAAGAGAGTGTAGAGACAAAGAAAAGAAATTTATAAAGCTGCAGATTAAACAATGATAAAAATGAGACTACTAGAAGTTTAAAAGATTA
>CM053585.1:88081230-88095963 GCA_028646515.1 Pseudochirops corinnae
CCTGTCTAATACCATTTTGGATTTCTTTGCTTCTCAATCATGCCCCCAGTAAACTCATCACTGGAAAATGTTATCATCTTGCAAGATCTAGTCCCACCTCATTGTTACCTTCTGCCCCTCTAATTGGAGAATGGAGCTATAAACTGCTCTTTGGAAGGAGATGGAAGTGGATTCACATTTCCTCAGATATCTCATTTCCTTTTTTTTTTTTTTATTTGCTCATTTACTTTTTATTTACAAGATTCAGTTCCATAATCACTTGAGTTTATCTGAAAGTTTCTAGAAGTTTATGGTTATGAATTCTGGTCCTTAACTTCTAAGGCCTATATTAACTGCATAGTTTTCTTGGTTCTGCTTACTTCACTCTATATCAGTTCATATAAGTCTTTCCTTGCTTCTCTGAATTCATAATTTTATATATGCCATCCCTTTCTCTTTTCCTCCCTTAGCTCTTTTCCAAAAAAGGTGTATCCTATGCATAGTGCATATAGAGACAATTAGCTGTCACAATGGATAGAGTGCTAGACCTGGAATTAGGAACACCAAAGTTCAAGGGTGTTGAACTGGGTAAGTCTCTTAACCTTTGTCTTCCTCAGTTTTCTCATCTGGAAGAAGTGGTAATAGTGCCTACCACCTTGAATTATGAGGATGAGAGATCTGTAAATTGCATGCAAATGTTAAAGTACTATATAAATAGTAGCAATTATATGTCAAAATCATACAAGATTAATCAAAAGATTAAACAAGTGAGAACTTTTACAAACCTCTGGCTTATTAATACCAAGCATCACAAAAGAGGGACACATTTGATTTCTTCTTCAGTATTCCTTTTTGTTCTAATAAGGTAGGGTAAGGAACCCCTTAAACAGTTGGAGAAAACCCAGTGGTTTCTCTTTCTTTCCCTTCAATTCTACATTTATTTAAGGTTTATTAGCAAATCTAGTTATATATACTTATTCTTTTCTTTCACAGGTCTAGTTAGGGAATCAAAAAACATGATTCTTAGAGAGCTCCTTTTCCATGCATTTAGTCAATGAGTTTTGAAATGAGAAGGCAATATTTAGAAAAGATTAAAGGGGATTCAGTTTCTGGAACTTGTTCTTTCCAATATTTTTTTTGATATCTTCAGTTTTCCCATCACTTCATTTCCCAAATATATCCCTTTCCCTCCCTATCAGAGAATCATCCCTTATAACAACAAAAAGTTTAGGAAAACCAACATATCAGTCAAGTTTGACAGTATATGCAGTGTTCTAGATCTGTATTCCCCTACCTCTGAAAAGAGTGGCAAATGCATTTTCATATATTCTTTGGGGTCAAATTTGGTTATTTTAATTACAAACTTTTAACTTTATTTTCCTTTACACTGATGTCACTGTGTTTGTTTTCTTGATTCTACTTCACTTTGTATCAGCTCATATATTTATTCCCATGTATTCTTCACATTCATCATTTCTTATGGGACAGTCAAATTCCATTATATCCATCTACTACAATCTGTTCAGCCATTTCCCAACTGACAGGGATTCCTGCTCCCCTTTCCCACTTCTCTGCTCCTATTTTGGTGCACAGTGCATCTTTGTTCCTGTATTCAAATTCCTTGTAGTATATGCCTAGAAGTAGGATCTCTGAGTCGAAGGTAATTTTGAGAGTGTGATATAGTAGAAAGGACTAAACCTAGAATAAGAAAGACCTCGCTTTAAATTCCACTTTGGACACTTATTAGCTGCATGATTCGGGGCAAGTTATTTAATTACTCAGTGCCTCAAGTTTTTTCTCCTGTAAAATAAGGGTATTGTACTTTATGACCTTGAAGGTCTCTTCAAGTTCTTAATCTTTGACCATAGGAAATTTTAGTCATTTTCTCAGTATGACAGCAAACTATTTTTTCCAGAATGGTTTGACCAATTCACAGTTTCTATAGCTGTGGAACAGTTGCTACCACCTTTCCTACACTGATTATCTCATATATGTTTTCTGCCAATATGCTGGGAACATATTCTTTTTAAAAATAAATAAAAGCAGGTGTAAGATTTGAGAAAATATATTTTGAACTTGTATTATTATATTTGGTGCCAATAAAAATAATTTAAGATTTTATAACAAGGGTTTCAAACTTTTAAAGTTAAAAAGTGGTTTAAGTACAATTCTGCCACTAGGTGGTGCTAAACTTTAAAATGTCAAATGACTGGTGACTTCATCTCAACTCCTTCATGACTCAAAGTAGACAGCCTCCAGGAGGTTCTGGGGGGAGGGAGTGGGAGAGAAAGCACCTGGAGGACAACCTTCTTGTGATGAACTCCTACAACTTCACTAGGCTGGTCCTCTGATGACAGTTTGATGCTGGACCTATAAAAGAAGTCTTTCATAGGTCCTGTCTTCAGATAATATAGCCTTTAAGAACTCAAGGTTATCTGTATCTCCTTGCCACCTTAGGCTTTAAGAAAGTTCTTAGTGGAGAAAGTAGTAAACCTTACACAAATAAAAATAAAGGTGATGTGTGGCAAACACATAGGTGAGATCTACTTTAAAAACCCTAATATGAAAATCTTCATTGATTAAAAAAAAATTTAGGGTTAATTATTGTAAACAAAATTTGTACCCTTCTACCATCACAGATCACAATCCTTCCAGCTGCTGAAAAGAGAAAAAGGCACAATGGTAGCCAACCACTCTGAATTTAAGTGAGCTGGTGCTCTAATGGAAGATGAAACTTGAAGAAACTTTCTAGTTTGATTGGATCTGCCAGAACTTATATTTAACTGGCAGAAGTTCTAAGTAAGCTCTATATACCTTGAAGAAACATCAGAGGAAGACTTTATTTGAGAGGCTTGGTTATCTACCCTGATTAATGCACATATTTCAGGAACAAATCTATTGCAAAAAACTATAAAAGCACATCAAATGGATCTTGGGTCAAAAAGACTTTAACAGTTAAGAGAAAGTTTGTAAAATGGGATCAAAGCAACCTAATGTTACACATCTATAAAATGGTGGTCCTGTTCAGCTTCTAGTGGTGAGACATGGGCCTACCACACAGCTACCCAATTTCAAAAGCATTTTTTTTAGCCTTGTCAATAAACCATGTTGATAGGTGCTGAATAAATGCTTTTTTTCACTTGAAGACAAATATTAACATAAGTATTAAAGCACGATTACTACCCTAATATTCAAAACTATATTTCTGAAAGCCCTGTTTAGTTGAGAGACACAAGAAAGATCACAGCATGGCAACTCATACAGGCTACACTCTTGTTGTAACAACTGTTGACACTAATCTTTTTTTTGGGAGGGGGTCTACACCTATGATTTCATTGGTGAGGAAATTCTCTCTACTAATGCAGATCAGCAAATCTTCAGCAACTTCTAATCTTACGAGTTGCTTGGGGGCACTGAATGTTAAGGTCACAAAGCCAGTATGTGTCTGTCAGAGGTAAGACCTGAACCCAAGTCTTCCCAATTTTGAGGCTGACACTGTAGGTATTGTCACATTTCCTCTCTAGAGTAAGCACTAGAGGCTTTAGAACATGAACTTTAAGCAAGAATGCACCTAGGCAAATGCTTGAGATGGTGAGCCTTAAATTCAATTATCTAAAATTCAAAATCTAAACAGAATGGAAACAGCTTCTAATCCATGCAACTGTTCAAGTTTAGCAGCCATACCGCCATGGAATTCTTATGTTGAATACAGTAGTCATGATTGTTCATGAAAATACAGGGGTGTCTAGAAATATTTAACAACGATGTTACATTGTGTTAATGTTGCCTTTCACTGAAAGGCTGCAAAAAGTTGGCACAAACTTCAAATTCCAATGTTTGCTTTCTCTACCAATTTCTAAGAGTAACTACTATTATACCTTTCCTCAGTATCACCAATCTGAGAATCTCATTGGTAGTTAGTAGGTTGCTAATGTTCATAAATCAGAACATAAAGTATAATCTGAGGTTCAGATTTCACCTTTTGTTAGAACAGTCTTACTTTGTGCTTATTAGACAGAAGCTCCTTGGAGTTGTGGTGCTTCAAGTTTAACAGTCTTGAAGAGGTAGGTGACTAAGTAGGAGGAAAAGTGGTTTCATTGGTTTGTCTTTTCAGGAAAACCAGACAGTCATGTGGATACAACTATCATATTAAATACTTAATATCTTAAACAGTAGTTTTTAAGGTCTTTTGCCATATATTACCCCCTTTGATTCTCAGGGCAACCTGTGAACTAGGTAGGGCTGGCAGATACTGTTTCTTCTTCACCCCTCCAGATATTACCTTATACATACTCATACATTTATGATATCTGTCTCAATAGAATGTTTGCTCTTCGAGGGCAAAAAGTTTCATTTTTGTTTTGTATTCTTCATGCCTGGCACATAGTAGGTGTAAGTTATTTGTAAAATAACCTTTCTCATGGTCCAAGGTCACAAGCCTAGTGAGAAGTCAGGTCTGAACTCTCTATTCCAGTTCTAACAGGGATCTTCCCTCTACACTCAGTTACATCTCAATTAAGAGGTCTAATTATCCAAGTTTGGTATTAGTAGCATTTTTTTCTCCTAATTGACCAAAGGTACCAATTTAGGCTTACAGCATCATTCCTCAAACAAAGCCCACTAAAATGAGGGTGGACTGAATTGTGTCCTTCTGTCTTCTACACCATATCCAGGACCACAGATTTTTGAACTGGAAGTAAGTAATCTTTGAAGTTATCTTTATTTTTATCTTTTCCTCAAGTGTAAAATGGGAATAAAAACACCTACCTCCCAGGGTTGTTTTATTAAATAAGATAGTATTTGTAAAGCGCCCCGCACATAGTAGGGACTTCATAAATGCTTGTCTTCTTCCTTCCTGTTCCTTCCTGATAGAGTGGGAAACCAAAGACTGTCCCTCGGAATAGTATCATGGGTCAATCAAAAGGACCCATCTTGAATAAAGGGATATTGTGTCACTTGAGCAACCACTCCCTGTATTCTCATCTCTTCCCCGCCCCCCCCCATTTGTATCGTTCTATTGGGTGACAAGTTCATAGGATCATAGATTTAGAGCTGCAAGGGTCCTCTAGTCCCACCCCCTCATTTTACAAGTTCAAGTTTTACCGATCTTGGATGGAGAAGGCTTATTAGCTCAGGGTGTAGAGGGGCGTCTACATCTTAGGTCCTGAAGCGGCGGTTAGGCAGGTGGAAGCCGCACCCACTGACTGGCAAACACCACACCCCTGGGCTCCCCTCAGCCCAAGGGCAGGGGTCGGCGGCCTGTCTACGGGGGCTTAAAGACTGCGGTCCTTTAAACAGCCTATCTGGGGCAGCGAATAAACGTGAGTGACCAAAGGAAGAGCCGGGATCGACCTCCCCACTACACGATAAGCCGCTTTTTTTAAACCTCTCTTCCTCGCGACCCCCTCCCTCACCCTTTACGGTGGGGGGCCTGGGACCATAGGAGCTGTGGGGGTGGGGACCCTCAGCGCTGCCTCCTCTCGTGGCTGCAGGGGGGTCAATGTCAATGCGAAGGGGGCCGGGAGGAAGCTGATCGGGCTTCGGTAGGAGGGTTGGGGGCCACGATGGGCGACCTGCAGCCTCGGCGGCCCAGCCTGAAGCCGCCATCTTACCCTACTCACCCTAACTCCCCCCTCAGCCGAGCTGGCTTCGTGTTTTCCTTCCGGCCGCTGACAGAGATCCGGGGCTGGGAGGGGTGTGTTGGGGGTGGGGGGGTGGTGGTGTGTGTGTGTGTGTGTGTGTGTGTGTCTGTGTGTGTGTGTGTGTGTGTCTGTGTGTGGGAGTGGGGGGTGGGGAGGGGAGGACGGAAGAGGAAAGGGAGGGAGGTGAGCCAGCTAGAGGTGGTGTGGGGTGGGTGGGTGTGTGCGTGTGTGTGTATGTAGAGGTGTGTGTATGTGTGTGTGTGTGTATGTGTATGGTGTGTGCGGAGAGGGGAGGGAGGGGGAGGGAGAGGAAGGAGGAGGAGGAGGAGGAGGAGGAGGAGGAGGAGGAAGAGGAGGAGGAGGAGGAGGAGGAGGAATGAGAGTGAGAGTCTCTTCTCTTCGGCTCCTTCGCCTGGTCGGAAAGAGCCGAGCGCAGCCCGAGCGCTCTAGTAAAATGGCGGCGGCGGCGGCGGCGGTGGCCGCGGCGTCTGGTCGGTGAAGTGACTCGACTGCTTCTCTCCCCCATCCCCCTCCCTCCCTCCCTGTCCCCTCCCCCCTCTTCCCCCCCCTTTCCCCGCCGCCGCAGGCGCCTCCGCGCCCCTCCGGCCTGCGCACCTCCCCTCGTCCCCCCTCCTCCCTCCCTCACCGCCCCCGCTCCCGGGACAGGCAGTTCCTCGTCCCCTTCACCTCCCCACCCTCTCCAACTCTCTCCTCCCCCCTCCCCCGCCGGCCGGCCGGCTCCCCCTCTCCTCTCTCCCCTCCCCCCCCTCTCCGGTCAGGATCAGTCCGTGCGATCCGAAGCGGGGGAGGGGGGGGGCGGCGGCTGAACGATGTGCGAGAACTGCGCAGACCTGGTGGAGGTGTTAAATGAAAGTAAGTAGCCACCGCCGTCGCCGCCTCTCGGGGTGCGTGTGTGTCTGTGGGTGTGTTGGGGGGGGTCCCCCACCTCTCCTCCGTCCCAACCTCTGTCCCCCACCCCCATCCTCCGAGGCCTGAGGGAAAGCGCGGTTCCGCCCGGGCCGGGGAGCGTGCAGGCCTGGCGCCCCCGGGAAGGTGCCTGGGCTGGGAGCCGGGCCGCTGAGGAGGCTGCGGCCTCCGGGCCGACGCGGGCCGGGCCTAGTGGGGCCTGGCGTGGCTTGGGCACTCTCAGTTACCTGGCGGGCGGGGAAGCAGCAGCTCCACTCGCCGGCCGGAGCCCGCCTTTAAACGAGACATCTTGTCGGGAAGCGGGGCCTGTGTGCTCCGAGAAACTTTCCTCATTACAGGTGTCAATTAATGAGGGGTTAATTAGCCCTTCGCTGCTCTGTCTGGGGGAGGTAAGGTGAGGGTCGGTGAGGTGGGGCGGCGGACTGAGAGAAGGTTTTTCGTAAGAACTCGATCTTCCCTGCCCCCAACTCCCCTTTTTCTGATTTTCAGGCTGTTCAGAGGCCTCTTGTACCTGTTAATTTGTATTAAACTCATTGGGAGGTGCCTTATTTTTTTTCGGGGGGGAGGGGGAGGAGCTATATGAAACATTTCTGCCACTTTGTAAATGCTGAAAATGAACCGTGTGAGAAGATAACCTTTTAAACCTTTTTTTTGTTTAGTAATGTATTTTTTGAGTATATTCATGGATTTAATGAAGCAAAACCTGTTTTGCGGAAATAAGGAGAACCATATACTACAGATTCCATCCTGCCTAATACTGTTAATCTCTCCTTCCTTTCAAACCTCCCCCCCCCCATTTCTTGCACTTTAAAAAAAGAAAATAAGGTTATCAGCTTACAGCCATATCCTTTTTATTTCTTTAAACCTATTTTCTTTATCAGGCATCTTTAAAATTATAAAATGCACTGCAAGTCAACTACCAGTAAGGCTTAGAGGCCTGCTTAGAAGACCTGAATCAGATTTAAAGATTAATGTTCACTAATTTGATAAGAAAGTAACCTAACTAAAAGGATTGTTGTTTAAAAAAAAAAACAACTCAACAAACTGGTTGTTCTTTATGCAGTAATTCTGAAGACTCCCAGACTTCTTATTTTCTTTTATTCAATACAATGCTCTGAAATAAGGATAAAATGTAATGTCTGGGTTTTGACTTATTCTTATCTGTGACTACCTAGCATTTGGTTGATAAAATGAAGTTTAAAATTGGAGCGTTTTAGTCGTTTTTGGCATTGCTAAGATGAAGTGGAAAGAGCTGTTGAGGTTCTCACCAGTGCAATTCTGGGCAAGTTATTTTAACCCTGAACCTCAGTTTCCTGGTCTCAGCAATGGGAATAATAACGATTATACCATTTCCTTTACAGAGTTGTCAGTATAGTGCTTTGTAAAGCTTAAATTTATAAATGTGGAATTTATTAGTGGTAACCTTGCAGGCTGATGTTTTTACTTTCTGAAAATTGCATACACAAATGAATTTCTCAAGAACTTGTTTCATTCTGTGTTTTCCAGGAATTTTGATCAAATATCTACATTATTACATATTTTGAATGAACATCGTTTTGGTGGAATTGGTATAGAGTGCTGTGATAAAAAAGCAGTGTTTTGTATGTTTAAGCAAAACCTCCAAGCTTCTCAAGTGCACAGGAGTGTCTTGTATTATCATGGCCTTGTTATTGCATTAGAAAGGTGATTTGATTTCAGTTAATGTATTAGGGCAAAACTGTTGTTAATTTTACCATGATTTTTAGACTACTTTATAACTATGAATTTAAACTTGATAAGAAAAATTCATGGATAACTTTTCAGATATCACTAGCATTACAGTGCCATATAGAATCATTAATTTTTGAGTTCTCTGAACATTAGTGCCATAACTTAATCATAGAGGAAGGTCCTATTGAAGTGCTCTCTATGGGTTACCTGTTTTTTTGTTGTGTTAGAACCTTGTTTGAAACTCCTGATGAATAAATTAGTAGATTCTCTCAGAAGACCGTAAATTAGACAACTAAAAAGAAAATTTGAGATACAGATTCTTGAAGTATCTTAAAATATTGTTGCATGACATCATAGCAAGTGTATATAGGTGAATGTAAAGATATAATGTAGAATGGTTTATAAAAATTTGTTTTAAAGAAACTGGTAAATTGTAAAAGTTGAAATATTTGGCCAAAAATAAATGAACAGAAGTTTGTGGGTCAGTTTTGTTTTCTAGTTACTGATTATTTTGGGACGAGTCCTCTCTGTGTTTAGTTAGGATCATAGATCCAAAGCTGCAGTGGCTTCAGGCAGGTGTCTAATCCTTTCTCATAATTTTACAGATGAATAATAATAGTAGCATTTATTTATTGATTCAGAGTTTGTAAGGTGCTTTACATATTTTATCTCATTAGATGAAGAAATTGAGGCCCAGAGAGTTTGTGATATACCTAGGTCACACTGGTGGTAAGCATCAGAAACAAGATTTTAACTGGCTTACTATTTTTATTACTGATTGTAGTCAGTCACCAAGCTTTTATTAAGCACTTAGTATATGCATGACACTGTGCTAATTTCTGCGGAAACAAAGACAAAATTGAAAATAGTTCTTTTCCTTAGGGAGCTTAGAGGGAAGAGCCAATGCAGATATCTAAGTATGTATGAGATACTTGCAAAGTAGATAAAAAGTAACCTTATGGGGGAGACTCTTAATAGCTGAGGGAACCAGGAAAGGCCTCTTGGAGGTGAAGGCACCTGAGCTCAGTTTTAAACAAAGCCAAGCAATCTTCAGAGGTTTTTACTTCTTAGGAGAGAGAACATTCCAAGCACAGGGGGCAAGACAATCCATTGCAAAGGCACAGAGATGTGTGAGGAACCACTAGTAGGCCAGTAGGGCTGAATTGTAGAGCATGTGGAAGGGAGTAAGGAGTAATGTTTAAGAAGACTGGAAAAGTAGGTTTGTCCAGGTTGTGAAGGACTTTAAATACCAAACCATAGAATTTATATTTGACACAAAAGATAATAGGAAGCCTCAGTTTGAGTTAGACTTGGGTTAGATGGGATAGACCTGTGCTTCAGGAAATTAATATTTACTGTGGGATTGGAGGGGGTAGAGATTTGAGGAAGAGAGACTTATTGCAGTAGGTCATTGGAGAGGTGATGACTTGAATTAGAGTGGTGGCCATTTGAGTGGATAGAAGGGGTTGTATGAGAGATTATAGAGGTTAAATTGACATGTTTGGCAATAGTACGGATATGTGTTATGAGTGAAGAGTCCAAAAGACTGGGATTGCAGATCTGGGTAACTGAAAGACTGATGGTGCCTTTGAGGAATAGGAAAATAAGAATAAAAGGATCCAGATGTCAATTTTTACAGTAACATTTAATTTTTTTTTTTTTTTTTTGCTTTTTTTGGAGGGGGAAAGGTAGGCCAGTTGGGGTTAAATGATTTGCCCAAGGGCACTTGGCTAGTTTTGTGTTAAGTGTCTGAGGCCTGATTTGAACTCTATTCACTGCACCACCTAGCCACCCAATAACATTCAGTCTTAATGTTAGAAATGTAAAATGTTGATTTAGAAATTTAGGAGTGAAACAAAAACAGTTGCTTTTCAGTTTTACGTAATTTTTCAGGTTTTTAAGGAAGGAAAGGAAGAAATGTAAGTAATTAAAGATGTATTGAATAGATTTTGCTCTTGTTTTAGGATAGTCTTAATCACTTAAATTCTTATACTAATTCATTAGGGCTTGGGAATTGAACATGTTTCTTTTATAGTTATTTTCTAAAACAGTTAGCACCTGATTCATTCACAAAACATTCCTGGCTTTCAATTAGGAGTTCTTGGCTCAATGCTGGCGATCTGAAGGTTTGAAGTGCTTTGAGCTGTTATAATGGTGAAGCAAATCTATTTAAAGAGATGAAGATAAAGAGAGGGTCACGCTAGGAATCAAAGCCCTGGGTTCAAGTGCTGCCTCATAACAGTGGCTTTGTGATTTGTGCATGCCACTTAACACAGAAGTGTGTTGCTCTAGGTAACTCAAACTGTAAGTTGCAGAGAAGTTTCCTACCTGCTTTGGGCAGGAAATTCCCGTACCTAGGAGTTCTCTATACTAATGAAATCATAGGTTTGAGTCATCCCTCCTCCCCAATACAGATAGTCTTTAAAATAGGATTGTGGTATTGATACTATTCAATTGTTTCAGTTGTCTGACTCTTTGTGACCCCATTTGGGGTTTTCTTGGCAAAGATACTGGGGTGGTTTACTGTTTCCTTCTCCAGCTCATTTTACAGATGAGGACAGTAAGGCAAACAAGGTGAAGTGACTTGCCCAGGGTAACACAGCTAGTAAGTGTCTGGGGCCAGATTTGAACTCAGGAAGGTCCAGGCCTAGCACCCTATCCACGAAGCCACCTAGCTGCCCTCGTATTGATACTAGTGATGGTTATTTTTGTAACTTGGTTTATCAGTAGGGATTGATGCAGCATAAAAACCTGGAAATAGAAGGCCTGGATCCTAGTTCTGGGCCTGTTTGTATGACTGTGTGACTATTCTCTGAGGTTCAGCTTTCTCATTTGTAAAAAGTATTAACCAATACTTGTAGTACCTGCTTCACAGAGATCTTGTGAGGATGTAATTTGTTAGGATGTTGATTATGTTCAAGGCACTGTTAGGCTCTGGGGATACAAAGACAATAATGCAAGTCTATGATTTTAAGGAACTTAAATTTTATTAGTGGAAATAATGTGTACGTGGAGAGGAGATTATAAAATTTATATAAAATAAGTGCAAATGACTTGGGGGTGCACTAACAACCAGAATAAGGAAAGACCTAATGTTAGAGTTCAGCGCTAAAACTGAGTGAGCCTTAAAGGAAGCTAGGGGTTCAAACACATGGAGTTGAGTTCTAGGCATGGAAGCAGGAGATGTATATAAATAATGGTGTAAAATATTTTGGAAACTGTAAAAAGATGTAAATTGCCAGTTATTATCTATAGTTATATGTCTATAACTGATCCCCTGAAATTAAATTAATGCTATGAATATTTACATAATAAACATCTTATTTTGAGCTATAGGAAAGGTAGGATACTCTCTAAACTAGTATGAATTTCTAAGTATTTTTCTAATAGAATTGTTTAGTGACTCCAGTAGGAGCTTCTGTGAGCCTGTCTTGATATGGTATTTTATTACCTGTGTCATCTTTGGCACCTCAAGTCACCTGACCTCAGATTCTTCATCTGTAAAATGAGGGGATTAGATGTGAAGTGGCCCTCTGAATTCTTTCTGCTTGTAGATTTGTGATAATAAGTAGGTATTCCTACTTTTAGTTTTCCTACTGAATTTAGTATTCCTGCTGAATAGTTTTATGCTCTGCAAGATCCGGGATTCATTGGTATGAGTGTTGCTGTTTGTCCTGCGTTTTCTAAGAGGGCCAATGATATCATGGATACTTTGCTAGTAATACATGTGATAGCCATGGACAACTTGGTAGGTTTTCATGAGCTGCTGAATGACCTCTTTAAAAAAAATCATGTGGTAGCTAACTTTCTTATAGAACATATGTGATAAGTAGTTGCTGATCAAGATGTTACCATGCCTCATTTCTTTAAGAAAAATTACTAATTTTATTTGTACAGACCTCCTAGATTTCCTTGTCATTTTTTTTAAGTGGCAAAAGAAAAATTGCCTAACAGTGTGGTTGTAACTCTGAGTACTTGTCACCTGTTTTTTGTAGTTTATTGTTTATCAATACAAAGGAAGGGATTATATACATGCTACAACTTAATATTTGAAACTACCATTGTCCATTGTTTTTACCTTCAGTTTTGTTGCCTTTTAATGTTACTGGTTATGTTGTTGTAGTTACTGAATAGATTGTGTTCATTTGGTTTTTTTCTATTACCCTTCATCACTTGATGCAAGTTTTTTTACGTCTCTCTGAATATTTAATTCTTTATGGCATAGTAATATTCCATCAAGTTTACCTACCACAGTATGTTCATCTATTTTCTATTTACTGGGCATACAGTTTGTTTTCATCTATTATAATACTCCCAGTAGTAACATTAGCTTCCTTATAGACATGAGCAGTTTTTAATTAAGGAGGGAATAAACATTTGAAGTGCCTACTATGTGTCAAGCACCGTCCAAGCCCTTTTAAATTATTTTCTTATTTCTTAGAACAACACTGGCAGGTAGGCACTATTATGATCTCCATTTTTCAGTCAAGAAAACTGAGACAGTGTGACTTGTTCGAGGTCACATAGCTAGTGAATGTCTGAGATTAGATTGGAACCCAGGTCTTCTTGATTCCAGGCTGAGCATTCTATATATCCACTGTGCCACATAGCTGTAGTTGAAACTGAACGGATTCCAACTTCACTATAAAAACACTCACCTAAATTGCTATTTATGTGTGAAAATACTGTTTTTATTTGTGAAAATATTGAACTTTAAAGACATATATACAGAACATGCTGTGAGACTTTAGGGGGAGGTACAGAGTATGAACTAATAATGGTGTATAATGGAGAGAGCATTGTATTTGGTGGCAGAAGATCTGGGTTCTCCTGGTTCTTAACATTTTCTGTCTCTGTGACCAGAGGCATGTCACTTCTCTTCTCTGAGTTTGTTTCTTCTTAAGTAAAATAGGAATAATAATACTTAACCTTTGATGTAGGTAGTATATGTTTGGAGAAAGTCCTTTAAGCTTTACCAAATGCCGTATAAAGGTGAATTGTGATTAATCAATCAGCAGGCATTTATGATGCGTTTATTGTGTACTAAGTACTGTGCTAGGTGTTGGGGCTACAAAGACAAAAATAAAATAATTTTTGCTCTTAAGAAACTTACATTCTATCAGGAGAAACAAAATGCACACATAAATGTATACAAAGTTTATAGAAAGTAGATGCAAGGTAATTTGTTCTGGGTAGCAAGGAAAGGACTTACGGAGGAAGGATAGAACAAGGGTGGGGAACTTGTGGCTTCAAGGCCACATATGGCTCTCTAGGTCCTTAAGTGTGGCACCTTGACCAAATCCAAACTTCTCAGAATGAATCCCCCTGATAAAAGGATTTGTTCTATAAAACTTGGACTCAGTCAAAAGACTGTACCCAGGAACCTAGAAGGTCACATATGGCCTTGAGGCTGCAGGTTCCCCACTGCTGGTATAGGAGGTTGAATGGATTTTTGAAGGAAGCTATGGATTCTAAGAGGTGGAGGTTAGAAGGGAATGTATTCCATTCATGGGAGGTAGCCTGTGGAAACATACAGAGATGGAGGATGGAATGTGTGTGAGAAATAACAAGAAGGACAATTTACTTGAGTTGTAGAATGTTTAAAAGGGAATAATAATAAGCCTGGAAAGACTGAAGGAATTTAAATGCTAAAAAATGGAGTTTGTATTTTATTCTGGAGGCAATAGGGAACCATGAGAATTCATTGAGTTGGGGGATGACATTATGAGATGTGCTTTAGGAATATCAATTTGGTATCTTTGTGTAGGATGGATTGGTGAGGAGAAAGACTTGAGGCAAGGAAACCAATTGAAGTGGTTGAGAGATGAAGGTACCTGAACTAAGGTGATGACCCATGTGAGTGGAGAAAAAGACATGTAAAAAGACATGAAAAAAAATGTAAGATATGGGGTAAAGGTGGAATTGAATGAAGGAATGAAAAAGCATTTATTAAATGCTGGGAATACCAATAAAAAGCAAGACAACTCCCAGTTTCAAGGAGATCACATATTAATGGAAAATGCAACATATAAAAGGTTTCACCTGCATGTCAGATGGAAAAGTCCCATAGACCTTAGAATATTGCAGCAAAGCAGATGGTAATGCATTATCTTTAATGTCACTTCCACTTAAAATCATATACATTTATGATGTTGAACCATTTCACAGTGAAAAGAACGTTGGTGTCAGGAACTGCTTTCTGAGTTTTAATACCTGTAGATGCTGAGAAGGTAACAGCTGCAGAACCAGAGAGGTTTCACTAGACTACATCTCCATGGGGATAGGGAGGGAGGAGGTTGATTGCCAGGATAATACTGCAAGGGTTGGTCTGGTGCAGGGGTGGGGAACCTGTGGCTTCTAGACCACATGTGGCCTTCTAGGTCCTTGAGTGTGGCCTTTTGAGTCCAAGTTTGATAAAACAAATCCTTTTATTAAGGGAGTTTGTTCTGTGAAGTTTGGATTCAGTCAAAGGTTG
>CM053585.1:88102054-88118260 GCA_028646515.1 Pseudochirops corinnae
GTCATGTCAATTACTTGACTTTTGAGCTCTTTGCTACAGTAGAACTCTGCTTCCAGAGGGGAGAGCTTTGTCCCAAATTGCTGGGGTTTTCACAGCTACGGGAGCTATTAGGAGGGTGCTGTCTCTACAGCCCCCACCAGCTTTGGCTCACTGGTCACACACCCCAGGACCTCCACCCAAGACAGCGATCCAGATCCAAGAAGGTTAAAGCAATATCGATTACCCCTCAGAATGGTCCTTTGGTTCCCCTACCCTGCAGGCCAGGAGCTCTTAAGCAGCCCATGTGGAAGGGACTGCTCGGCTGCCTCGCCTGAGCTGCTTCTCCCTTCCAGGGGCAGAGGCTGGATTGCACTCTTGGTACCCCTTTTCCCAAAGTCCACACTGACCTTTTACTTTGCCTTTGGCATTTATGGGTTTTTAATTCTGGAAATCGCCACAGCTGTTGGTGAACCACTCTCCCAAATACTACGTGGCTTGTCTGGGCCGTTCTGTGGCAAAAACCAAAGACGTAGGGCTGGGCTGGGCTCCCAGCACGCTGGGATTTACCCTTCCTGTCTGCCTGCTAGGCTTCTTTCTGCATGAGATTTGTTTCTCTCTCTCTCACTTTGTGTGTTCTATAGCTCTAAAGTCTGTTTAGAGTGTATTTCATAGGTATTTGAGGTGGTTATGGGGGGAGCTTATGGAGTTTTCCTGCTTCTATGCTGCTGTCTTGGCTCCACCCCCAGAAGAGCTTTCTAGTTATTAGGGCAGTTAGGAGTATTATATAGACAGAGGGCATAGGTGTGAGTTGAATATGAAGGGGTGATACCTAAATTGTGGGGTATGAGAGTAATGTACTGAGAGAAAGAAAGGGAGAGGTAGAATGGGGTAAATTATATAAAAGAGGCAAAAAAAAAAGTAGCTTTTACAGTGGAGGGAAGAAAGGGAAGGAGAGGGGGGAGTGTGTCAAACCTTACTCTCATCAGAATTGACTCAGAGGGATTTAGATATGCACTCAGTTGGGTATAGAAATCTCTCTTACTCTACAGGACAGTAGGAGGGGAAAGGGATAAGATAAAACGAGGACAAATTGGGGGAAGAGGCAATAAGAAACAAAACACTTTGGAGGAGGGACACAATGAAAGGAGAAAGAATAAATTGGGAATGGGAATATAGGATGTAGGGAAATGCAGTTAGCAATAGTAATTGTGGAAAAAAATTTT
This sequence comes from Pseudochirops corinnae, assembly GCA_028646515.1. Lineage (NCBI taxonomy): Eukaryota > Metazoa > Chordata > Mammalia > Diprotodontia > Pseudocheiridae > Pseudochirops > Pseudochirops corinnae. Next base: position 88,103,257 of record CM053585.1, read on the forward strand.
CAATTAAGTTTCTCTGATAAAGGCCTCATTTCTCAAACATATAGAGAACTGAGTCAGATTTATAAAGATAAGAGCCATTACCGAATTGACAAATGATTAAAAGATAATGATCAGTTTTCTGATGAAACAGTCAGAGTTATGTATAGCCATATGGGAAAAAAAATCTCATTATTGAGTGGAGAAATGCAAATTAAAACAATTCTCAGGTACTACCTCATACCTATTAGATTTGTTAATAGGACAGAAAAAGTAAATGAAAAATGTTGGAGGAGATGTGGGAAAAATGAAACTTTAATGCATTGTTGGTGGAGTTGTGAACTGATTCACCCATTCTGTAAAGCAGTTTGTATGTAGCTATGATCAAAAGGTTTTAAAGTCATGCATATCTTTCGACCTAGTGATACTAGATCTATACCCCACAAGGTGTTAAAAAGAAAAAAGGGAAAAAAACTGTATAAAAATATTTATAGCAGCTCTTTTCTGAGAGTAAAGAATAGAAACTTTTGGGGATCAATTGTGGAATGCCTGAACAAATTGTGCTGTGTGATTATGATGGAATACTGTTGTACTATAAGAAGTGATGAAGAGGAGGGTGTCAGAGAAACCTGGAAGGATTTGCATGAGCTGATTCAAAGTGAAATGTACATTGTACAAAGTAACAGCAATGTTGTAAAATAATCAGCTGTGAATCACTTTGCTATTCTCAGCAATACAACAATCCAAGACAACTCTGAAGCACTTATGATGAAAAATACTATCCATCCCCAGAGAAAAAACCTAATGGTATCTGAATATAGATTGAAGCATAGTTTTTTTAAACTTTATTTTTCTTGAGGGTTTTTTTTTGTTGTTTTCTTTGACAGCATGACTATTATGGATATGTTTTGCATGACCTAACATGTATAACTTATATTAAATTTCTTGCCTTCTAAGTGAGGGAGGGTGGGGACAGAGAGGATTTGGAACTCAGAATTTTAAAAATGAATGTTAAAAATTATTTTTACATGTAACTGGGGGAAAATAAAATACTAAATAAAAGCCAAAAAACCAGAGATTTCATTGAATTAACAAGTATCAGAATATTTTATCATAAATTTAGTGAACAATAATATATGCAAATTCAAATATAAAAAAAGATTGTATGATAAATCATGAACCAGCCATTTCCAAATTCTTTTTTAAAAAGTCTCTGCTGATGATCTCAGAGTGCAGATAGAAGCATATTTCTTTCACTTTTTCTTACTTCTTCCCTCCCTTCGCCCCCACCTCATGGCCAATGTGGAAATATGTTTTGCATAGTGTAATATGTGTAGTAGGCATCATATTTCTTCCCTGTTTTCAGTGGTATGGGAGGGTGTGGAGGGAAGGAATTTGGAATTGAAAAGAAAAATAAAATAAAAAGTCTGTTACTTTTTACAAGTTAGTAATAACCTGATTGCTGTCCAAAATTTTTTGCACGTTCCCTTTCTGAATTTTTTTCTTTTATGAGTATGAGTGGTGGAATTGCTATAATGAGCATTTTATGCATGGTTGTAGTTTGCTGTCTTTGGTTCTTCCCTTTTCTCCTATATAACTTAGTTTCTTATGTTTCTTGGCATTGTTAATATTTTCTCTTATGATTCTGATATTTTGTTCATGTACCATGATTTGTAGAGCCATTCTATAATCTTTGAGCACATAGGTTGTTTCTAGTCTTTTGTTCCTATGTTTTGTGCTATTAGGAATATTTGTGTATGGTAGATGTTTTTCTTCTCTCTGTACATTTTAGTGTATAGTCCTAGCAGTGGGATTAGTCATAGGATTTAGACAGTTTTGTAATTCTTATCATATGATACCATATTATTTTCCAGAAAGATTGTACCAATTCATAACCTATCAGTGGAAAAATAAGGGGTCAGTTTTACCATAGCTCCATGTATCTACAATGTAATACCTATAGCAGTTGCTATAAATATGCATGTGTATTTCTTTTTTTTTAATTAAATTTTTTATTTTATTTTTGTTTACATCCTTCATTTCCATGAAATTTTGAGTTACAAATTTTCTCCCCATCTTTCCCCTACCCACCGCCCCAAAACAGCCGTCCCAGTGTATTCCCTCTCCCCCATTCTATTCTCTCCTATGTCTTCCTACCTCACCCCTCTGACTTTTCGGTAGGGCAGGATGGATCTCCCAACCACAGTGCCTGTGTATCTCAAGTTCCAGTTGGATGTAGTTAATAATAATAATAATAATAATTGCATGTGTATTTCCAAAGCAAATTCACAAAATATAAGTAACTCTCTTCCTCAAAGACAAAACCAAAATATTCAGATCCCAGAAAACCAGTTTCACAGTGGTAGCAAAGAAGTTGATACACATCACCAGTCCAGGGAGCACAGATATCCCCAAGCCTAAATTCTTTGAGAACAGAATTGGGAATACCAGTTAAGGTCACAGAAAATGAACTGATTTTTGTTTCAACAAGCAAGAAATGACTTTTTACTGTTTTAAGAACCATTTCCTGAATGTGTTTCATTTTCTTTGTATGGTCAGACCACTGGCTTACAGCAAAGATTGAAAAGAGTGGAAAACTACAAGAGTATGGAAATTGGGGAGGGGGGGGGGCAGGGAAGTATGCAATGAAAAAAAATTAAAACCTAACCAATATTATTGATGCTAAAAGTTGGGAAATAGAAGAAAAGACATTGAAACAGATTGCAATAATTAAAAATGGCAATTTAACTGACAAAACCATGTAATTTTTTGCAGGTCTTTTGACCTTTTTTGGCCTCAGTTTCCTCATCTGTAAAATGCAAGAGTTTGGATTAGATGATCTGTGGTTCCTTCTAGCTCTAAATCTAATCTTAATGATTTCATGAAAATAGACAACTGGAGACAATAGTTTTTTTTAAATACTATTTTATTTTTTCCCCAATTACATGTTGAGACATATTTTTAACATTTTTTAGAGTTTTGAGTTCTGAATTCTATCCCTACCCCTTCCCTCGCAGTAGAGTTTGGAGCACTTCAAAGATCCATTCTTCAAGGTATTTGAACAGTACCAGAGGTGGGAGGGAGCAGGGCAGGGAGAATAAGTCTCAGACTTTAATATTCTCCTTTCCCTCCTGCTCCATCCTCTCAAAAAACGATAGAGAACAGAAATAACTAGCAACTAATATGTACCCTTTTCTATCTGTATGTAGTTTTTTTGAATGGATTTCTTTATATCTCTTCCTGTTGGGTTTTATTGTTAATATACGGAAAACTGATGATTTGGTTTTACTTTATATTCTGTTACTTTGCTAGCTGTTGTTTCAATTCTCTTTCTGTTTAATCTTTTGTCTCCAAGTAGACAATTTTAATGACATCTACAAAAAGTGATAATTTTGTTTCCTCTTTTATGCTTCTTTCCTGTTTTTCTTACTGATATAGCTAGCATTTCTTGCATATTATATATCACATAATAGGGTAGTAATGGATATACTTGTTTTTCCCCTAATCTTACGGGGAGGAGAAGCTCTTTATTTTATCTCCAGTATTTATGACTGGCTATTGTTTTTGGGTAGATTGTATTTAAAAAAAGTAAGCTCTTGAGAAAAGGTCCATTTATTTCTGTGCTTTTAAATGTGTGTGTGTGTGTTTTTAAAATAGAAATGTTATTGTATTTTTCAAGTTTTCTGAGCTTTTGATTTATTTTTTTTGTTAATATAGTCTGTTTTGTTTATTTAATATTGAATGAGTTCTACATAGCCACTTTGCTGACAGTATATTTACATTTTTTTTGCACCAATAATTATTAGGGATATTGGTGTTCTGATTCGTATCTCCTTGGGTAAGGTATCAAGACCATTTTTCTGTTCTAGAAGGAATTTGATAGGATCCATTTGTCTCCTATTTTTGTATACAGTTTTATGTAATGTTGGATAGTCAGTGTTTTTTCTTTGGTAGTTTATTTCTTGTTCACTTTCTTTTTTTTCCCCTGAGATAGGGTTGTTTAGGGTTATTTAAATTCTCTTTGGTTTCTTATTTTTAAAATATCCATATTATCAGTTTTGTTGGCATATAATTTGTTTATAGTTTCTTATAATTTCCTTTATGTCTTCATTTGTTTTGATTTCTTTTGTATTTATGATGCTGGCATTTTGGTTTTCTGCTGTTGTCAAATTAGACTAATAGTTTATTTTATTTTATTTTTCTAGTTCCCAGGTTTATTGATCAATTTAATTGCATTTTTACTTTTAATTTTGTTTATCTCATCTTTGATTTTTCTGAATTTCTTTTGTGTATGTATGTATAGTTCAGTATTTTTTTGGATGTGTTGCTTCCAGTAATTTTTTAAATTGGATAACCTATTCATTGACTTTTCCCTCTGTTTTTTGTTGATAAAGATGTTTAGAGATATAGTTGTCCTGATGAACAAAATTACTGTGACGTTGTTAGAGGAATTATTGATTCACATTAACTCTTTAATAATAGTAATGCATATATTTTTTTCCTCAGCCTTCTGAAACCTATTCCCTTGTATGTGAGGCAAATTTGTTTTGAGCTCCCATATATCTTTTTGATGACTGCAGGTGCTGTTTTCTTTAGATTTTTTTGACTCATGTTGAGAGGCAATATGGAGTAGAAATTCTTACTTGCATTGGCTATGTGATTGTCAAGTCACTTAGTTCCTCTTCCCCTTTCTCATCTCTTTTTTGTATCATTATATTACACTTTAAGCTCTTAAACTCTTGAATTAGTTGAAACTTGAAATGTTTATTATTATATGAAGAAAACACTTAGAAGTACCTGCTTTGTCTTAGCTATTTTTCTAGACTCTGGGTATGCAAGGATAAAAATGAAACAGACCTTGGTTTAAGGAGCTTATTATTAGCATTTTACTTCAGGGGAAGGCATAATATATAAAAAATGAATATGAATGATTTCTTGAAGGTGGTGATGGAGATAAGTAGCTGAGGAATCGGAAAAGATCGAATGTGGAAGATTATACTTGAACTTGAAAGGAGTACTGATGTTCCAAGAACTGGAGTTGAGAGATCTTTCCAGGCATGTCAGGGGTGAAAGTTTGAATGTCATGAATAGGAACGAACAGCAAGTAGGTTAGTTGGTGTATAATGAGAGTAAAAGTGAATTTGGTCTAGAACATTGGTTGGGGCCAAGAATTCAAAGGATCTTAAATGGTAAACAGAAGTTTATAATTTTTTCTGTAACCTCTGAGCAGAGAAATGACATGGTCCAGAGCTTTGCTTTAGAATTGACTTGATTTTTTTTTTCTCACCGAGGTGCTGTCTTAGCTTTTTTTGTAAGGAATAGATTGTGGGATTTTTAAAAACATTCTGTCATTCTCTTTCTTTTATTGGATTGACTTAATCTATTCACATTTAAAGTTATGCAAATTAGGTAGTATTTGAACTCAGGACTTCTCCAAGTCATACTCTAATCTACTCTGCCACCTATGCTTAAGTCTTCCCCATGCTTACTTAATACAATGTCTCTTCTAGACCCTACCATTACCTCAAATTAGCATTCTAAGCCTCCTATCACTTTTTCAAACTTCTTTTTTTTTTGGAGGGAGGAAGGCAGGGCAGTTGGGTTTAGGTGACTTGTCCAAGGTCACAGGGCTAGTAAGTGTTAGAAATCCTGGAGACCTACCAAATTCAACATGTGCAGAACTGTACTCAGTACCTTTTCCTCTAAACTCTCTTCTCTTCCAGACATTGCTATTTCTCTTGAAGGTACCACCAGATATGTAATTTTAGTGTTATCTTGGATTCCTCATTTTGCCAATAACTATATATCCAGTTAATTGCCAAATCTTGCTGTTTTTACCTTTTACAGCAGTTTTTCTTCTCTGACACAGCACTACTTTAGTTTAAGCCCTTATGATCAAATGAGATAACATTTGTAAAAAGTGCTTAGCATACATAATAGATGCTATATAAATCCTATCCTCTCATCCTTTTATGCCTAGGCTATTTTAACAACCTCTTAGTTGTGTTCTTTATTTTAGGTCATCTCTCCAATTCATTCTACAGAGTGCTGCCAAAGTGATTTCCCTTAAGTGCATATCTGACCATGTTACTCCCCTACTCAGCCAACTGAAGGCATTTCCTATTAGTAGCAACTAGGATAAAAAAGAAACTTCTCTGTTTACTGTTTATACTGCTTAACTCCAACCTAACTTTCTAGATTTTATGGACATTTTTATCTCTGTGCTTTTAAATGTGTATAAGTATAAGTAAAGAGGGCTCCCATTTTAGACATGGGAATCTCCGAATGGAGACTGGAGAGAAAGAGAGAGGCCTTTGTGGATGGATCTCCAAGAGTACACAGAGATAAAAATGTCCATAAAATCTAGAAAGTTAGGTTGGCTCCATGTAACCACATTCAGCCTACTAGTGGGCAGAGTGTATCTTCACAGCAGAGAAGCTTCCTGTGGGCTCTGCTGCACCCTTTAGCAAATTCCCTCCATCACAGACTCCATTCAGCCTATTGGGGAGCAGAGTTTACTTTCAAAGCACGAGAGGTCTTCAGATTCCCCTCTAGTATTGTTAAGGGGCAGGGAAGATCTTCAGATTCCCATTCCCATTACAGGTGGTTAGAGTAGATGGCCTCAGATAGTCTTTGCAGATATTGAGCTAGGATCTGTTTGGCATTTAAAGCCCTTCACAACTTGACCCCAGCTACTCTTCTTCACTGTTATTCATTTTTATGCACTCAGTGGTCCATTGAAAATGGCCTTTTTACTATTCATCTTATGTAACATTTCATCATGTAAACTTTTCATCTCTTGTTCCAGTGCCTTTGCACTGACTATCCCCCATGTGGAGTGCTCTCCTCACTTTATTTCTTAGTTGGCAGTTTCCTTCAGGACTCAAGTCAAATGCCATCCCTTTTACATGAAGACTTAACTGATTTCCACAGTTGAGAATGCCTGTTTCCAAAAATTATCCATTCAGAAATTATCCAGTACTTAGCCTGTGTCCAGGCTTTTCCTACCAAAAGCAAGCTCCTTGAGATCAGGGGCAGTTTCACTTCTGTGTTTCTATCCTAGTCCCTAGACTTTGCCAGGCACACAGTAGTTACTTAGTAAATGCTTGAGATCTTCAAGAATTCTGTAATATGAGATGACCAAGTGTCCTTTGAAATGGTATGCTTTGTTATTCTTGATTGCATGAAGAAACCAACCTTCCTGATGTCATAGTCCTCTTCAAGAATGAAGGATAAACAATGAAGAAACCAATTCTGCAAATTCCTTTGTTTTTCCTAGGAACACCTGCAAATCATCCTTCCATTTAGCTGTGACTTCCTTATTCTATTCTTATTTATAATGAGAATATATATCTGCATTGATATTTTCTAATTCCTCATTTTGATGTTGAGTCAGCTTAATCCAGCAGGGTTTGGATTCAGGTCGACCTGAGTTCAAATGTATTCTCAGATTTTTACTAGCTGTGTGACCAAGAGCCAGTCACCTAATTGCTCTGCTTTAGTTTCTTCAACTGTAACGTGGAAATTATAATAGCACACACCTGACAGGGTGTTGTGAATGTCAAATGATCTCAAGTGAAATATTAATGTGTAAAGTGCTTTAGTGCTGTTCTTGGTACTTAGTAGGCACTTAATAAATGCTTACTTTTCTTTCCTCCTTTCCTCTCTCCTTCCCTCCCTCCAATAAACACTTATTACTGAGTTGCAGAGAGAGAGAGAGAGAGAGAGAGAGAGAAGATTGAACCTAATACTGTTGAATTCTAGTCCACTGCCATTTTAAACTTAACTGCATTACATCTTCCATCTTACTCTTTTAGCCTTGCCTCAGTTCCTTCTAACAATTTTCACCTTGAGGTAATCTAAATTCAGGAAAGAATCTTCCTGTTCTACTTGTAGCCTTCTATCTTATCTTGTCTGTGAGATAAAAAGCTTATTTAAACTTAAAAAGCACTGACCAAATAAGTATACTTATTATTAGTACTACAGAGACAGATGAGAAAGGAATAGCCATATTTCTACAGGTACACATTTGTATCCTCAACCCTTCCATTTCTGGAGATATTCAGAAGAATCATTTTATGTGTTTAAAATAAAATTTATTCCACCCTGGTAAATCCCTGGTGCATTTTTGTTTTTTAGTTTTATTGGAGGCCCTAAATTTATGACTGAAATTGTTGAACAAAAAGTACATAGCTAGGTTTTATTTGGAGAATCTTAAAGAACATGGAGTGTTGATGTCACTAAATAAAATCACAAAGAAAACTACCAAGAAACTCTATCTTGGCAAGGAAAATGGGAGATTTTTCTTTCTTTCTTTTTTTTTTTTTTTACACCTGCGTCTTTCATGTTGTATTAGTGATTTCTTCTCTTCCACTTCCCCTTCTCATTTCCTATATAGAATGAAAACATTTTTGGAAGGAAAACATTGAGGATATTTTATCACAGTGAATACTTGGGACCCAAGTCTACATTTAATTCTGTGCAGCAGTATGTTGTAGTGGAAGGATAATTGGATTTAGAATTGGCAGATATGGGTTAAAATCCTGACTTTGCCACTCCTTACCTGTATACCCTTGTGCTAGTCATTTGACTTTTCTAGGACTTTTCAGCTTTCTCTTCTGTAAAATGAAGAGGATTGGCCTAGATGTTCCTTTCTGGAGCTAAATTCTGACATTAGAAGTTAGACAGGCTTTCTGAAAAAGCTATTTTTTTATTGATGTATTTTTGTTTTTTAAAATAATTTTTTAATGTCTCCATTTTGTACATCATCAAGTTTTCCCCCCTCTTCAGGGAATCATTCTACTTAGCAAATAGTATTTTTTAAAGGAAGAAACATAAAGAACATGGGAAAAAATCAGCACAACCGATCAGTACATTAAAAAGTCCCAAAACACGTTAAGTATCTCAGGACCTCCCGACTCATGAAGGGGTGGATTGGAGGTGCCCTCTCATCTCTCTTAATTTGAGCCCTGCTTTCTTATTTTGCTATATTATACCTTTTTGATTTTTTTTTGGTGTATTGTTTCCATTTACATCATTATAGTCATTGTGTATATTTCCTTGGTTCAGTATCAGTTCAGCTAAATCAGCTAAATCATGTTTTTCTGTATTTATCACATTCGTCGTTTTTTATGGCACAGTGACAATGCGTTATGTTTGTATACAACAATTTGTTTAGCCATCCCGAGCCAGTGGGCATCTACTTTGCTTCCAATTACTTGATATCACAGAAAAGTGTTTTTATGAATATTTTGTTATACATAAAGTGCTTATTAATGGTTTTATTGCAATATAAGCTCAGGGATGGAATGTAAGTAGTATTGGTATTTTAGTTCCTTTGCAGAATTCCAAATTGCTTTCCAAAATGGTGGTGCCATTTCACAGCTCTACCAGCAATGTATTAATGTGCCTTTCATCTCATCACCCTTCCAGTAGTGAGTATTGCAACTCTTTTAATCATCTTTGCCAATTTGTAGGGTATGAAGTGAAATCTTAGGATTGTTTTGACTTGCATTTCCCTTATTATTAGTGTGTGGGATAAAGAGGTCCCTAAATCAATTACTCAGAGACAGCTCAAGGTGAAAATAGAGAAAGGTCTCTTTATTAGAATCTCACCAGAAGTGGGTTTTTCAGTGGTTGCCACTGAAAAAAATTCGGGGGGGGGAGGGGGGAGAGCCGAAGCCCTAGGGCTGATTTATGTTAGCCAGGTGGGTGGGGGGTGGAGTTTAGGAGGGGTTAGGGAGGAGTTGGGGCTTAAAGGGACAGGTACTTTCTATATTCACTGTGCAGATTCATTGTCCATAATTCACTGGGAAAAATCTGAGGGGAGGAGAGTGACTGGTGTGATTTTTGCTTTGACATGTCACTAAGTAACTTCTGGTCAAGGATGAGTGACATAGGTCCAACTGTGGCTTATTGGGAGGATAGGCCTGGTTGTTTCAAGAGATGCCAAGTCTGGAAGCTAGACTGATTAGGGTTTTTAGGAAGTCCCATCTTGGGTCATCTCTGATAGTGTTTTTCAAGGTTCCTCAGTGCAGCTGGCCACTAAGAACAAGGGGGTCTCTAAACTAAGCATTTGTTGATTAAATACTTGGACAATCTGTTCATGGGAAGCTATCTAGCTGGTATCAGGAAAAAAGACTTTTAGGCTGGGGGCAGGAGAGAGGCAGAGTTAAAGTTAATGCCTTTATGGCTGAAGGAAAGTGTGACTTTTACAGCTTATTACACAGGCTTATTACAAACTGATGTCACATACACAAGTGAGATTTTACAAACTGAGGTTACAACAAAGCATCCCAGATCTTATCGTTCCTTCTTAACGGATAAGACACAAATTGATTTGAGGACAAGGGATGAAGGTCTCAGCTTTCAAACTGCTTCATGATGAAAAAGGTTGTAGTGCTGTCCCCGTCTCAGAAGGGTGGGGGAGTCCATCAGTCAAGGGGCAGGGGGGCAGGGAGCTATAGCCAATGTCCGGAACTCAGCAGATACCACATCCAAAAGGTGTTGGGCCTAAAAGATAGAAATCTAGCAAAGTGCGGAAACAAACAAGAGCCTAAATGTAGTAGGAAAATGACCAGAAGTAGAGTGAATATGGGCTAATATAATCCATTACTCAGACTATTTAACTGTCCTTAATATTTCTACCTGCTACATAGACTAGGTGCCTCATAAGATACTCTTCACTAACATAATTGTAGACCTTAAACAAAAGAGGTTTCTGACTTAAACCTCATAGCTGAATAGCAGACATACACCCTTGTTCCACAAAGTTTGTCTATCCTCTAATTATATTCACTTTGGAAAAAAGAGATACTTCAGAAATTGAATCCTTTACATATACGCTCAGTTACAAATGTTAACCTCTGCTTAGTTCGTGGAATAGCCACAAATTGATAATTGGAACACTGTTCTGCTTTACAACTCATTACATCAGTTTGACAATAATCAATTGAAAACTTTGTAAACCTTCAGAAATTGTCACATAAGAGCTTTTAACAGTAAGGGAGATCAAGGTAACACAAAGCGAACACAGAATAATAAACTAAAGCTATAGCAGTTCCTGTGCAGGCCTGGTCTGGAGAAGCTGTTTGCATCTGATGTCATCTTTTCCAGGTCCCTTGGCTCAGATGTTCACTCAGGAGCAGGGTACAAACTGGAGTAGTCGGGCCTGCCAGGGGCTCACAGAGACATGATTTAATACCAAAGGCGCATAGAAATGGTTCAGTTTCCTAGCCATGCAAGGCTGGGTTTACACAGTATCACAAGAAGTTCAGTTTTCTAGCCACACAGGGCAGTAAAGTTTCACAAACAGTTACAACATTGCATCAAAAATCCAAACTTTTGATCTTATTACCAAATGTGCTCAAGTTTTGAGTTTCCATGATAGAGAAATTTTTGAAAGCCAATCTTATACACCAATATAGTTTTTAGAAGAATCAATTTGATCCTGTTGCTTCCCTCAAAATTTTAGAATTAAGTTACAAATCTTTCTGCTTTCCAAAAATACTTCCTCACACACTCTCAACATACTTAAACTTTTCTGAAACTGATATCAATTATTTGGAGACAGGAGGGGCTTGGATAAGCCCTCATTTGTCCCCAAACCTTCTTATCTGTCTTTCCAAGTCCTTCAAAACCGTCATTCAGTTTATTCAGCTTTTCTTTACATTTGTTAACCACAAAACAATATGGTTCATATCTTCTACTGGCTACTTGCTCTGATCACAGAAACTTGCTATAGAAGGAAAAAAAACAGGGACATATGACATTCCAAATATGACAGGATAAAACATCATTAGCTCTGTTTAAATTCAGGTAAAGTCACAGATATCCATCCATGCAGTATCGGTACCACCTCACAGCTAGACTCAGGAATAGGTGGGAAACATTCCTTTTCAAAGGAATTTCATGGGTAAGCTGAGCCAGAAGGGGTCCCATCCTAGCTAAGACTACGATTGCCCCTTCGGCTTTTACCAGATGTAGACTTCCACCAGTATTTAACAGCATAGGATTACATTCCCTCTGAGTAGCTTGTAGCATTTAATGCAGGCAACTGACTTATGCAGGCAACCATACCCAAATTCAAACTCCAAACAAAATTTAGTTATGGTCCCAAATGCCTTTTACCTCAAATAGCAAGTCTCATTAATCACAGCTTAGAGCCAGTTCTCTTATTTATTTTCCTTATGGCCCTGAGGCCAAAGGCTGTATATACTTTAGCAAATGAGAGACCACACTTCGTCCTACACATAAATGATTTGGAACATTGTTTTGTATTATAAATGCTTTGCATTTATAACTGCTTTGCATTTCCTTGGAGTTTGTATCCTTGACCACTTATATATTGGGAAATCAGCCATGGTTTTTAAAAAGTTCATGTGATTTAAAAAAAAAAACCCAGTTAATAGTCTTTCTTAAGAGATTTCCCCAAATTAAAAAAAAAAGCCCTTTATATTTAACAAGAAAATTGAACTTCTGTATTCCCTGCCTTATATCCTTAATATTGTTATTGTGAAGATTAAATGAAATTAGGTATATTGGGATAGGAGTAGACTTATATTTTAGTTCAGGGGAACTGGAGTCAGGAAGACCCAAGGTCATATCTGGCCACAGACACTGAACTAGTTGTGGGACCCTGGGCAAGTCAGCCTCCATTTGCCTCAGTTTTCTCATCTGTAAAGTGGGAGTGATAATAGTAGCACTTACAAGATTTGTTGTTAGGATCAAATGAAATAATAATTGTAAAACGTTATCACAGTACATGGCACATAGTAAATGCTATATAAATGATGATGATGATGAAGATAATCTTTCCAATTTAGGGTCAGTTCTTTAGTAGGAATTATGAATCTGTAGTCTTTGAGGTTGTTTAATATTTTGATAACTGTTTCAGTTACTAATTTCCTTTGTAATGCTGTGTATTTTATGCATTTAAAAACATTATTCTTAGACAGGGTCCCTATTCCTTCATCAGACTACCAACGGGGTATGACACAAAAATGATCAAGAACCCTTATCTTAGAAAGTTGCCTAGGGCATGGAGAGTTTAAGTGCCCAAGATCACACAGCCAGTGTGTCACCTAAATGGGAATTAAACCCAGCAGGTCTTCCTGACTCAGGCTGGTTAGTTAGCAGCTATGCTAGGCTGCCTCTATTTCATAGGATTGTGGAAACCATAGATTTAGACTTGGAAGGGAACTTAGAAACCATCAAGTTCTATCTCATTATACAGATGAACAAACTGAGGCACAGAGAGCTTTAGAGACATGCCCAGGGTCACGCAGCTAATAAGTGTCTAATAAATATCAAAAGCTAATAAGCTTTTGAACCCAAGGTTTCTTGATTCCCAAGTCCAGTGCTCTATTCACTATAACTGCTCTTTTTATAATAGTACATTGTACATAATATAAAATGTGTTATGTGTTACAATATTATCATTCTCTTAAATTCTCTCGTGATGGACATTTGCCTTTCCTGCTTGCTAATGTAAGATCAGTGTCTTGGTCCTTCCCTATTAATGTCCTATTTTGCGTGAAGTAATACTGCAAGGGATTGAACCTCTGTTTATCTCAGTTTCTTCAGTTGCAAAATGGTGACGATAATAGCACCTATCTCACAGGTTTGTTTGTTGCATTTGGGATGCATGATACTTGTAAACACTAAGTACAATGCCTGGCATTAGAAAGTAGGTACTTGCTAGCTTATTCTTTCCTTATTTTCCCTTTTCTTGCCAGTATGTTAGCTACTATCCCTCTGAGTTTTGTATCATCTGTTAATTTGATACATATGGCGACTATGCATTTGTTTAAGTAATTGATAAAAGTTACAAGCAGCACAAAGCTCTCAGGTACTCCACTAGAATACTCCTGCAACAATAAAATCAAATTGTTGATTTCTCTGAGTTCAGTTGTCTTTGAGGTTCCATACAAAATTCTGAAACTGTGATTGTAGAGAAATGAAACAGTTAATTGACTTTATGAAAAAAATTTTTTTTCTGAGCTAGTTTACTATACATTTATTGTTGCTCCTTAGAGAAGGAAGGATGTATAACTTGATGGATTTGTTAGTATGCTTTGAATTAAGAGTGACTATTTGAATCAGTTTTTAAACATGCATTTAAGTTTTTGCTTATTCAGAGATGCTTGCTGTTATACTTAGTATGAGGAAAGCTGCCAACTGCTTCAAAGCAATTAATCCTTCTTACCATTCATAGCAAGTTCTTTTGTTAGAAACCTGGATTTATTAGTTTGGTAAGTAATAATTAATTTTTTGAATGGACCTGTGATTTCCTTGGTAATAGGGCATTACTGGTAAGGAATTTCTTCTAGTTAGTCAGTTACTTAGTATTTATTAAGTGTCTTCTCAGTGTGGGGATGCTAATGCAAATATATCTACATCTGTATAAAATCTTAAAGTATTGCTTGGAGATGCTGAGAAGGTAAGTAACTTGCCCAAGGAGCACATAGTTACTACTTGTTAGAGGTAGGACTTGAATGGAGGGCTCTAATAAGGACCAGTACTTTTTCATTTTTCGTATAATTTATCAATGGGCTCACTGTTAATTTTCTAAATAGCTCGTGACAGTAGGTAAATACCCTTTTTAAGATAAAAGTAAGATTATATATTGTTTCCTCAGTAAGTCCCAAGAAGAATAAGTACTAAAGTCTCCGTTCTCAATTTAATCAAGACTATTAATGTATCATTATGTGTTCACTGAGTCAAGAATATTTTTTAACATTAAAATGACACATTACTTTTTTTGGAATGAGTAGTTAAAAATAATATTTCAGTAGTGCTAATTTATAGCTGAAACTGGACCCAGTTTTTCTTTTAGGGGAACATTTCATGTTTTAGTGCCTTTGGGGGAGTCAAGGGAAAGAGAGATTTGTAATGCCATGCACCAGCAGATTCCCAAAGGAATGCTACTGTGAACAGCTTTTAGAGTTCAGATTACAAAATATAGTGAACAGTCTGTTTATTCCATTACAAATCAAGACAAACATTCAAAACATTATAATATTCACAA
>CM053585.1:88118760-88165040 GCA_028646515.1 Pseudochirops corinnae
GCAGGAGCAGGGTTCCAATTCTGTCTTTCTGTCTCTCTCTGCCTCAGCTGGCTTCAGTCTCCAGGATTCTTCCTTCAAGGGGAGCAAAATTCCAATTCTGTCTGTCTGTCTCTGGAATTCTTGCTTATGTACACACCTCAGCCAATCCCCTTCTTTGACATCAACAGGGGAGTGCATGCCTTCTCAACAGTGGGACAGAGTTTGTATCTTCCGCACTTAGCACTTAGTAAATGCTAAGTATCCTGCTAAACTGATTTCTATTACAAGATTATAGAGGGAAATGCTGATATTGATTGCTAAAATATTCTTACTTAATTCCTGTAATCATTTCTCCTACCCCTTTCTCAGAGTTCTCTTAATATAGTTTTTTCTTCCTCATGATATATCTTCATTCTTCTGTCATTTCGACTGTTGTGTACTACAAATTTTTGCTTTTGTCTGTTCAAGAAATTAACACTATATATAATACAATGGAATGAGTGTTGGATTTAGAATTAGAGGTTGCAGATTTAATTGCAAATTTGCAAAAATTGCAAATTTAAATACTAGCTCTGATACTTAATGCTTTTGTGACTAACTGTTTTGGGCCTCATTCCTCATATGTAAAATTAGGGATTTGGACTCGATTCAGGGCTTCTTAAACTTTTTCGATTTGCAACCCCTTCAGTACTTCTGAAAATGTGGGGTCAAGACCCACAGTTTAAGAAGCTGGACTAGAAGATCTTGTGGTCTCTTCCTGCTCTAGATCTTTGATTCTAAGATCCGGTTTTATACCTGTGCTTGGTTAACATAGTTGGTTTTTACTGAGTGCTGCTAAAGTCATGTCATTGGTTTAATTGACATAGAGACCCCATTACCTTTCTACTGTTAACCAGCCATGACTACATTTCCAAACTTATCTTCCATGTGACCTGCATAGGTCACATGGAAGCCTAAGTCACATAAGTTTGAGTCACATGAAGCCTGTGGTAGGAGGAGCTTGCTGAACTGGTGGAGCTAGAAGGGTGAAGCAGAGCCCCAAGGAGGTTGTTCAGAGCAGTTAGAGCTGAGGGAGAGAGAGGAAGCAGGCAGTGAACTGCGAGTATTCCTTTGTGGGAAGACATTAGCAGGGGGAAGGCTTGGGGATGGCAGTGCCCCCTGCATTGTTACTGTGTATAGATTTTTTTGTTGTTAGGATGGATTTGGCTTTCTAGTGTTGGGACTCAGCTTTCTGGTGTTTGAATAAATGTTTTGGTTCTGACTTCCATGTGGCATGTCTGTTGTATTTTGCCATTCAGAATTACACCAGCATAATCATAGCCAGCATAGGTGCTGTGAATATGGTGTTGGCACTACATAAATTTAAACCATTTTTTTTCTTTCACAGCAGTTTGCCAGTGTTGTTATCAAAAGTCCAGACTGACTGATTTGAGTTTTGTGTTCTTATTTTGGGACAGACAGAGAGAGACTGTCTATCTGCCTCTCTGTCAGTTTCACTGTGATTTCATTAGCTTAGGGAAGCAGTTCTCAAACTTTGGCAGGCTCTCTTTACCACCTAAAAATTATTAAGGACTCCTAAGAGCTTTTGTTTATGTGGGTTATATCTTTCAATATTTCCCATTGTGGAAATTAAAACTCAAAAATTTTAAACATTTATTAATTAAAAAAATAACTGTAAGTCCAAGATTGACATACATTTTTAATGAAAAAAAAAATCACTATTGGAAAAGAAAAAATTAATGAGAAGAGTCGCATTGTTTTACATAAACAATTTTAAAATTATAAAAATGACTTTAATAAAACAACTGGATTTTCTTTTCTGCTTTTGCATTTAATCTGGCTTCACTCAGATGTACTTGGAAAAGTAAGGAGTATTTTTATAAGCAAGTCTTAGTATATTATTTTGAAAATAGTTTAGACAATGAAAACCCCCTTAAAGGATTTAGCCAAAAAAGACTTTTTGAGAATCACTGGTTTAGGGAACTCCTTTCCATAAAACTTTACATTCTAATGTATGTTTGCAGCTGCTCAGCAACTTATATTTGGGTCACTGAGAAGTTTAATGACTTACCTTGGATCCACATGGTCAGTTTGAGACAGAGATGGGGCTTGAATCCAGTCCTTCATGATTCTGAGGCAGGGTTTTTATAAGCCACACTATCAGACCTCTCATACTTACTAAAGGGATTAATACATAATCTGTTACTCAGCTTGATTATCCATTTTTCTTTATTTCCCTTTTTGCTTTCTTTCCTATTGACTAAAAAAGTAATATATTGTGTATATATTCTCTTTTAATAGTTTCTCCTTTTTCCTGGAAGGGTTATATCATATTTCCTTCACCCACTCCCAAGCATTTGGAGATCCTTGGATAGTATAGGCTTTAATTAATACCTGTCTGGAATGTCTCAAGTACCTTTTTGTAAGTCTGTCCTCCATCCATCCTGCTATTCCTCTGTGTGAGTTTGCTATCAGAAGAATCTTTCTTATCTGTCAGTTTGAGCATATCACTTGAAAATATTTGGTGACTCCTCCATTCCTGCCAAGTAAAATTCATACTTCTTTGCCTGTCACTTAGAGCCCTCCACGCTTTGATAATGAACTTATATTGTTACACTCCTGTCCGACTGTACTATTCTTTGTCATGATTTTCTTCAGATATACCAAGTTTTTTTTTTCAATCCCCGTACATTTTCTTATACTCTTTCCTATGTCTGGATTGACCTAACTTCTACTTGACCTATTCAATCCTTACCCTGCTTAAGTAATATTTTCTCCTTGAAGCCTTTAGTGATCTCACCCTCAGTAATGGTGTTCACCTTTATAGCTCATGTAACATTTTGTTTTGCATCTCTTTATAGTATGTGATATTATGTAAATATCTATTTTTATTTTATTTTAGTTTCATGAAGGAAGGGACTGTCTTATTCAAACTTTGCATTTCCTTCAGAACCAATCCAGTACATAGTAGGTCCTTAATAAAAGTTAGTTGACACTTATTCAAAGAATTCATGGTATAGCTTGGGTAACAGAAATGGAAAGGGGGGATAATAAGTAATAGTTCATTTGACCAGAAGGCTAGACTAGGTAATAGAAAGTAGTATGAAGTAAAGTTGGACTGACCAGAAATGGGACAACTGTTGGGAGGCTTATATCATAGGAAGAGCTTCAACTAGAGGTAAGTTGGAGTAGAAGTGAAAAGTAGGGGAGCAATGTGACAAATCCTAAAGAAGACTTGATAGAACTAGCATGTGTAAAGATTAGTCCTTGTATTTTTATTCAGCTATCATTTTTTCATGTGTGTTCATTTAGTATACATTTATTATGCTTCTGTTATCTGTAAAAAGCCTTATTTTATATAGCCTGGCACCACAAAGACAAAACAAAAACAGCCCTGACTTCAGTTTACATATTACTGGGATGATAAAATATTTAAGTTTAAGTAAGAAATGCAAGATACTTTGATAGAAGAGAGAGCACTAATTCATCAATTAAGATAGGTAATAAAACATTTACTAATCACTTTTATCATTAATTTATTAATCACTTTATTATGAGCATTTATTAATCACAATTTGTCAGCTACAGTGCTAAGTACTGGAGCTACAAATACAAGTAAGCAAGTCTTTGCTCTCAAATAGGTATATTCTACTGTGGAAGGAAGGAAAGAAGAAAGCAAACTTTTTTAAAAGCTCCTACTATATGCTCAGTACTGTTTTAAGTATTTTACAAAAACTTTTATCATTTGATCCTCACAACAGTTCTGGGAGGTAGATAATACTATGATCCCAATTTTATAGTTGGAGGAAATTGAAACAGATACAAGGTAAAGTGACTTGACCAGGGTGACACAACTAGCATTTTAAGTTGGATTTAAATTAGGATCTTCCTAACTCCGAGTACAGTGCTTTTATCCATTGCACCTTCAGCTGGGGTGCACAGTGGGGTCCACATCACCTAAATAGGAGCTGGACTGAGGGGGAGAAGAATGTACCAAAGCTGCTTGTGAGGAAATGGAATAGTGAAGTGTGTAGTGAAGTGTGAGCAAGGTTAGAGCTTCTCCTGGAATACCTATAAATTGACATCGTTAATTCAACTTTATCAACGCAGAGTTCAATACTATTATCGCATATTATATAATTAAAAAAAACCCATTAGTCATATTGCAACACTTTCTTGACATGGCATTGTCATAAGAACCTTTACAAAGTAACAAATCTTCCTAATAATTAGTTTTACTTTTTTGACATAGCTAAGCAAATGAGCATCTTTATTTATTTACTTTTAAAATTAAATTTTATGTTTATTTTTAGTTTACAACATTCATTTCCACAAGATTTTGAGTTACAAATTTTCTCCCTGTCTTTCTCCTACCCACCACCCCAAAACAGCAATCCCACTGAATACCCCTTCTCCCAATCTGCTCTCTTCTATATCCTCCCCTATCCCCCTTTGACTTTCTAGTAGGGCAAGACTGATCTCCATACCCCAGTGCCTTATATATGTTATGTCCTAGTTGCATGTAAAAAAAAAAAAAAATAGTGATTTTTTTTAAACATTTGATTTTAAAACTTTGAATTCCAGATTCTTTCCTTCTTCTCTTGTCACCCACCTTTACTGGGAAGATAAGCAATTCTATATAGGTTGTACATGTGTAGTTACACAAAACATTTTTATAGTGGATATATTGGATGAAAGATTGACTATAATTCCCTCCATCCTATCCTACCCCCGACTTGTTGTATTTTCTGCTTTGACCCTGGCCCTTTTCAAGAGTGTGTGCTTCTAACTACATTCCACCCCAGTCTGCCCTCTCTTCTATCATCCCCTCTTTTATCCCATACCCCACTATTTTCCTGTAGGGTAACATATCTAATTTAGTGTGTATGTCATTCCCTTCCTAAGCCCAATTCAATGACAGTAAAGTTGACCCATTCCCTTTTCACCTTCCTGTTCTTCTCCATTGTAACAGTTTTCCCTTGCCTCTTTTATATGAGATAATTTACCCTATTTTGTCTCTCCCTATCTCCTCTCATTATATTCCTCTCTCACCTCTTAATTTTATTTTTAAGGTATCATCCCTTCCTATTCAATTGATCCTGTGCCCTCTGTCTATGTATACCTGTACACATATATACACATACTCACATATGTATTCATATGCACATATACCCTGCTATGTATACATATATATACATTTATATTCCTTTCAACTGTCCTCATACTGAGAAAAGTTTCATAAAATACAATTATCGTTTTTCCATATAGGTGTGTAAATAGTTCAGCTTTGATAAGTTGCTTATGATTTCTTTTCCCTGTTTACTTTCTCATGCTTCTCTTACTTCTTGTACTTGAATGTCAGATTTTCTGTTCAACTTTGGTTTTTTCATCAAGAAAGCTTGAAAGTCCTCTATTTCATTGAATGACCATATTTTCCCCTGAAACATTATACTGCCCAGTTTTGCTGGGTAGGTGATTCTTGGTTTTAATCCTAGCTCCTTTGACCTCTGGAATATCATATTCCAAGCCATTTGATCCCTTAATGTAGAAGCTGCTAGATTTTGTGTTATCCTGATTGTGTTTCCACAATATTCAAATTGTTTCTTCTTGGCTGCTTGTAATATTTTTTCCTTGATCTGGGAACTGTGGAACCTGGCTATAATATTTCTAGGAGTTTTCTTTTTTGGGTCTTCTTCAGGAGGTGACTGGTTAATTCTTTCAACCTCTATTTTGCCCTCTTGTTCTAAAATATCAGGTCAATTTTCCTTGAGAATTTCTTGAAGGATGATTTCTAGGTTCTTTTTTTGATCATGGCTCTCAGGTAGTCCAATAATTTTAAAATTATCTCTCCTGGATCTATTTTTCAGGTCAGTGGTTTTCCCAATGAGATATTTCACATTGTCTTGTATTTTTTCATTTGTTTGGATCTGTGTAATGTTATCTTGATTTCTCATAAAGTCATTAGCCTCCATTTGCTCCAGTCTAATTCTGTAGGAATTACTCTCTTGAGTGAGCTTTTGAGATTCTTTTTCTGTTTGGCAAATTTAACTTTTTAAGACATTCTTCTCCTTATTGGCTTTTTGGGCCTCTTTTGCCATTTGAGATAGTTTATTTTTTAAAGTGTTATTTTCTTCAGTCAGGTTGTTGGCTCTCTTTTCTTGCATCATTCTCATTTCTCTTCCCAATCTTTCCTTCACTTTGCTTACTTGATTTTCAAAATCCTTCTTAAGCTCCTCCATGGCCTGTAACCAGTTCATATTTTTCTTGGAAGCTTTTGGTGCAGGAGTTGTGACTTCATTGTCTTCCTGTTCCATGCTTTGATCCTTTTTTTTTTTTTGGAGGGGGAAGGTAGGGCAATTGGGGTTAAGTGAATTGCCCAAAGTCACAGGCCAGTTTGTGTGTGTGTGTGTGTGTGTGTGTGTGTGTGTGTGTGTGTGTGTGTAAGTGTCTGAGGCCGGATTTGAACTCAGGTCCTCCTGACTCCAGGGCTGGTGCTCTATTCACTGGACCACCTAGCTGTCCCAGCTTTGATCCTTTTTGTCCCCCAAAAAGGAATCTAAGGTTTGATTGCTGTGCTTTCTTTGCTTACTTTGCTTGCTCATGTTGCCACTCAGTCACTTGACTTTTGAGCTCTTTGCCACAGTAGAACTCTTTCCAGAGAGAAGAGCTTTGTCCCAAATTGCTGGGGGTTTTGCAGCTGCCACAGCTATTAGTTGACTGACCTCTCTGCTGCCCCCACAAGCTCTGGCTTGGGCTCAATTCAGGTGTAATCCCCTGAAACCCACTGAAATTTTTATGTCTTTCATGTTTTACTCTAGCATATCACAGAATAGAGGATCTTGTAGATCTAGACCTCGAAAGGACTTCAGAGGTCATTTTGCCCAACCCTCTTATTTTATAGGTAAGGAAACTTAGGTTCAGGGAGATGCTGTGACTTGCTTAAGGTCACACAGCTTGTAAAGATTGTACATAGGCCACCTTTGATTCTCTGACTGTGTAGAGAGCTAGAGTTCTTTTTACTGATTCAGAATTTGGCCTAATTTGAATAAGGCATCTTTGTAGTCTTTTTTAAAGAATATGCTGCTGGATTTCATATTGTTGGGTTGTAAGAAAAGGTCAACTTAAAATAATTTATTTTTTAGTACTTAATAATTCCTAAGTGCTAATATAGATTAAAACATTTGATATGCTACATCACAATGATTCTTCAGAATCTTGCATTTCTGACTCATTCATTTACTTCTGTCTGTTCTTTTATACTGGGTATAGGTATTGGTGGGTTTATAATTGCAGAATACAGGTAGGAACTTAGCTGGGCAGCAACAGTTTTATTTTGTAACATGGTTCTGAAAGAAAAATTAAACAATAGGAGTTGTCTTTTTAAAACTATGGAATCTTTTCTTAAGAGCAGAATTTCTTTTATGAGTGGGGAAAGAAAACAACAAGTATAAAACATATGCATAACTTATGTTGAAAGGCTCAGAAAAATCTTAATGCATTTCTTTGATTTCATCCTTTTCCCTCAGACTACAGTATAAATATAACTTATGCCTATGAGGAAATAATAGATGGTACAATGGATAGAGCACTGACCTGGAATCAGGAATACTCATCTTCTTTAGTTCAAATCCAGCCTCAGATGCTTACTAGCTGTGTGACCCTGGACAAGTCAGTTAACCCTGTTTGCCTTAGTTTCCTTTTCTTTAGCTTTTGTTTCCTTATCTGTAAAATGTGTTGGAGAAAGGATTGCAAACCCACCCCAGTATCTTTGCCAAGAACACTCCAGTTGGGGTGACAAAGGGTTTTACTCACTGAAGCATTGCCTATGTACTTCCTTTCAATTAAGGAAGAGTTTATACCTGACCAGCACAACATGGCAGTAGGTTTGGGCTGCAGATAAGTTAGACTAGAGGCAGACTGATGATGGTTGGTTGCTGTGGGTCACATAACAAACAGGACAGTACACAGTGGCAACTCTACATTTTTTACAGCCCCTCCCCCCCATCCTTTGGGGGCCTACATATTGTGCAGACTTGGTTTATCCTCTATCCTTTACAACACTGCTAAAATGATAGTAAACCTTTATTAAGTGCCTTCTCTGATCTGGCACTATTCTTGACATCGAGAATAGGGATAGGAATAATGACTGGGCCTATGATTTCATTGGTATTGGCATATATTGGGTGAGGAAAACTGCCTGCCAATTTAGTTGAGCACCTTTTGTGCAATTTATAGCCTTAGAGAATTGCAGAGCACTGAAATTATATTCCTCATTCTTCCCTCTAGGGGGCAGAGCTAGTCTAATTTCTCTTCCATTTAACAACTAGATAAATACTTGAAAGAGCTGGAACCTCGGTGCTGATCTTTTTTTCCCCCAGCCAGTTTAGCTGATGCTATCATGAAAGACTCAGGTTAATTCACCATCCTAGTTGCCTTCTTCTGGACACTTGCTAGCCTCTCAGTGTACTTCTTAAAATGTGATGCTCAGAACTGAATGCTGTGTGTAATGGTCAGGAAAGAGTACAGAGCCCTATCACATCCTTATTCTTCAAAGCTATGCCTCTCAACACAACTTAAGACCACGTTTTTGTTTTTGTCTTTATTCTGCTGCCATATCACGTTATTCATGTCTGGAGTCCACTAAAACCTTCCACTTTTTTCCCTCCAGTCAAAGATCATGTCTTTGAGCTCTCTACCATCTAATTTCTTCTCCAATCACATTTGTGTTACTCTTGCTTACTCAATCTAGTAAGATTTCCTTCCTAGCTGTTATACATACAGGATGTTATATCTCTAGCCTCTTTGTGTTTACATGTGTTCCCTCTTTCTAGAATGTACTCCATCCTCTTCTCATTCCTAAAATCTCTTTGATACCTGAGGATTCCTTCATACTCTTCTCTATAATTTTTTCTGAATGCTATTCTCTCCTTGTTCTCTTTCTGCCTGTCTGACCACTTCTTAGTCTCCTCTGGTGGATCATGCTGTCGAAAACCTTACTTGTTCCATAGGGTTCTGTCTTGAACCGTTTTCTCCTTCTATACTACTTCACTTGGTGATCTTATCAACTCTCATGAATTTTTTCTCTAACTTCCATGCTGACCTTCAATTTTTCATCCCATGCTGACCTTCAGTCTTTCCTCTCCAACTGCCTTTCTTGAACTGGATGTCCATCTTAAACTCTATGTCCAAAACAGAGCTTATCTTTTCCCTTAAGCCCTCTCTTGCCTTCCTCTTTCCTGTAGTGTAATTAAAGACTCTCTTTTCAATCCCTTAGACTCTCAAACTAGGAGTTATCCTCAGCTCCCTACTATCTCTCACCCCTCATATGCAATTGGTTGCCCAGGCCTGTCAATTTCACTTTTGGAACATCTTGAACATTTGTCCTTCCTTTCTCTGACACTGCTGCCAGTGTAGCGCAGGTCCTCATTACCTCACTACTGGACTATTGCAATAGCCTACTGGTCGGTCCGTCTACTTCAGGTCTCTCCCTAATCCAATATATCTTCCATTCAGTCACCAAAGTGATTTTTCATAAAACACAGATCTGACGGTGTCACTCACCTACTCATTAAACTCCCTGTTGCCTCCAGGATCAAATTAAAAAATCCTTTGTTGTTCAGAGCCCTTCATAACCTAGCTAACATTCCTTCACCTCATCATCATGTACTTTTTGATCCACTCACACTGGCCTCCTTGCTGTTCTAGGAACAAAATAGTTACTCTCTCAGGATCTGTGCATTTTCTCTGGCTGTTCCCCATCCTTTTCATCCTTGCTTACTGACTTCCATGGCTTCCCTTAAGTCCCAGCTAAAATCCCATTTTCTACTAGAAGCCTTTTTCCAATCCCTTTTAATTCCAGTGCCTTCTCTCTCAATTATTTCTTATTTATTCTGTATATAGCTTGTTTGGTTGTTTGGTTATTGTTTCTGCATTATGTAGTGATCTTGAGGATCAAGACTTTCTTTAACCTTTTGTTGTATCCTTAAGCATTTTTCAGAGTACCTAGTGAGTGCTTAATAAATATTTATTGAGTGATTGATTCCTGATCTCCTCAGTTATTAGCATTTTTACTCTCTTGAAATTATTTGGTATTAATATATGTGTACTTCTTGTACACAATTCCCCAATTACAACATAACAGCTTGAAGATTGTGATTTTGTGTGAATGTAGATCCTCAACTTATATTCTACTGTGGGTTTATTTTATAAAATGATAATACAATATACTGTGAGGTGGAGAGAGGACATTAACACCATAGTGGGATCCAGGAAGCCATTCTTCCTTCTAGGCCCATCTTAGATGCAGTCTTCTGATCACCCCAGCTAGAAACAATATATTGGTAAGGTGAGCCTTTTCAGTCCTTTGCATCTTACTTTTGATCTGTATCTTTTCAGGCATCTTTTCCTGGATTATTATTTCCTCCCCTCAACCTCCAATGTACCTCAGAATTCTCCCTAGGCCCTCTTCTACCTTTAAACTCTTGCTAGGCAATCTCATCTGTAACCATGTCTAGAATTATTTTCTCTATGTAGATCTTTATACATGCAAGGTTTCTTTCTTATGATGTACTTGAATGTGAACAAATTGTCAAGAGGTCCATCTAAATCTCCAACTTGGCATGCCCCACACAGTACTCATTATTTTTCTCCCTAAACCTACTCCTTATTAATTATGTGACTCTGGACAAGTCACTTAACCTCTGCCTCAGTTTCCTTATCTTTAAAAAAGGGAAATCAAAGCACCAACCTCCCAAGGTTCTTGTGAGGATCCGATGAGATTATAGTTGTGAAGCACTTAGCATAGTGCCTGTACGTAGTAGATGATATATAAATTTTAGTTATTCTTGTTGTTGTTCTAATTATTCCTAATTTCCTTGTTTCTTTTGAGGGCAATACCAGTCAACCAAGTTACCTTAAAGTTATCCTTGACTCCTCAATTTTCTTTGCTTTTCTGCCATATCTGTTGTTGAGTCCTGTTGTTTCTGCCTCCATTATGTATATATAAACTCCTTAAGGGCTAGAACTTTTCTGTTGTTGTTGAAAGCCCCTGGCACGTAGTTGGTACACAATAAACACTTGTGGGTGATTTGAAATTTGCTTCTCCCACAACAACTCTAAATCAGGTACTGCAGATATATTTTGTAGATCAGGAAAAAATTAAGAATGCATAGGTTTGGTGATTTGTCTGTGATCATGGAGCTCCTTCTTTTGAATGTATATCCCTTTTTACTTGGCTAAAGACAGCTCATTGAAGAATGATGACCTTCATCCTCAGATGATAATTATAATTAGGTAACATACTGCTTAGTTTCTTTTGCTTATCAGAATATGTGAAAGAACTGCAATTTTACCTTGACACCTCTTTTCCTTAACAATAGTAATACTGTTATTATTAAATACTAATATTGTAAGTTTTAACTTGTTAGGTAATGTGGTACCACATTGAGAGCTAGGTTCAAATTTGGACTCTAAACACATTGGCTATACACTGAATGACCCTGGGCAAGTCTCTCAACCTCCCCGTGCCCTTTGCAGATCCCTAAGACTAAAGTCAGGTTGCTTAATAGTTGTTGATTTGTATTGGTAAAGGAAGTTTCTTCCCCTAGAATTCCCAACACCAATGAAATCACAAGTCTAGATCCCTGAAAAAGCAATAGTATAGTTGTTATTGAGTTGTGTCTTACTGTTTGTGACCCCATTTGGAGTTTTCTTGGCAGGGATACTACAGTGGTTTGCCATTTGCTTCGCCAGCTAATTTTTCAAATGTGGAAACTGAGTCAAACAGGGTTAAATGACTTGCCCAGGGTCAAGTGTCTGAAGCTGAATTTGAATTCTGATCTTCCTGACTCCAGGCCTGGTGCTCCATCCACTGTGCCACCTAGCTTCACTCTATACACACACACACACACACACACACACACACACACACACACACACACACACACACACACACACACACACACACACAAATAGCATAGCTATTGCAGGTGTTTGTGATTTATCTCTTCCTTGTTTGTGAATAGATTTTACTTATTTGTTGAGATTTCATTCATAGTTTCGAAATTAAAGTTTATTAAAAAAAGTTTGAAGTTAAAATCTTGAATTCATTTATTTTTTTCCTTTTACTTAAATATTGTGGTATGCTCAGTCAAGAAGCATTAAGTACTATGTACAAGACATATTTACACATGTAACTTAGTATTTGAAAAAGAATTTTATACACTCATGTAATTAAAATTTCCTTAAAGCCTCTCTATAAATTTTGTTTTAAATGTATTTGCCTCTTTAGCTTATTTATAGCAGCACTGGTAGTTTAATTTGAAGCTAGATTATTTTTATTGCACTTGGAAAAAAGTGAGGTTTTAAAAAATTTTTAGAGGTGAGAGTAGGAATATATGGGGTTTTTTGTATAGTATTAAAAAACTTAACATCAACTCTAAGACAAGATGAACTTTCAGAAAATGAAAACTGTGGACTAGTAGTTCTAAAACTTTTGTAATCTCAGGATCTCTTTATACTCTTAAAAATTGAGCACTCCTCAGAGCTTTAGTTTATGTGGTTTAAAACTCTACTTACCAAAATTTAGACATCTTAGTATTTTATAAAAATTATTTTAACCTCATAGACCCCCTGAAATTCCCTCAGGGTCTCCCATTTTACAAATGAGGAACAAAGGCAGGCATATGTTAAGTGACATGCCCAGGGTAACCCTATTACTGTTTTAGATAAAATTTAAGCTCTGGTTGTTCCAGTATTACCCATTTGTTAACTTAATATTATTAGCTTAATATTTGATTGAACACTATTTTCAAAGCAATATCATAGAAAGACATTGGTAAATTTTGCTAAAAATGCTCTAGTTTTTGGTCAAATCCCTTGATTTCCCCAAAACTTTTCTTAAAATCTACAAAATGAGATTATAGCTACTGGGAGGGCCTTTCTCTCAGAATTTTAAGCAGAATGTCTTGTAAATTGTAAAGGAAATTCCAGGAATATTCACTGTGTATTTTAAGTTAAAGGTTTAGGCTTAGTTCAAGAAAATTTTAGTAATTTCAGAAAATCACAGTGAGGTTTTTCTAAATTTTCATAGTTTAAATAATTTTGTTTTTGAGCTAAAGTAAAAGAAGTCTCTGAGGTACTTTTTTATTTTTGAACTAAGATTTTAGTTTTGAAATATCAATTATTATGTCTAAATCTGTATTTTCTCCCCCCCCCCCCCCTTTTTTTTTTTTAGTATCAGACATTGAAGGTGGTGATGGACTGCAACTCAGAAAGGAACATACTCTCAAAATATTTGCTTATATCAACTCCTGGACACAAAGGTATCTTCAAACATCTATTTTATCAGCTTTTGATATGCAAACTTTATTTGACTTTTTCTGTTAGTTGTTTTTTTCTTTATCATATGTTAATGTAAATAAATACTTGTAGGTTGGTTATAGGATTTCATCAGTGTGGGTACACAGTCAAATTGTTATCTCTCCAGGCCTTCTAATCCTATCCAATCCTTATCTGTTTCTTTACATAAATCCTCAACTAGGAAATCCATCTAGTATGCTAAAGAACTTCTGTTTTATCTTCTGTGGGGTACCAGTGTAACACTTGTGTTTGTTGTTTCTTGTTTTCATATATGATGAGCCCATTTTTGGGGAGGTTATTAATCTGTTAATGATGTCTTTTATATTCTGTTCAGTAGTATTTAATAATTCATTTGTGTTCACTGTCCTATGGCCTGAGAATAGAAAGACAGAAACAATAAAGTTTCTGCCTGTAAGGAGCTTACGTTCTACTGGGGCAATAATGTTTGCTGATAAGTACATGCAAAATCTGTACCAAGTAATTTTTTAATTTTTGAGACTTGGGAGGAGTACAACACACTAGTAATTGAAGAATTTAGAAATGTGTTTTATGGGTGGTAGCACTTCATATGAACCCTGAAAGGAGCTAGGAATTCCAAGAGACAGAATTGAGGAGGAAATACGTTTTGGGTCTGTAGGGGAAAATGTGCAAAGTCATGGAGCCTGAGGAGGGAGTATCATGTAGATGAAAAATGAAGTATACTGGTTTGACTGGAATCCACAAGGAGGAATAATGTGAAATCAATATGAAGAGATATATTGGAGCCAGATTATGAAGGTCTTTAAATACCAAACAGGAGTTTTTATTTGTTCCTAAAAGCAATAGGAAGCCACTGAAACGTCTTCAGCAGAGTTCTATATTAGACCTGTGCATTAGGAATTTTTATTTGACTTGTCAACTTTGTGGAGGCTGGATTAGAGAGAAGGTAGACTTGATGAAGGGAGAACAATCATGGGGCTTTTGTAATAGTTTAGGTCAGAGGTATTGAGGGTTTGAACTAGGGTAGAGATTATTGGTAGAGATCTCTTGATCTGAATTGAAGAAAATTCTTGACAGTTCATTTTGGATAGTATTTTACAGGATACTTAAATGTGCTACATGATCAGCTAGGTGGTGGCATAGTGGATAGAGTGCTAGGCCTGGAGTCAGGAATACTCATCTTCCTGAATTCAAATCTGGCCTCAGATACTGAATAGCTGTATAGTCCTTGGCAGGTCACTTAACCCTGTTTGATTCACTGTCCTCATCTGTAAAAGGAACGGGAGAAGAAAATAACAAACCACTCTATTATCTTTGCCAAGACAACTCCAGATGGGGTCACAAAGAATTGGAAATGATTGAACAACAAAAATATGTGTTATATTTTCTGTGTTCCTTGAGGTTAGTTATAATTTTGATACTTAGATTTGTGCTGTATAGAACTGTATTAGAATGCTGTATAGGTTTACTAAGAAAATACTGATGTTATGTAGTTCAGATATTGTGGCAGTGATAAGTTTTGGATCTCAAATGTGTTCCAAACTGGCATCTTCCTCTTTTTCAACTCTGGCAGCAGCTCATTGTCCATCTGTGGTGTCTGTCATTCATGTTCGTGTCCATATACACTGAACAGGATTTGGAGGGAGGAGAGACCTAGGTTCAGAGTCTTCTTTTGATATTATAGGCGCTTTCCTTAACATCTCTGAGCCTCAGTTTTTTCTCAAATGAAATGGGATTAACATTACATATAGTACTTAACTCACTGGGTTGTTCTGAAGATTAGTAGGTTATATGTGTGTATCATTTTGCATACCTGAAATGGAGTGCTACATAAATGTCAACTTATTAGTACTAATATTATATCTATGTCATAGAAGAATAGAATTTCAGAGTTTGAAGGAATTCATTGGTCATCTAGTTTAACCTTGGCTCAGTCAGAGACTTCTAATGAGGCAAGGACCCACCACCTCTTTTGACAATGTATTCTACTTTTGGATAGCTCTGTTAGGAAATCTTTTCTGACATGTAGCCTAATTTGACTCTTTACAGCTTCTACCCTTTGTTACTTGTTCCTCTGTTCAAGGTTAAGCAGAGCAAATTTAATTCCTCTTCCACATGCTAATTTTAGCTGGAATGGCAAAGAAGCCAGGGAAGTTAGGAGATAGAGGTGTGGGGAGTGGGAACATTCTAGGCATAGAGATCCAGTGAAAATGAGCAGAATTGATAGAGGGAGTATCTTTTTACTCTTAGAGACTAGCTATTGTAGCCTTTGAAGTGGAATGTAATGAGGGCCTGGAGTAGGGTAGTGGCTGTGTCAGAGGAGAGAAGGAGTTGTAGAGGTGTTGCAAATATGAAATTGATAGATCTTGGCAACTGATTTGTGATTTGTGATAAATATTTTTGTAAATCATTGGGGTTGGTTTTTTGCTTAAGGCCAATCCCTCCCTTTAGGGTGGACAGCTAGGTGGCATAGTGAATAGAACAGAATGACCTGTAGTCAAAAAGACTCATCTTTCTGAATTAAAATCTAGCTTCAAATATTTACTAGATGTGTTACCCTGGACAATTCACTTTACCTTGTTTGCTTTAGTTTCCTCATCTGTAAAATGAGCTGGAGAAGGAAATGCCAAACCACTCCAGTGTCTTTTGCCAAGAAAACCCCAAATGAGATCATGAAGAGTTGGAAAGACCTGAAAAAGCAACTGACAAGTCTCTTCCTCTAATTGCTACTTCTCCCCTTTTCTTCGTATTTCCCTGTTGTAACATATAAAAAGTTCCAGAGATGTAATTTTTCTGGGTAATTAATGATTTTATTAATTATCCTAGCAATAATTAATAAGGGTCCGTGGCATTCTCAAATGCCAATTGGAATGCCATGGAACCCACTTAACAATTATACGCTCTTGGAAGAATGGATTTTCCTGAGGGTTGCAATCAACTCTGTTTGGTTTGCAATGAAAAGAAAGAATATTATAATGAGGGGCAGCTAGGTGGAAGAGTGAATAGAGTACTGGCCTTGGATTCAGGAGGACCTGAGTTCAAATGTGACCTCAGACACTCAACACTTACTAGCCCCGTGACCCTGGGCAAGTCACTTAACTCCAATTGCCCTGCCTTCCCTCCTCCAAAAAAAAAAGCCAAAAAAAAAATCTAACGAGAAGTGGACCTATTCTAATGAGGGCCTGGGTGACTTGACTGTGATCATGTGGTTGTTTTCCTTTCTTCTCCCTCTCCCCCTATTCCCCCTCCTTCTCTCTTCTTCCTTCTTTTTGGAGAGGAGAATACAGGGCACTTGGGGTTAATTGACTTGCCCAAGGTCACAGGGCTAGTTAAGTGTTAAGTGTTGGAGGCCAGGTTTCAACTTAGGTCCTCTTGACTCCAGGTTCACTGTGCCACCTGATTGCCCTTTTTCTTTGTTCTTGAAGAGGATCAAAAATGACACCATTGTGCTAGAGTCAAGTTTCAGTATGTCCAACTGTGGCTGATCAGATCAGTACAAGCTCGGAAAGCTCTACCACAGATAAGGCATAAATAGTCTGTGTGAACCTTTGGGGTGGATACTCTTAAATTTGCACATCCTGTGATTCTTTTGAGCTGTTTCAATTTTCCTTTGCTCATAGAGCACCATATCTTTTCTGATGTGGGCACGCCATGCTGAAGGGTACTGTGCCAGTGTTTCCCATGTCACACAATCAGTTTTAAAGTTCTTGAGAGAGACCTTGAGAGTGTGCTTGTATCTCTTCTTCTTGCCCTGTATGAATTCTCCATAAAATAGTCTTTGGCAAGCATCGGTTTTGCATTTGAACAATGTAGCTAGCCCGTCAGAGTTGCACTCTCTGAAGCAGAGTTGAATGCCTGGCAGTTTAGTTCAAGTAAGGCCCTCAGTGTCTGGTATCTTATTCTGCCAGGTGATCTTTAGAATCTTCCTAAGACAAATCAAATGGAAGTGATTCAATTTCCCGGCATGGTGTTGGTATACTGTCCAGGTTTCACAAGCATACAACAATGAGGTCAGCACAATGGCTCTGTAGACCTTCAGTTTGGTAATCAGTGTAATACCTCTTCTCTCCCATATTTTCCCTTGGAGCCTCCTGAACACTGAGCTAGCTCTGACAATGCGTGCATCACCCTCATTATCAGTGTGTACATCCCTGGAAAGTACACTCCAAGGTAAGTGAACTTATCCACAGCATTCCAAACCTCTGCATTTGCTGTAACTGATGGTTCCATATATCAATGGTGTGGTGGTGGCTGGTGGAGCACCTGTTTTCTTGGTGTTAATTGTTAGGCCAAAATTAGCACAAACAGCAGAGAAGTGATCCATACTTTGTTGTATCTGAGCTTCATCTGCAAACAGAAAAGCATGCACCAAAACTCCCTCCACTTTGGTCTTGGCTTGTAGCCTTTTCAAGTTGAAGAGTTTACCATCAATGCAGTAGCTGATCTTGATGTTGTGTTTGTCTTTGTTGAAAGCATTTGACAACATGGTTGAAAACATCATGCTAAAAGGCATGGGAGCAAGCACACAGCCTTGTTTCACTCCATTGGTGACTAGGAAAACACGAGGGCATTGTGCATTATCCAGAATTTGAGCAGGCATACTGTCATGAAATTAATGTACAATGTTGATGAACTTCTCCAGGCAATCAAATTTTGACATAATTTTCCATAATCCCTCACGACTAACAGTATCAAAGGCCTTGGTTAGATCTGCAAATATTGCGCATAGACCTCTGTTCTACTGCTGGCATTTCTCCTAGAGTTGTTGGCCTGGAAGCACCATATTGACTCTTCCTTGGCCCTTTATGAAGCCACCACTGGCTTTCAGGTAGATGACCATCTTCCAGATGAAGGATCAGCCTATTAAGGAGAACTCAGGCAAAAATCTTGTCGGCAAAGACTAAAAGAGCGACTCCTCCTGTGATTGTCACAAGACAGTATATTACCTTTATAGAGATGGACAGTGGAGGCATCCTTGAACTCCTGGGGAATAACCTCCTCTTGCCATATAATCTGGAATATTTCACTCAGCTTTTATATGAGCAGTGGGCCCCCTACCTTTAAATCTCAGCTGGAATAGAATCAGTACCAGGTGTTTTGCCACATGAAAAGAGCCTAATGGCATTCAAAACCTCTTCTTCAGTTGGAGCTTCAGCTAGGGGAGAGATTGACTTTAACCTGAGGTAAACAGTCAATGATTGATGATGGTCTGTTGAAAACACTATGGAAGTGTTAGCCTATCTCTCTAGGAGCATGTCTTTATCACTAATCAATGTGACTCCCATTAGCACTGAGTAGTTGGGATGCACCATAGTTCTTGGGCTCATAAATAGCCTTTAGGATATCATAAAAACACTTTGAATTATTACTATCAGCATAAAACTGAATTTCATCTGCCTCCTTACTGAGCCAAGAATCATGCATCTCTTTTAGTTTTGATTATGCTTTACTTTTGATGGAATTAAATGCTGTCTTCTTAGAGATGGGTGAACTGTCCTGCTGGTAAACCCTGTGGAGTTCTCGTTTTTCATTTATCAGATTCTCAATTTCTCCATCATTTTCATCAGACCAGTCTTGGTGTTTGCGAGTGTTGTGACCCAGATAAGCAAATACAGTGCTGTACACCAAATCTCTGAAAACTGTCCACTCCTTTTCTGCTGCACTTTTGCCAACTATAAGTTGGCTCAACTTTCCTTCCAAGTCAGCAAAAAACTGTTCCTATTTAGAGAAGAGCTCTAATTTGTTGACATTAATTCTTCTGGTCTTGGAAGAAGATTACCCCCTGCCTAGGGCTAGCTAGGCAAAAGGACATCCACCTCTGCTCAGACCTGCCTGGGTGGAATAGGATGGGCCAGAATTCACCTTAGATTAAATTCTTTATATGGTTCTTTAGTTGGGTGGGGTCTCCCTCCCAGAATGAAAAGGCATGTATTCCAGGGACTTGAGTAACGTCATCCATCAAAAATGTCTTTCAGGTACTGAATAACCTACAAGCTTTGGAAAAAATACTGGGCCTAATTCATTAATTAATTATTCATATAAAGGAAAAATAATAATTTCTCTCTCCGAGTAAAATGTATTTCTGTTCCCTCTATGTATGTGTGTGTGTATGTGTATATTCCTTCTTCCTTTTGATTTCAGAATAATTTTAAATGCATGAAGCAAAATACATAGCATTACAAAAGAAGCCAGTTAGTTATATTGAAATGCTGTTGCTGGACATAGTCATTCATGCTTATATTCCTAGCTCTTGAGGAGGCTGAAATTGTTGGATCTCTTAAGCTTGGAGCTTCAGGGGACTCTGCTGATCACGTGTCCATGTTAAGTTTGGTATTAATGTGGTGAGATACTGAAGGTGAGGCTTCATTGGGGACCATATTGCCTAAGCAGAGACAGATTGGCTAAGATAAAAAACAGAGTAGATCAAAGCCTCTGTGCTAAGATATGATGGGGCTGAGCCTGTGAGTAACCTCTGAGTTTCCAGTTGTGTTAGATGATGAGACCCAGTCTATAATTAAAATGCATGTATACATGCATATATACAGTATGCATGCTTATCAGTTTTAAAGTTCACAAGACTACAGATTAAGAACCCTCAAACTAAGTAGACTCTAACATTTCTGCCGTGCCAGTTTTAATTTATGATACTGTAACTAGTGATCATACATCATTTCTGATCATACATTTCTTATAAAATACTTCACTCTTGTTCTTTGTGGTTAGGGGTAGGGAGAAGACACAAGTATTTATTGAATGGCTATTATATGCTTTCTTTTGGAGGGTGGAAAACCGGGCAGTTGGAGTTAAGTGACTTGCCCAAGGTCACACGGCTAGTAAATGTTAAGTGTCTAAGGGCAGATTTGAACTCAAGTCCTCCTGATTCCAGGGCTGGTCCTCTATTCACTGTGCCACCTAGCCACCCCGACACATTTGTTAGGCTTACATTATTTAATTTTAAATTAGTTTTTGATCTATGTTTCAGAGGCCCTTTAATGTAATTTAATTGCATTATGGTTAGAAAAAGGTGCATTTAAAAATTGTTTTTCTGCATTTGTTTGTGAAGTTTTCATGTCCTAATGCATTGTCAGTTTTTGCGATGGTGCCATGCATAACTGAAAAATAGGTATATTCCTTTCTGTTCCAATTCTCCAGAAGTCTGTCATATCAAACTTTTATAAAGCTTCTATGTAATGTCTTATGGCTTTCTTGTTTCTTTTATGTCTAAATATAAGTTTGAAGGGTAAAGTGAGGTCTTTTATTAATACAGTTTTGCAGTCTATTTCCTACTATAATTCATTTAAGTTTTACTTTAAGAGTTTGGATACTTTATCATTTGGTATATATTATGTTCTGTATTGATACATACATTGTTTGTGATATCTTTTTAGGAAAATGTAGTTTCTTTGTTTCCCTCTTTTTAGTTAGGTCTACCTCTATGTTTATTCTTTCCTCCTTGAACTTAGAGGAGAATGAGATTCAGGTCTTCTTTTCTTAACACTGCTCTCTGTTGTAAAAGTTCTTCATTGTATACCCCATTTAGAGGAGATAATTTCCCCTGTTTTTCTGCCTTCCACCTTCTCCTAGTACATCTCTTCCTCACCTTTCTATCCTATTTTTGAGATCATCACACAATATAATAGAATTATACCTAGGTCATCTGTCTAATTAGACTCCCTTTAAGACCTTTGGTCTTGAGAAAGTTCTGATTTTTCCCATCTTTACCTCTTTATGATTCTCTTGATTCCTGTGTTTGGATGTCAGATTTTCTATATGGCTTTATCTTTTCATCAGGAAGGTTTAAAGTCCTCTGTTCCATTAAATATCTTTTCTTTCCCCCTTTTAGAATTATATTGAGTTTTGTTGGGTAGGTATTGGTTGTAATCCTGGATGCTTTGTCTTTTGGAATATCATTCCATCTCCTCCATTTCTTTATACGCTTCTAGCTGCTAAGTCTTGCATGATCCTGACTATGGTTCCTTAGTACTTGAATTCTTTTTTTCTGGGTGCTTTCAGTATTTTCGTTGTGACCTGGGAGTTCTGGATTTTGGCTGAAATATTCCTAGGAGTTTTCATTATGGGGTTTCTTTCAGGAAATCATTGGTTGATTCTTTGAATTTCTTCTTTGCCCTCCAGTTCTAAGATATTTGGTCATTTTCTTTTATAACTTCTTGAAATAGCATATGTAGGCTCTTTTTATGTTGCTGTTCATGGTTTTCAGATGTTCCACTGATTCTTAAATTAGTTCCACTTGATCTATTTCCAGGTCAGTTGTTTTTCTAATGAGATATTTCACATTTCATTACATTTTTTTTTCCAGTCTTTTGACTTTGTTTTGTTATTTCATTGATGTTGCATGCAGTCATTTTCTTCTGTTTGGCTAATTCTGATTTTCAAGTAGTTATTTTCTTCAGTAGGGTTCTGTACTTCTTTTCTAAGGTATTGTCTTTCTATGTCTTTCATTTGTATTTTTTTAAAATCATTTTTCCTTCTTTAACTGTCCTGGGGATTCTTGTTGGGTTTGTTTCCATTTTGCATTTTTCTTTGAGGCTTTGCTTTGTAGATGTTTTCTAGTCATTGTCTTCTTTGTTAGTATTTTGAAATTCCTAGTCACCAGAAGAGGTCTTTATGAAGGAGTTCTTTGATTCTTTGTTTACTAAATCTGGCAGCCTACTTGGACTTGACTTTGGATTTTATGTTAGTATTGACTCTGTTCAGTTCTTAGGAAGAATATCTAACCTTAGCTCTAGTTCCTTTTATGTCTTTCTGCTATTTTCATGGCTCTGTCTGTGGTCCTCAATATTTGGGAATTTCTGAAAGAGTGTGATCTTTTCACAGCCATACGAGAGTAATACAGTTAAGTTTTTGGAGCTTGTTTCTTGCCTTTTCTATAACTGGGGCCCCTTTTACTCAGGCCTCTCTTGATTGCTACCATTTCTCTACTTTGGTTCTGTGACTTGGAATTGGATAATGGGTACAGAGTTGCCAAATAGCACCTGTTCCTGCCCTCAGTGCTGGTTTAGTGGTACCCTGTGCTTTCTTTTTCATCTATTACTACATCTCCTGGTATTTGGTCTTTGTTCTCTTGTAATTCCTCAGCTTCGAAATGCTCCTACTGCTCTGTTCCTTGCCAGTTCCCCTGTCCCAGTGTCTGTAGAACTTTCTATCTTCCAAAGCTACTCTTGACTGGCAAGATGACTTTGTCTTGGT
Organism: Pseudochirops corinnae; assembly: GCA_028646515.1. NCBI lineage: Eukaryota > Metazoa > Chordata > Mammalia > Diprotodontia > Pseudocheiridae > Pseudochirops > Pseudochirops corinnae. Next base: position 88,141,285 of record CM053585.1, read on the forward strand.
TTTCCTGATGAGCATTTGGTCTGGCATGTTTTCTAGGTGGTTGTGGAGGAGGCATATTGGATGATCTGGGCAAAAATGCTAACTCTCATTCTGCTTATTCTACATAACTTTATTTTAAATTCAAAAAAATTTTTTGGGGGGGTTATATTTAAGTTTCGAACTATCTCCCTCCTTCCCTACCCTGTACTAGAGAAGAGCCACCATTTGACACAGTTGTATGTATGTATATAACCGTACTATGCACATTTCTATTTATCAGTTCTTTATCTGGAGTTAGATAGCATCCTCCTTCATATGTCCTTTGTAGTTGATTAGAGTATTTATAATACTTAGAATAACTTAATCATTCACAGTAGTTCTTTGAACAATATTACTCTTACTGTAATACAGTATTTTCTTAGTTCTGCTCAGTTCATTCTTTATTTCATGCAAGTCTTTCTGTGTTTTTTTAACATCAGCCTGCTTATCATTTCTTAAAGCACAGTAGGATTCCATAACAATCATAAACCACAATTTGTTTCACCATTACCCAATTAATGGGCATCCCCTCAATTTCCAGTTCAATATTTGAGAATATATAGGTTCTTTTCCTTTTTCCCTGATTACCTTGGGATACAGACCTACTGGTGGTATTGCTGGGTCAAAGGGTATACATAGTTTTATAAGTCTTTGGGCAGAATTCCAGATTGCTCTTCACAATAGTTGGATCAGTTCATGCTTCTACCAATAGTTTATTAGTGTCCAAATTTTTCCACATCTCCTCTAACATTTATCCTTTCCCCTTTCTATCATTTTAACTAATTTTATAGGTGTGAGATGGTATCAGAGTTCTTTTAATTTGTATTTCTCTAATCAGTAATGATTTAGGGCATCTTTTCATATGACTATGAGGTGTAGCTTTGATTTCTTTGTCAAGAAACTGCCTGTTCATATCCTTTACTCTTTATCAATTGACAAATGACTCATATTCTTAAAAATTTCACAAAGTCCTCTATATATTTGAGTACCAGACCTTTATCTGGGAAACATTCTATAAAAATTTCCCCCCAGTTTCTTGCCTTCCTTCTAATCTTGGCTACATTATTTTTATTTCTACAAACCTTTTTTAATTTAATTAAAATCATCCATTTTACACCTCACAATGCCCTCTATTTATTGTTTATTCATAAATTTTTCTTCTGTCCATAAATCTGATAGGTAATATGTTCTCTGTTCTTCTAATTTTCTTATGATACGTCCCTTTATAGCTGTCATGTATCCATTTTGACTTTATCTTGGATAAATGGTGTAAGACATTGGTCTATACCGAATTTCTGCCAGAATCCTTTCCAGTTTTCTTAACAGTTTTTACCAAATAGTTAATTCTTATCCCAGAAGCTTAAATCTTTACTTTCGTCAAACTCAAAGTTCCTATAATTATTTGCCATTGTGTATTGTATGTCTGCTCTGTTCTGTTGATCCTTCTTTCTATTTCTTAACCACTACCAGATAGTTTTGATAATTACCACCATGTAATATGGTTTAAGATGTGGTATTACTAAATTTTTTTCCTTTACTTTTTTTTCATTAATTCTTTTAATATTCTTGACCTTTTGTTCTTCTGGATGAATAATTTTTTTTCTAGAGCAACAAAAGTTTTTTTGGTAACTGACTTGGGGTGTCATTGAATAAAAAATAGATGAGGTGGAATTGTCATTTTTATTATATTGGCTGTACCCACCCATGAACAATTAGTATATCTCCAGTTATTTAAATTTGACTTTATTTGTATAAAAATAATTTTATAATTATGTTCACATATAGTTCCCGGGTTTGTTTTGGTTGGTATACTTCTAGGTATATTATGCTGTCTACAGTTATTTTAAATGGGATATCTCTTAGTATTTCTTCTTGCATGGTTTTGTTGGTGATATATAGAAATGCTGGTGATTTATGTGGCTTTATTTAATATCCTGCTACTTCACTAAAAATATTAATTATTTCATTTAGAATTTTAGTTGAATTTTTAGGATTTTCCAAGTATGTGATCATATCATCTGCAAAAAAGATAGTTTTATTACTTCATTGCTCATTATGATTCTAATTTCTTTTTCTTCTGTTATTGCTATTGTTTGTATTTCTTATATAATATTGAATATTATTGGTGATAATGGGCATTCTTCTTTCACTCTAGATCTTATTGAGAAGGCTTTTAGCTTATCTTCATTTACAAATACTGCTTGCTGATTATTTTAGGTAGATGCTTCTTATCATTTTAAGGAAAAATTAATTTATACTGGTGTTTTCAAGTGTTTTCAATAGGAATAAATGTATTTTGTTAAGCCTTTTCTACATATATTGACATAATCATATGATTTGTTACTTTTGTTACCGATATAATCAATTGTTAATACTTTTCCTTATGTTAAACTTATCCCACATTCCTGGCGTAAATCCCAGTTGCATAACTTCAGTGTTACATATTATTAAAAAACTTGGAAATGCTTTTGCAAATGTTGTTTTAGTGACATTTAAGTTTTAGTTTCCTTTTAAAAAATATTTTTGATGAAAATTGCCTCATAGCTTTTTTTTTTTCTTTTGGTCAAAGAAGGCTGTTCTTTGATAGGACTTAAATAGTCGGGAGAAACAGATTGCTACAGGCTTGAGATCTTGTAGGAAAGCATTTTGTATTTATTTCTCAACTTATGTCTGGTTAGCTTATGTTTGCAGTGTAGAGGCCTTTCCAATACTTTGATATGACATTCAGCATCTTCTGAAGTATCTTATCTCTAGGTGTTGTGATTGCATGGAAAGAATATTGCCTTGGAATTAAAGGGTCTAGGTTCATATCCTGTCTCTGGCAATTTGTACTTATGATCTTGGTAAGTCCTTTCAGTTAAACTCTTTAGGTCTTAGTTTTCTCACGTGTAAAAAAGAACCTCAATTTTGTCATATTAAAAAAATATAAAAGGAATGGATTGGAGTATAACTGTCATTTTCCAGTTGTATCTCACACTTTGTGAGCCCATTTGGAGTTTTCTTGGCAAAGGTGCTGGATTTCCTTCCTTTTCCAGCTCATTTTTCAGATGAAGAAATTGAGGCAAACAGGGATAAGTGACTTGCCCAAGGTCATGCAGCCAGTAAGTCTCTGAGACCAAATTTGAGCTCAGATCCTCCTGATTTGAGACCTGGCCTTGTGTCACCTAACTGTCCTCACTGATTTCCTAAGCCCTTCTAATTAAATTATTAAATTGTGTTCAAAGAGGTTTAATTTTACCTCCTTTATTATTTTAAATTTTCTTGCAATAATTAGCATTTCCAGACCCCATAGATTCCTTCAGAGATCAGCCCAGGGCCATCTCCTACTCATTACTTTTGTGCCCTTGCACAAGTAACATAACTTTTCTGGGTCTTAGTTTCCCTTTTTTTTCAAATGAAGAGATTTGACTAAATGACTTCTGAGATCCCTTATATCCCTAAATCTGGGCTCTGTGATCTTGTGACATGCCTTTGGATCTCTCTGACATGTTGACCTTGGGCAAGCCACTTAACTTTTTCTGAATTTTAAAATTTTTTAAAAGCATTTGTACCAGGTGATCTCCATTGTTTCTTCTAGTTTTAAAATCTATGAGCTTTAAACTATTAACGTTTACAAAGTGAACTAATTTAGAATTTATATTATTTTGTACCCCCTTCCTAGTTTGTCATACTTTTTTTTTAACCAAAGAGAAAACTAAATCCTACCTTGGAATATAAACTTTTATGAAAAATTGCCAAATACTAATTTATCCCAATGTATCTGGAACTGAAGAGACTAATAGTGTTGCTTTGGAATGACAAAACATCCCCTCCTTGTTGCAGGTTTGTTCTTAAATACCCAGGCTTCAATTTGTTACAGTTTGTAAATATATTTCATGTTTACTTGAATTAAGCAAATAAAACATGTGTTATTCTGTTTTATATAGCAATAAAATTCCATTTATATATGATAGCATCCATTATAGACTTGTTATACTGTAAAAAATTCTGGTGATTTTTATTGCTTTTTAACATGTCCTTTTGCTTTTATATATATTATTTATTTTATTACTTCTGATATCAGATCTTATTGGTGTAGGTCCTTTGACCACCTGTGTAGATTACATTACATTACATTCAGGAAGGTGGTCGTATTCAGTCGCTGTGACCAGAAAAAAAAATTATCACCTGACCAGCTTCATAGTGAATGACCTTTGTCTCATAGATTTATGTAGTTTGTTCTTGGAACTTCATCTCATAAACTTTCTTAAGTTTTGTAGGGTCACTCTTTCCATTTCCTACTCATTCTGGTTTTTGATTTGGGGTTTGTTGTTTAATCAGAATACAAATTGGGGCAGTTAGGTGGTGCAGTGGTTGGGCATAGTTCCAAATTGTTCTCCATAATGGTTGGATCAGATCACAACTCCACTAACAATGAATCAGTGTTCCAGCTTTCCCATGTCTTCTCCAACATGTATCATTTTCCTGTTTTGTCATGTTTGCCAATCTGGTAGATGTGATGTGGTACCTCAGAGTTGTTTCGATTTGCATCTCTCTAATGAATAGTGAGTTAGAGCATTTTTCATGTGACTATAGATAGCTTTAATTTCTTCCTCTGAAAACTGCCTGTTCATATCCTTTGATCATTTATCAATTGGAGAATGACTTGCATTCTTGTAAATTTGAATGAGCTGAAATTACCATTGGTAATCAGAATGTCTACATTGTCTAAGTTAAAAACAAACTTTTGCTAGTACATTTTTGTTGAAAAATAAATCTTTTTGTGTTTAAAGTTGCATTGATGTACATTCTGTGCTTGAGCTTTATATTTATTTCTCAGTGATGTAATTGGTCCTTAGGCTTACTGAAGCAGTATTTTATGCAAAGAGCTAGTATTTTTTTTTCATAAGGAACAAATAAGTTAAAAAAAAATGTGATCACTCTTATGGTGGTTGTTGTTTTTATTATTATTATTGCCCTTTTCTTGCCATTTTAATAAATGTAAGGCCGTCTTTAGTGGGTGGTGCTCATGGAATTATAACCATAGATAACATAAGTCAGGCCTGTGGCCCTTGATACTAGTGTATCTGCTGTGCAATAGAAAGTCTTATTTTATAAGGTAGAACCCTATTTGTTGCTTTGTATGTAGTAATCTGCAACGTGGTTAGCTCTTTGGACTGCCACATCACACTGCTGCCTTGAAAGTCTCCTGAATATTGAGGTATTTTTTTCACTAGAACTCTTTTTTGACTATCTTGTCTCCTTGGGCCTATACTTTGCTTATGCGTTGAGATGTTTGAGCTCAGGTATAATACTTAACACTCATCCCGATGGGGTACAGGTCCTGGAAACATCCCTTATAAATTTCATCGTGATAGCTTTAGTTCCTTTGTTGTATTTTTTTTGGATGCCAGTTCTTTCACCCACTGTATTTATTCTTCCAGGTTTATGTCATCCTTTTCTTTTCATTTTTTTTTTGAGGGGGACTTAAGAGGGGTTTGGAAATGTATGTTTTGTCTTATACTTTGTTGGAATTTCATTGTTTTATTTATTTCATATCATATTGTAATCTTGTCATTTCTGGTTCAGTCTTAAATAAAAAGCCTACTTTAAAATCCTCAGCTAATCCTTTTAGCAACTGGTTCCTTTTAGATGTTTTAATTTTCTTTGACTCTGGTCAGGATTTTTTTTTTTTTTTTGGTCTTCTCAGTGCTTAGCACACATCAGGTGCTTAACAAAGTTTGTTAAATTTTCTATTCTCAGTTACTTAGCTGTTCAGCTGTGCAGCTCAGTTATTTAACTGAGGAAACTTTGATTAAGGAAAGAGCTTTTCATTGTTTTTCTAACATTCTGCATATTTATGATTTAATTGTAATTCATAACTATTCATGGAAACAAATCTATTTTTTGATTTCTCTTTTTCAGGCAATGTCTATGCTGCTTTAAGGAGTATAAGCACTTGGAGATTTTTAACCAAGTAGTATGTGCTCTCATTAACTTAGTGATTGCCCAAGTTCAAGCGCTTCGGGACCAGCTCTGTAAACATTGCACTATTAACATAGATTCAACATGGCAAGATCAGAATAATCAAGCTGAGGAACCATTGAATGTAGAAAGAGAGTCTCATGAAGAAGAAAATATAGAAAGACAAAAATCAGAGAAAAAAATAGACTCTACAAGGATTTGTAGCCTGACGGAGGAAGAGTCTACGAAGAGTTCTGATCCTTTTAATTTATGGAGTACAGATGAGAAGGAAAAACTTTTGCTATGTGTGGCAAAAATCTTTCAGATTCAGTTTCCCTTATATACTGCTTACAAGCATAACACTCATCCTACAATAGAGGTATTTTTTTTTAAATATTTTGCTAATTTTCTTGGAGAAGTCATAGTAGTAAAACATTTGAACTCCACTTGTATAAAATGTGTACGTGAAAAAATGATTACTACTTTATTACTGAAATCATTTTCACACCAAGATACTATTTAATAATGCTACACTGATGGTTTTCTTCTGATTCAGTTTTTCAAATACTGCCTTTAAGATAAAAATTTTTGAGTTGAAATAAAAATGATATCTATTGTTTATTTTGGGATTATACATAGAAACTTGTTCTCTTACAGTGATCTCATTACTTTTTCTTTGGTCTGTGTACTGTTACTGATGTTATACCTTTTAATGTTTCTATTGTTTTGAGAATCATATTGAACTTTGAGAATAATTTTTTTGAACCTTTTTTATTAGGAACAAAGTAACATGTGAAATTTGGGAATACCATTATCAAGATAAAATAATTTATTATAATTATTCTATCTACTTTTTCCTTTTGTGAAACTTAGTAACAACAAGGTTTTTTTAGTATGCGAGTTTTAGGAGGCAGTGACAGCTACTAAGTACTTGACAACTTCTGTCGTTTGAAGCATTTTTAGAAGTTCTTCAGGCAATTTAGGTTCTTACCCTAGAAGACTTCTTTTGGCAGCAAGGGTTCTCCCCAGACATGAGTGAGTTGGTGAAATATACTTTTATGTTTGTGTGATGGTTATGTAACCAAGAATCATAGTTTGCGGTTAAGATTGATCATTGGATTATTTAAAATCAAGCAGTCTGCCTGTTTCAGTTATTGATAGATTCTCTAATTGATTAGAATTAATGCAGATTATAGAGTCTTTTATATGTCCTGAAGCCTTTGAATGAATGAATTTTACTAAATGTGTGAGAAAAAAGGGTTAGGTTATAGTGGGCATTACTCATGTTTCTTAGCAAGGGATTGATTTTATTAAGACTTTTGGTATACGTGTTTGGATTTATAAACTTTACTAATAGTAAATGATGGAAATTAACTGTAGATTTTGTTTTGTACTTATTACTAAAAATTCATAGACTCTTCTGTTATCCTATTTGGAGGCCATTGCATTTATTAATAATCAATTAAGATTAAGTATAAGTATTTTTCTTAATTTCTTCCAAAGCACCCCTCCAAAATCTTGATATTTTTACTACTACAAATCTTTTACTCCCAACTCTTTCTATCCACTGACATAACTACACACCTTAGTTTATAAGCCTTTGCCATATACATCTCACCTCAGTTATTGCAACAGCTGACCCTTTTGCACCTGGTCTTTTACCACTCCAGTATATCCTTCACAATGCTACCAAAGTTATTTTACTTAAATGTTCCTCCTTTACTCAAGACTCCTATTGCCTCTAAGATAAGACGTAAACTCCCATTTAGAATTTGAAGCCCTTCATCACTTGCCCCCAAGCTACTTTTCTGATTTTAGTGGATCACCCCTCCTACTTTCTGATACCCAGCTAAATTGGCCTTATTTCTGTTCATTTAGGACTTTTTTTTCCTTGCCTTCCTAGTGATTACCTGGTATGTACTCCCTTCCTGTCTTCCTCTAGTCTAGACATTACCTCTCCTCACCTCACACCTGTCTTTTCCTTGAATACTGTTCTTAGACTCAATTGATAGCACCTTTCTTCCTAACTACCTTGTATTTAACTACTTTTGTATATAGTTATAGCTGTTTACTTCTTATTTACGGTGTATAATACATTTATATAGGTCCTTGTTGTCTCTTCTTTTAGAATGTAAGCTCCTTGGGAGTAGGAATTGTTTTATTCTTTGTTTAGCACAATACCTGATATTTAGTAGGTGCTTAATAAGTGCTTATTGGTTGATATAATTATGTTGGGTGACTGGAGAAAGGTTGAGAGCTTGATATTATTGCTAGTAACTTAGCTGAAAGGTAGTTGAAAATTAAGAATTTTGGAAACAGATCAGAAAGATTTCAGCTGCCTGTTAAACATCTCAAACTGTCTATCTTGTAAACAAACTGACTGTAAAGAGTTGTACTTGAGGACCTAGAGGGGCCACCTCAGTATCTCTGAAAAATGTATGAACTTTTAAAATAGTCATACTAGTGATTCCATGGGAATAGGGATTCCGATACAATACAGACCGTTGCTCTGGAATTTTTAATCTTGGAGTACTGCTGTGGGCACCGAGAGGTTAAATACCTTGTTCAGAGTCACTTAGCCTGAGGTATGTCACAAGTGCAGCTGGATCCTAGACCTTTTTGACTTAGAAGCTAGATCATTATGTCGGTCTATCTTTAGTTTCCCATCCTTTAAGACTATTTATTCTATTTCCTTCTGAAGGGTTTCTGACAGGTCAGTAGTCATTTATTTTAAAAAAGATTTCAAAAAAATTTTTGATGTAGAGCCTTCCTGCAAAGAAAGAGAGATCCCATTTTCATTCAGTTATCAAACATTTTTTATTGTGTATACAGAGCATTCTGCTAGATTTTGGGGGGGGAGACGGAATTTAAGACATTGTTCCTGCCTTTATGAAATTAAAATACAATATTAAATAAGTGCATTAGAGAATTAGTTGGCAAACAAAGATCAGGTCCCAAAGTGCAAAAGTCATCACTGATGCAGATGTTACATAAGACTAAATAGGGTGGTGGCTTCTCAGTTCTTTAAAAGATAAGCAACAGATTAACTTGTTAAGAGGCGAAAATGGATACTGTTATAGGGAAACAAAAGATTAATTAATATTGATTTTTTAAAAACTATTTTGGTCAGAATCTCATATATGGTAAAATTTTGACTATTCAGTCAATATTAAATTTCCCAAAAGATCTTCTAATGCTAATTATTGTTAGCATTTTGTATACTAACAATAGAAGCATGAATATTTGTGAAAGTTAACGGTACTGTAATCTAGATGTGATTATACCCTCAGGTCCTTACTTTTAAAGTAAGGACTGCTATGTCATCCTTCCCCATTTGAGGCTTTCTTACCAGCTTTTTGATATCAACATCTCTGTTATGTGGAAAATGGAGTTTTTTCTATCCTATAAGGTTGTTGTGAAGATCAAATGAGGTATAGATAAACTGTGTGAAACCTTAAATACGCACAAATTTTGTACTCTGATGCTTCATCGAAATACTGTGTTGAGTTCATGTCATGGGATATTTTATAATAAGTAAAATATTTTATTTTTAGTTCATTTGGTGATGGGACAAAGGACCATATGGAAAAATTCTTATATTGAATTGATAATATTTAGACCGTAGTCTTAAGAATTTTCTTAATTATTTATCAGTTTGTTGAGGGATCTAATATAAGTTTTTATTTTAGATGCTACCATAATTATCATTTAGTAAAATGTAATCATTTTCTGTCATACCACTTTGTCAGGGAAATTGGGAGAATTCATGTAGCCTGCCAACTGAATTATTCTTGTTTTGTGACCATGTTTTCTTTTTTTTTTTTTTTTGCTTCTCAATTATCCTGTTCTTTTCTTTAAAAAATTTTAAGTTAAGAAAAGCAGTATTTTATAGTATGATAGGATTTCTTCTTGTATGACAGGAGTAAATATTTGGCTAAAACTATGTCCTGGATTTGGACTCAAAGGGCCTGACTTTAAAGTAAGGGAAGTCACTGCCTCTCAGGGTTTCAGTTTCCTTATCAGTAAGATGAGGAATAAAATGGATGGCTTTAATTTATAATGCTGTAATCTCATGTATTCTGAACATTGACTTTTCATTTTATTCTATTAGTGTAGTATATGAAAAAGTATGAATTATTGCTTTTTAATTACAAGATGGCAATAAATGCATGTTAATTGAAATCCTACTAATTGGAATTTTATAATTGTTCAGATATAGTTTTCATGATTCTTATTGAGTAAAAAAGTGCTGTTCATTCTTGCTCCAATAATTTTGGTATACTGATTTTTCATGTTGCAGCTAGGTGGTGTAGTACTGTTTTTGGAGTCAGAAAGACTTCAGAATCCAGCTTCAGACATTTAGTCATGTGACCCTGCACAAGTCACTTAACCTCTGTCAGCTTCAGTTTCCTCGCTTATAAAATGAGTGTAATAATAGCACCTACCTCACAGAGTTGTCGTGAGGGTTAATTGAGGTAACATATAAAGTGCTTTGCACGCTTTAAAACAGTATATAAATGCTACTTATATATAAATGATTATGATTTGTGGTACATTTATATGTAATATAGGCTTATTGTGAATTTTTATGCTTCACATTTAGTTATTCAATTTTATTCATAATGCATATGTTACTTGAATAAAATTACTTTATTTGCAGCTTTTCTACAAATTGAAACTTTTATTAGTTTTGACAGGGCATAACCCCATATTTCTTATTTTCCACCTATCAAAAATTAGTATCTTGCAAGATTTGATATAGGAATCTTTAGGCCTATGTTTAATTATACAAAATATCTAGAGTTAAAAGTCTTAGAAATGGACCTATTTCTTAGTTTTGAACAGAGTATTTTGCTTAAATCTGAGTGAAATTTTGGAATAAAATTTTATATATTATTCTTAATGCTTGATCATACTTCTTAAATCATCTGAAAGTATCTAGGCTTAAAGAAATTTTTTAGAATAAAAACAAAAGGTTTGCAAAAAAAGTTTCTAGTGATACTCTTCCACCTAGTCTAGACTTTGTGAATGTGCTGTTTTTTGAAATCATAATTTTGTAACATCTACCTTATGCACTCTCAGCTATCAATAACAGTTTCAGGAAACATGAATTAAGCATAGAAATCCTGAGAATAGCCACAATAGATGTAACAGCATCTGTGTACTAATGCTTATACTGTTTAATATCTCTGACAACAGCATTTTGGAAACAGTGAATTAGAAGAGCAGAGCCCTACTAGAAATAGGTATGCTGCCAGCAGCAAGGAATTTTCGCATGATTTAGATAGAAACATTAAAAACATTAATGTGAATATATATATTTTTTATTAGAAATTTGACTATTAAAAATACAATTTAAAAGTTCAAGATTTATTGTAGGAACAAATTTTTCTCCCCTGAAGGTGTCACTGAATTGTAGCATAGTACAATAAAGATCTTAGCTATCTAGAATCTTTGTGGAATCATTGTTTTCCAGTAAAGCCAAGAGATTTTTCCATTTAAGCATGGAAAGTCATCTCTATTTTGACAATTTTAGATGGAAATCTTTTTAAAACATATTACAAGTAGTGGCATAACATGCTTTTATTTATTATTTTGCATTATGATTACTTGTGAATGTGTCACAACCCTTTGTTAGACTTTTACTTCTGTGAAGGCACTGGGAGCTTGTTTAAACTTTTTATCTCAGTCAGCTTAGTGCTCTGCCCACTTTGGGTACCTAAAAATTTCCTTGAAAACTTAGGGTCGTCATTAGGATCACCAAAAAAATTTTTTTTTGATGAGCTGTAATGCCATCAAGACTTGTTGGGTGTTGTTCACCCTAAGTAAATGGTCCCAGATTGCTAAACTGTTTGAGATGTGCCTTTTATTTAGTTGGCCATTTTTGTATATGCAGCTGTGGGTGTTCGTATGTAAGAGGGTAGAGTGTTCCCTTGCTGTCAGTTACGTATCACTTATGAATTCTGTCGTTGATTCTGCCTCTAGCAGTATAATACTTTTCTGTCATTGCTTGAATTGCTTCTTGCTTATATAATAGATAAAAGAGGAGAGAAAATAGACTCGAGGTGATTGAGGGCCTTTCCTATGAGTAGCATGCCTACATTTTCAGTTCCTATACATTACAGAAATTTAATTCTTTTAATTCCCGGTTCTTGATTATGCTGCCTTTAGATAGAATTATAGAATCTCACATAGACAGGACCTTAAAATCATCTATTATAGTTGGTACTTGAATGAGATTCCTCTCCACAATATCACTAGATAAACATTTATCAGTCCCACTTAAACACTTATATTGAAGGCATACTTAATGCTTAGCAGAGTAGCTTGTTTGACCTTACAAATGTAATTGTCAAGAAGTTTTTCCTTTATATTAACCTGAGATCTGTTTCTTAGCTGCCTTTACACAAATGAGTTTTATGTAGATGAGGTATTATTGGATAATAATTGATGTTCATAATGGTAGGTCAGATGGTATAAGCACAAAGGGGTTAAATATATTCATTTAATATTTTTAGGCATATTTTCACTTTAATACAAATGAGACAAGTTTGGGCTTTTAAAAAGGGAAGTAGGTAAAAATTATTTGTAACATTGATTTATATAAATTTCGATAAATATGGCTTTACATACAAATAAAAGGTAGCAAAACATGGTAGACTGCTGATCTTGAAGAGATATAGCCTTTTAAAAAGTGCATTTTGCATCTAATTTGTCTTAACTCCTCTCCCTGTCTTTTAGTTTATGTGAGCTAATTGTATTTCTTTTTTATCAGGATATTTCAGCTCAAGAAAGCAATATATTAGGGGCGTTCTGTGATATGAATGTAAGTAGAGTGCTATTTTTGTTTTAAGTGTTTTGACATTTAAGTCGTTTGTTAATTATGTGTATTGGCTATAAAGTATAAATATGTGTTGGATATAAAGAAGTATTGGCTATAAAATTTTAAGTTCATGACAGTTTCAGATGATTATATATGTCCTTCTATCTTCACAGGATGTAGAAGTACCATTGCACTTGCTTCGTTATGTTTGTTTGTTTTGTGGAAAAAATGGCCTTTCCCTCATGAAGGATTGCTTTGAATATGGAACTCCTGAAACTTTGCCATTTCTCATAGCACATGCATTTATTACAGTTGTATCTAATGTGAGTATTGTACAGACCTGTTTAAATCCTTCCAGCAACAAATATATTTGAAAATAAGGAATTTGTGACCATAAGAGAGAATGGATTATTTTAACCAATTTGCATGTATGTCATTTATATACACATATATAGCTATATATTTATACTCTATGTATAATTTAAAATAAAGTTTATGAAAATACTATTATCTTTTAAAATTGCTTTAGTACTAATGAAGTGACCATGAGGTTTAATATGTCTGAGTTATTAAGAATTGAGCTCTGAAATATTAAAAAAAATTTAAACTTCCTCCTCGATTAATCTTTATAATAAGGTCAGGAGAAAAATTTATTTTCCTTTGATGTTTTTAATTCATAAGATATAATCTCAGTTCAGTTCTTAGCAGCTGACAATCAAACATTGAAATCTCTTGAATTTTGAAATCTGTTGGCTTGCTTTCTTAAGCTGTATTTTGAAGTTTAATGGTAGCAGGCTAGTTATTTTAAAGAACAGTTTTCAAGAATGCTGTTAAATATCCACATCTCCCTTGACACTATTCAGAATATATACATATATATATATTTTTCTCCCTAACTTCATTTGTATAAAATGAGTTTTAAAAAATAAATAGTATATGAAGCCTAGATTATCAGAGACAAATAAATTCCATGCCCAAAAGACAAAATACAGGAAAACTGGTTTCCCCAGGATGTCCTTTTATGCTTATGGTTAAGAAAATAGAACAGGGTAAAAATACTGATTAGTGGAAATACCCTAAATGTTCAGGAGATTGGGAGAGCCTCTCCTGAAAATAGACCTTTCAAGAAAGCAACAAATTGTTATTTGAAGTTCTCTTGCAAAAATTCAACAATTATTTTTAAAGTAATAATAATATACTTTAGACTGTGCTGAGCACTTATGATATAAAGATGAAATGCCTTCAGGAAACTTGTATGAATTAATCGATTAGAGAATATAACTTAGTTTATGTTTCAGTGACTGATCAGCAGGAAGGATAAATATAACTGTGTTGGTTTAAAAAATCAAATTCATGAATACAAGAGGTTGGGGGAGGAGACTTACTTAGACAACAGTTGGGTGACATTGGGTTCTCCATGAACCATCTATATAATGGGGGAAGCTAAAAAAAAATTAGTGTAATGGGCTGTTTTATGGGGAGCAAGAAGGCAGTATTCTCTTTATTCTCTTCCTGGTCAGATCTTTTAAAGAGAATATTGTGTTCAAGTCTAGGCACCACATTTTGAGAAGGATGTGGGTAAGCTAGAGGACAGTGATCTGAATGTATATATCACATGAGAATCTATTAAAAGAACTGGGGTTGTTTATTGTAGGGAAGATAAGACTCAGAAAAGTGCTGTGTTTAAGTACTTTCATTAGGGATGTCATGTAAAAGAATGATTAGAATTTATTTTATTTTATTTTTTTTGGACCAAGAGAGCAAAACAAAGAGTAATGGGTGTAGGTACGAAGAAACAAGTTTAGGACTGATCTTTTAAAAAATTGTAGCAAGTGGATTCATATGGCTATTAATTCATAGCTTGGAGTTCTTCCTCTAAAATAATTAGCAATAATAATAATTAGCATTTATATAGCACATTAAGATTTGTGAAGTACTTTATAAATATTATTTTATCCTGACAACATATACAGAAGTTAGATGTTATTATTTTCATCTTCCAGATAACCTTGGGCAAGTCACTTAACCCCAATTGCCTTGCCTGCTCCCTTCAAAAAAAAGGCGGAGGATAAAAAACCACTCCTGTCACAGTTATTATAAGAATCAAAGGAAAGAATATGTATGCAATGAATTTTAAATTTTTTTGATCATAAAAATCTATTTAAATATTTATCTGGCAAACATATAAGATTGTTACAAACCACGTAATGCTTCATATCTATTTTATATTCATTAGAGCTTTTTATCTTTGATATTAATGAAACTACTAATAGGTTTGAATATAATATATTTTCTAGATTTACGTTTCCCACTTGCCATTGTACAAAAGGTTGGACACAAAACATCTATTTTATAACATTGACCTAGAAGTTATTCATGTAGTACCATTCAGAAATAGTCCTTTTGACTACTTCTACTGCATTTTTATTTAAGACCTTAATCTTTACTCTTATTGTTTATTTTTTTCCTGAATTGCTTTTTAGTTTTCAACATTCATGTTCATAAGATTTTGAGTTCCAAATTTTCTTCCCATCTCTCCCACACCCACCACCCCAAGATGGCAAGGATAGTGATTACCCGTTCCCCTAGTCTGCCCTCTCTTATATCACCCCCATTGCTCTCCTTACCCCCTTCTTTCTTACTTTCTTGTTGGGCAAGATGGATTTCTGTACCCCATTGCCTATATATCTTATTTCCCAGTTGCATGTAAAAACAGTTTTTTAACATTTGTTTCTAAAATGTTGAGTTCCAGATTCTTTCTCCCTTCTTTCTTCCTTACCCTGCTCCCCCTTTTAAAAAGACAAGCAATTCAATATAGGTTATACATGTGTAGTTATGCAAAACATTTCCATAGTAGTCATGTTGTGAAAGACTAGCTATATTTCCCTCCATCCTATCCTTCCCTCATTTATTCTATTTTCTCCTTTGACCCTGTCCTTTTTCAAAAATGTTTGCTTCTGACTATTCCTTCCTCCAGTCTTCCCTCCCTACTACCATTCCCCTCCCACTTATCCCTTTCCTCCCCTATTTTCCTGTAGAGTAAGATACCCAGTTGAGTGTGTATGTTATTCCCTCCTTAAGCCAAATCCAATGAGAGTAAGGTTGATTCATTCCCTTTCACCTCCCTCCCTGCTCTTCCCCTCCATTATAAATGCTTTCTCTTGCCTCTTTTATGTGAGGTAATTTACCCTATTCTATCTCTCTCTTTGTCCTCCCAATATATTCCTCTCTCACACCTTAATTTTATTTTTAGATATCATTCCTTCCTATTCAACTCACCCTATGCCTTTTGTCCATATATACATACACACACATGCATATACACATACACATACATATGTATACACATATATACAGACACACACATATAACACATACATATATACATATACACACATATTCCCTTCAACTATCCTAATACTGAGAAAAGTGTCATGAGTTACAAATATCATCTTTCCATGTAGGAATGTAAGCAGTTCAACTTTAATAAGTTCCTTATGATTTCTTTTTCCTGTTTACCTTTTCATGCTTCTCTTGCTTCTTGTATTTGAAGTCAAATTTTCTGTTCAGCTCTGGTCTTTTCATCAAGAATGCTTGAAGGTCTTCAATTTTATCGAATGTCCATATTTTCCCCTGAAGTATTTTTTCAGTTTTTCTGGGTGGGTGATTTTTGGTTTTAATCCTAGCTCCTTTGACCTCTGGAATATCATATTCCAAGCCTACTGATCCCTTAATGTAGAAGTTGCTAGATTTTGTGTTATCTTGGTTTTGTTTCCACAATACTCAAACAGCTGCTGTTGCTGTTGCCGCTGTCCCAGGGCTGGGGGCAGACCTTGCTCTTCTGTCACCTAGGTCCAAGAGTGTTCCCCACTGACCTTTTACTTTGTTCTTTGGTGTTTGTGTGTTGAGAAGTCTAGAAACTACCACACTGCCAATGGTTCAATCCCTTGAGGTTTACTCTAGCCAGTCTGTGATGTGGTCCATACTAGACTGTGCTTTGCTCTCAGCCCAGTGCAATAGACCTGTTGGTTTGCCAGGCTGTCTTCACCTAGAGATGTGTTTCACTCTGTCATTTTGTCTTTAACTCTAAAATTTGTTTAGAGTCAGATGAGCCTTTTCCTTATCTTGCCTGATATTGGACTTTAACGTCACTTACTGGCTTTCTGTGTGTATGCTATTACGCTTATACCATGAGGCCATTTTTCATTGCCCCCCAAACTTTTATATTTTAGTATGTAAATACTAAACCTATTATGTAAGCTCTTTGAAGGCAGAGATTGATTTGCTTGTTTATATTTTTATCCCTAGTGCATAACATATAGTAATGGTTTGATAAAAGTTCTCTGTCATGGAGGATATAGATACTACTTGTAGAGGAAATGACCTGGTGGTATTTGCTTTACTCTGTGTCTAAAGATGATGATTCATATTTAATAGGATCTTTGGTCATCTCATTTTCCAATATTCATTCTTAAGATTTATTTGTTAACAGACTACCATGAAAATCATTACAGTGTATGCATAAGTATCAGTTGCAGATGAAAAGGTAGAGAAATTCTATGAAGATCTCATTAATAACTTCCAAATTAAGTCAGCCTAATGCTTTGGTACTTGATGACTTCAAGGCAAAGGTGGGAAGAGGTGAGAATGGTGAGAATCAATGAGAAAAAAATCAAAGAAAAAAATCTTTTAAGGAATGAGACAGATATTTTCAGACAGTATAGTACCTTCAGGTTTTTATGTCATGAACACTTTTTCCAAGACAAAATTAGTAGGTAATAGACATGATGAGTACCAAATAACATAACAAAGAAAATTATTTCCTTTCTGGCTGCTCTTCTGGACTTGGATCATTGTCTCTAAAAACTCATTGTCTCTAAAAACTCATCTTCCAGCAAGAATTCATCAACTTTGAAACTTACCTCTTTAGCACCCAGTGCTTCTGGGCCTGCTCTTTTCTAGCCTCTGATTGGAGAGAATGGACATTGCAGAACTCTTCCTAGATTCACTATTTAAGGAGGTAGCATTGGACTTACTTTTAATTTACCATGTTTCAGTTGAGAAGCAGATGGCATGCATATTTTATTTTTATTCTTCTAAAGCTGAAATAGGTAACCTGTTGTTAAGAATTGTAAAGTCTTTCCCAGTCTCCTGGAATAGATGCAGTGGAATGGGATCACTTGTGCATGTTAGAAGAATTTGCCTTGTCAAGGAGAAAGGCTGCATCTTGATGTGAAAGAGAGATGAAGGAGATTGCAGAAATGACATCTAAGTAAAGTGAAATGAAGAACAGGAGAAAAGGCACAGTTTTTTATGCCTTCAATTTGTTGAATGAAACGTAGCTATACATTAGTGCTAGATTTATGTTATATAGCCTGTAAACAACCTTCTGTAGCAATTAGTTGGACCAGTGTGTTATTGTTTTGTCACATAAGGAAAGTTGATTACAGGATTTGGTGTTCATAATAGGGGGCTTATAAGTTTGATAATCACACTGGCTTGATTATCTAGGTTGTTACCTCTTTCTGGCTTGGGATTCTTTCAGAAGGTAGGCTGGAAAGCCCCTCCGAAAGAAAAAAACAAGGTTACCATTTTAACGATGTGATATGTTTCTAAAATGACTCATCTTTTCTTTCATATTTATATGTACCTAGATATTTACACATTTGTCTCCCATTAGAATGTGTGCTCCTTTAAGGCAGCAACTATCTTTACCTTTTTTTATATTCTCAAGTGTTAAGTATGGTGCCTGGCACCTACTAAGCATGCAAAAAAAATAGTAAAAACTTGTTGGTACAGCTGTCAAAGTAATTTTTTTTAAGTGTGGGTTTGACCATGTTTTTCAAGCTATGCCTGACTCAGGCAGGTCCTTAGGTATTTTAGTTCTGATGTTGGAACAAAAGAGACTCTTACTACATCATTCAACAGTTAAAAAAAATTTATTTAGTTATATAAGAGGAAAATCATTAAATAAGAACATATAGAAGGACACCAGATGTCTGAGATGGCACACAGTGTCATTCAGTGACGCTGAATGAAAGAATACGTGGTAGGAAGTAAGGTGTAAGAAGAGTGGAAAAGTAGAGGGGGGGGCCTAGGTTATGAAAAGCTTTGAATGCCAAACAGGTGATTTTGTATTACCTGTACCAGATTGCTGACACTATTAGTGGAGAGAAGGGGGTGTATTTGAGAGGTGTTGTGAATGTGAAATTGACAGACCTTGGCAAGAGATTAGATCTTGGGAATGAGAAATAATGAAGTCAAGGAAGACAAGGATGTGAGCCTGAAGAGCTGGGAAAATGATGGTGCTCTGACCCTGAATAGGGGAGTTTGGAGGGGTGAGAATTGTTCTGTGGGAAAGATGAGTTCAGTTGTGAACATGGCATATCATTTTTGATGTCTGAAAGGCAGTTGGAGAGGTGAGATAGGAAGTTAGGAGAGAGGGTAGGAGAAAATTTGTAGATTTGAGAATTATCTGTATTAAGATGATAATTAAATCAAATTACCCTGGTGCCTTGATAAAAGAGGGAGGATTGAATCTTGTAAACTAAAAGTAAATAAATAAATTTTAAAAAATTTAAAAAAAGAAAAGAGAATAAGCACAAAAGGTTTAAAACCTTAAAAAAAAAAAAAGAGGGAGGATTGAAGAGAGATCTAGGACAATAGATCTAGGAGTGTGACCTGAATGAGTGTTCAGCAAAGGAGATTAAGTAGTGGTCTGATAGGTGGTAGGAGGTTAAGTACTGAGAATTTAGAGAGAATAGATTATCAAGAAGAGTGTGCTTTCAGAGAGGGCAAGAAGAATGAGGATTGAGAAAAGCACATTGGATTTGGCAGTTAAGAGATCATTGGTAAGTTTAGAGAGTGCAGTTTCTATGGAATGAAGAGATAAGAAGCAAAATTCTATTGTGTTAGAAGGAGAGGCAGTGGAGGTGCCTATTATAGATGGTCTTCTCAAGGATTTTAGCCACAAAGGGCAGCAAAGATATAGGACATAGTTTAGATAATGATCTAATGAGGGTTTTTTGAGAATGGTGAAGACTTGGGCATGTTTGTAGGCAGTAGAGAAGGAACCAGTGGAGAGGGAGAATTTGGAGTGGGAATGACAGGGAGAAGTCTGTTGGAAGAGATGGGATAGAATGGGATTGTTTATGCATTTAGAAGGTTTTTCCTTGGTAACATAGAAAAAGCTAGCCTATCCTGCATGTCAGGGCCCCTTAAAATATTGCTTCTGTAATACTTACTTAAACTCCCATGGCTCCCTATTATATCCAAGATGAAACATGACCTCCTTTCTTTGATAGTTAAAGCTTTTCACAACCACGCTCCTTCCTATCTTTTCAGTCATTTAATATAGTTCCCTTTCCTGGACTCCGTAGTCTAGTAGTAATAGCCTACTTTGCCTTCCTTTAAGATTTAGGTAAATCACCGCCTCTTGCATGTTGCCCTTGTCCCTAGTTGCTAACTGCTTTCCTCCCTAAGGCTTCCTTCAGAGAGAAAGAGAGAGAGAGAGAGAGAAAGAGTGTGTGTGTGTGTGTGTGTGTGTGTGTGTGTGAGAGTGTGACTTATATACATACACACATAGTCAATTTTCTTCCCTCTCCTCTCCTTAGATGCAGGGGTGGGGAACTTGGGGCTTTGAGGCCACATAATGGCCCTCTAGGTCCTCAGGTGTGGACCTTTGACTGAATCCAAATTTCACAGAACAAATCCCCTTAATACAAGGCTGCACTTAAGGATCTAGAGAGCCACATGTGGCCTTGAGACCAAGTGTTCCCCACCCCTACTAGAGTTTAATTTGATTTTGCTTTTCTTTGAATCAGTAGCTTGTGCTTGATCTGATCACCAGTGCTTAGCATAGACTTTTTAAAATGCTTGCTGATTATACTTAATCAAGGAGTGCGACTTTGTGGGGGAAGAGAAGAGATTACAAATCTTCAGGCTGGAATTTTGATCCCTTGTAGGAGGTGGTAGGTACCTAAATTGAGCCTTGAAAGAAACCAGGAATTCTAGTATGTGAAGATGAGGGGTGAATTCTTTCTGAGCATGAGTCTGTGCATATGTATATATGCAGGATATGGAATGCCATGTAGGAAAAAGAACAAGAAAGGTTTTTTGAGTTAAACATATGTAATGTTTATGTACATTATGTACTAAACATAATGTTCAGTAAATCTGGAAAGGTAGATTGTAGCTAAGATTGTGTGCCAGAGGAGTTTATATTTGAGTGGGCTTTCTTTAACTGTGAAATATATGTGTTGCCTACCAAAAAAATCACAGCTCGTTGTTTGCAAAATAGTAATTTTTTAAAACAAAGAACTCCTTTGTATATAGTATTATCATTTATCCTTTAAAATGAGGGATAGGAACAGGACCTTTGATTACATTGGTATAAAGAGTTCTCTGATGAAGAAACTCCCACTTTTATTGAGGTGATCACTTTCTTTTCTGTATATTGTCTTCTAGAACACTGAGTGGTTAAATGATTTGTCCTCAGCCATACTGCATATACATACATACATACACACACACACTATATATGTATGTGTATGTTCCCTATTATAACATGTTGCCTCATTCTGTAGAATATACAATTTAAATATGCTTTTTGTAGGAGTGGCAAGATAAAAAACCTTATTGGTTTTATATGATTGTTTGCTTTTTTTTTTTAATGATTATTATGTGTTTGTGTAGAAAGTAATGGCCTTCTATTTTTCTTGTAGATTAGAATATGGCTGCATATACCTGCTGTCATGCAACATATTATTCCATTTAGGACCTATGTTATCAGGTAAGTTTTTTTTTTGAGTAACACAATATATTGGTTTAATTTAATATTTATATCACATTATATGAACAGCTATATTTATTACCTGAACGCTAGAAAGTTCCCAATTTTTTTTGGAGTTATGGGCTCAGATTCCATCTTTCCTTTGGTGTTGCCTTTGTTGCTGAGTTTTCTTAACATTATCTTTAGGACCTCTTTTAGGAACTTTTTTTCCTAGTGAAAACCAGTTTTTTTGTGTCGAAGTATTGGAGGGGGAGATAGTTTGTATTGGATGCTATCTCTTGCCAAAAGTGAGTATAGTATCATAGATTTAGAGATGGAACAGGCCTTAGGTGTCTAGTTTAGTCTCCTAATTTTAGAGTTGAGGAAAATGAGAACCCAAAATTTGGCCTGGGGCTTACTCAAGACCATATCTAATCATTAAGCATGGTATTCAGTTGAAGTTCCTTGTCTCCGAGATTTTTTGATCCGTAATAGTCTGTAGTGTTGTAGGGGAATCTTTCTTGCCTATGCACCTGGTATCCCAGCTTTGCCATATTTCTCTTGGCTTTATTAATTGTTCATTTATTTCCTTTCATACATAATAGTGAATTCATTAGGCCCATTGTGAAAACAGCTGTCCCTGGCTGATACTAGAACAAAGTGATAAGATAATATGCAACAGAACTGAATTCCAGCCGCCCTGGATACTAAATTTTATTTAGCTGCTGTTCATACCAAATGAGCTCCTAGGTTCTTATCAATCCAATTAAAGGAGTCAGATTTTTTACTGTTTAATACAGCTGCCAGTATAGTACCTCTGCTAGCAACTGCATGTTTGACCTCTCTCCCTTAGTACCTCAGTTTTCAATATCTAAAATCACAGAGTCAAAATAGATGAGTTGCCTGAGGCACATAAGGGTTAAATTACTAACTTAGGACCACCTAGCTTTTTCTTCCTCTCTCCTTTTGACTAAGAATGTGATTAGTTGACTAAGAGTGTCAGGTGGAATTTAAACTGCCTTTCTGATTTCATATCCCATACTTTATCTACCATATTCCTGATTCCTCCATGCTCAATTCTTTCTCCCTAGATAGTGGTTTCTCTATCTTGAGCTGCTCTCTTGAGCCAATCACTTAAACTTTTTGGGGCTCCATTTTCTTATTTGTAATACCAGGTTTTGTACTTAATGGTATTTTCAACAAGCATTTGTTAATCTCTTTGTAAATGTGCTCCTATGACAGTTTGGTACTTAGTTATTCTCTGATAATTTTCTTATTTTTGCTTCCCAGTGTGTTTTTCTGTTTTTTTTGCTTGATCAAATAATGTGACTGGGGTGAGGGGGAAGAAAAGAAGAGCTAATCTATATATATATTTTTTTGTCCTTTTCATCATTAAAGTATTACAGCCAGTTGACAAAATCCATATAAATTTCTAAACCGCTTTTTAAAACATAAAACTTTCTATTAGTTTGGAAAAGCAGTAGGATGAGGTGAGTGTTTTGTCCTCCTTCCCACACAGATATTGAATATCACTTTTTTTTTCCACTTAGAGACAATGATCCTTTGATTACTGCATGATTTTTGTCTCAGGCTCTTACAGACTAGGAACGTAAATATTAAGTGCAGTCATTTTAGCAAAATTACATTATAGTAAAAATAATAGTTATATTTTGGAACCTGTTGTTACCATATTTCTATTAGGAGTTCCTCCTCTTTTCAAGCATCAGTGTTGTAGAAAACAGCAACATGTATGAAATTCTTAGTCAGTGTGTTTTTTAAAAGTCAGGAGGAAAAAGATGAACTCGTTCATCATCAAAGTGCACACATTTTACACTGAGAAATCTATAGATTAAATTGGTCTTTTTCATAAGTGAGAAATGTGGGACCTCAAGGCCACATGTGACCTTCTAGGTCTCTGGGTGGGGACCTATTGATTGAATCCAAGTTTTATGAAGCATATACTTTTATTAAGGGGATTGAAGTTTGGATTCAGTCAAAGGGCCAAACTTGAGGACCCAGAGAGCTGCATATGACCTCAAGGCCCCATGTTCCCCACCTGGATTCCATTGTTATATTCCTGAATTGTTATGTCTGCTGTAGTGGGGAGGAGGCGGGAATGATCTTAATTTGAAGAAAATTTTACATTTTAGATTAATGTTCTATTCTTATCTATGATTGCTGTTTCGTTCCCTTTTGCTTATC
>CM053585.1:88165540-88214978 GCA_028646515.1 Pseudochirops corinnae
TAGTATTCCATTACATTCATATACCATAGCTTGTTCAGCCATTCCCCAATTGATGGGCATCCCCTATATTTCCAGTTTTTTGCAACTACAAAGAAAGCTGCAATAAATATTTTTTTTTGTACATATGGGTCCTTTTCCCACTTCTGTGATCTCTTTGGGATATAATCTCAACAGTGGTATTGCTGGATCAAAGGGTATGCAATTATTTATAGCCCTTTGGGCATAGTTCCAGATTGCTCTCCAGAATGGCTGTATCAATTCACAACTCCACCAACAATGCATTAGTGTTCCAATGGCCATTCTAATGTTAAGCTATTGTGAACACTATATTGTGATTTTCTGTGATAAGATGTAATGTTGTGAATATTATACTATACCTTGATGTTTGTACGTGAATGTTTGCCTTGATTTGTAATGGAATTAATGGAGTTTTCACTGTAATGTGTAATGAGAACCTTAAAAGCTGTTCACAGTAGCATTCTTTTGGGAAGCTGATCATGCATGGCATTACAATCACCTACCTCATAGGGCTATTGTGAGGATCAACTGAAGATAATAATTGTAAAGTTCTTAGCACAGAGCCTGCAACACAGTAAACTCCATATAAATGTGAGCTATTATTATACCTGTTTTTCTAAGCATGGACAGAGTCAGTCAAGGCTCAGATACAGAAGATAGATTCCTTTGTGTGAGAGACAGTTTGATAGGCTCTTAAGAGTATAGGGAGGAGAGTAATTTTTGAGGTTGGAAAGGTAGCTTGGGGGTCAGGGCTTAAATCTATCCCAGAGACAACACAGGAAGCACTGGAATATGATTAAAGGAGTGACATGGAAACTCATAAAAGTGAATGTCAGAAGTGAAAAATAAGTAATAATTTAAGAAAATCATTTTGGCAGCAATGTGGAAGATGGATTAGAGTGGAGAGAGATGTAGAAGAGGGCCTGATCAGGCCATTACAGTAGTCCAGGTAAGAAGCAATGAAGGCCTCAACCAAGGTAGTGGCCATGTGAGGAGTGACAAAGGCACTAATGCAAAAAATGATGGGGAGATAGGAAATGGTTAATAAGATACTACTTACACTTAGCACACTGCCAGGCATGTAATGGGCACTTAATGCTTGTTCTCTTTAGCCTCGATTTCTCCCATTAATTCCACAGGCCTTTATTTATTTATTTACTATTGGACATAATCAGTTTGCAACACTAATGAACAGCATCAGCTTAGAAAAACTCAAAAAGGAACCCACTTGTTCAAAGAAAATTTTTCTGGACATTTTCCTTTTTAAACAAGTCTTATGATATAGTCCTATGATTTTGGGAGCTCTGGGTAAGGATGTGCTATGCCTAGAATCAAATAGTGAGGATATGTCAAAGGCAGCACTTGTACTGGCTGTCTTCTTGATTCCGAGGCCAGCTTTCTAAACACTATCACACTGATTCTCAAATGTTTTAACAAATACGCTCTAAATTATCAGGGCCTTGGAATGATGAAAACTATATTCATAGTTTGCATATACATAGCAACGTGATAAAGCGGGAAAAGACCTAGATTTAGAATCAGAAGACCTTTTTTTTGAACCCAGGTTCTGCCAAATTACACAAGGTCCTTAGTCACTAAAGGATCTCCAAGGTCCTTTTCTGCTTTGAATTAATGACAGACTTTTTTAGACAAAGTCTATTATGTTTAGAGAAATGTTCTGACCCTTGCTCTCCCTGTATTATACCCACTAAATTAGTCATGAAACATATTTCATTCACTCCTTTCTATGATGCAAACTACTTTGGAGACTGTAGAGAGGGAACGCAAAAAGGTTGGGTTTTTCTTTTGCTTTTTGAAGGGGGGAAGGTAGGGCAATTGGGGTTAAGAGACTTGCCTAAGGCCACATGGCTAGTGTGTTAAGTGTCTGAGGATGCATTTGAATTCAGGTCCTCCTGACTCCAGAGCCAGTGCCCTATTCACTGCGCCACCTAGCTGCCCCACAAGATTTTTTTTTATTTTTAAAGTCTTATACTTTCATGTCCCAAATTCTCTTGTCCATTATACAGTAATCATTTTCTAATTTTTTCAAAAACTGAATAAAAACTATTTTGCTTTTCAAGGTCACCTCCCAACTTCTTCAAAGATTTCAACACATGACTGGGTAGTCTTTATTATCCATTGTGTCTCTATCCCTGTCAACTTCCTAAATCCCATTACCTCCTCCTCAAACTTCAGCCATGGGCATGGCCACATTTCAGATTTCAACAACTGTGACGTCTTCAAGGTCCCCAACTTTCCTCTACTGCTCCCTTCACTTTGCCTTCCTTCATCACAACCACTAATCACCTCTTTAGTCTCCTAATTCATCTACCCATTCTGCCTGTACATCTCTAGATCCAGATTTGATTCTGTGATCTGCCATCTCTACAGCTGGTTCCTAACTGATGAACACCAATGGATAAACAACCTGATCTTGCACTCTAAAATTTTATGTTAAGAAACCTAAACTAGATACATACTTCTGCCCCACAATCATCCTACTTGATTATTATAAGCTCACCTCCCATTGCAACTATCATAAATTTTAATCTTACTCCTAAAGCCCCTGACTATATTATATCCACAACACTGCAGATGAATCTTTACTGATAATTGGGTCTCCTCATACCCCTTCTTTCTCAACACTTTTCACCACTATTGACAATTCTCCTTAGCTTTCTTAGATGAGGAGGTATTCTATTCCGCTTGCTAATGCTTAATCCTCTCTGGACCTCAGTGTAAATCTTCCTTGCTTCTTTCCAGGTCTCTGTAATCATAATTTTTTCCCCTCATCTTTTCTAATAACATACCCAGGGTATTCACAATGTAAAAAACAAACGAAAAACAACTCCCCTAGCTCCTCATAGCCTCTTTAATGTTCCCCCAAATTATGCCCTTAATTATCTTCCTTCTACTTTTCTTGGAAATCATTATTCATGTTCATAGCTTCCACCATCACCTCTGTCAAACATTCACCTCCAGCCCTAACCTCTCTTTTTCAGCTCCGGCAACATGTCCAAAACAAACTGTCTTTGCTCTAAAACCTGACTGACTTCGATATTGCTGTCAGGGAATTCACTAAACATCTCATAGTCAATACTTTGGGGTTATATTTGACTCTTCTTTACCTCTTACAACCAATTAACAAGTCCTGTCTAGTCTTTTCTATTCTCTATACCAGTGGTATCTAAAACAAAAATGGGAGCCACTAAATACTACTACATAACGATCCCTGCATTCTGAGTGCTGACTTAGAAAATGACATATTATTAATATATCTATACATTTTTTTTATTTTTGTGCTAAATATTTCCAAATTACATTTTAATTTGGTTTGGGCCACACCAGGGAATGTCATAGAGAGATCATATGTTGCCTGACACCTCTGCTTTGCATCTAACAGATCCTTATGTCTGGACTATCTGGACTATTATCTAACAGGTCTCCCTTTAACAACATAGCCAAGAATTATGAACAAATCTTATTCTACCCCCTCGCCCCAAATTCATTTACTCAAGATTAAGATAAAATTAACTACTCAGCAGACTTCTCATCCTGGAAGATTTCTCCACTCAAGGCCCTTTAAACATAAAACAACACAATCATATGGCATGTATGAGACAAATATTCTGCATTAAAGCTGGAAGAGATCTTTAAGAGATTTTCTAGTCTAATCCTCTCATTTTACAGGAGAAAACTGAGACCCAAAAAATGACATATCAAGTCACACAGGTAGTAATGGAGGCCATGCAAAAATAAGATAAAGCACATTTCTAAAGAGTCTACAACTTAATATGTGAAATATGAGGTTAACACAGAAAGCATCAAAGTATGGTGTGACACTGGGCCACCCCTTGAACCTATTTTCTTATCTGTGAAATGAGGTATAATACCTATAAAACATACCTATAGCCAACTCTACACCTCAGAGATGTTATGTTGACCAAACGAGATACGTATCAAGCTTTTAAAAAAACCCTACATAGCATTATATAAACATGAGACATTCGCAATACACAAATATATGGGATCAAATGTGGACTACTAGTGCTATGAGCCAAGTCATGAAAAGAATTCCAAAAATCTATACCCCTGTCTATCCAAGGAAAAAATGCAAAGGAAAAACTTACAAATGCCAAGTAAATACTTTTGTCTGCTAGACAAAAAAAAAATTATTCCATTTTATGCTGATTGCCAGTTCCTTGGACCTCTTACACTAAGTCCAAAATTTGTGGTAAATAAAGCTCTATGACCAACTTACTCAGTACCTGCATTTTGGCTGTTATGTTACCAGTTACACATGATTTCCCACCAGGAGGAAACAGACAAAATAGATTTATTGTTTGCAGTTTTCTTTGTTAGTAATATGCTTACAACATCAACTACAAATAAAATTTTATTCAGTAACACGGATTTTTTTGTTTTGGTGACAGGGCCAGGCCAGTCAAGCTTCATTCTTTTCAGCTGTCCTAACTCTATGAACTTTGCTACCATATGACCCTGTGCAAGTACCTTCCCTTTGGCCACCAATATTTTAGCTCCCTTTTAATCTGTAATCTTGCTCCATTAGAATATAAACTCTTTGAGGGGAGGGCATAGCTTTCTTTTTGCCTGTATTTTTAATCCCAGCATTCAGCAAAATTTGCTTGCCACAAAACAAATGCTTAATAAATACAGCTGCCTTGCCTTTGCTAAAATTATTGTATCAAGAAATAGCTAGAAATTAGCAAGCCATTTAACTAGGACTTGTTATTAAAGACAGTCATAGTAAGGAAGATTTAAAAAATAAGCTTCTTCCTCTTTACAAAAACCACCTCAGCCCCGAAAGAGAAATAAAACTAGTTTACTACATAAAAAAAAAAAAACAGCAAAAACTATGAGTACCAGTAAAATACAGAAAGTTTCAATCAAGTGAATTTAGAATGAGGTCATCTTACAATGCAATGCCTAAACGAACATAAAAAACCCACTAGTATTAATGTAGGGTTAGCTTTAAAAGGTTTTACAACATGCTTTACATGGGGGGGAGGGAGGTGGGCGCGTGGAGCCAAGATCGAGGAATAGAAGCAGGAACTTGCTTGGGGCTCCCACTCCAACAACCTCCAACATCTGTTTAAAAAAAAAATGACTAAACAAATCTTAGAGTTACAGAACCCACAAAGTGACAGAAACAAATCTCCTGCTGAAGGCAACCTGGCAGGCAGACAGAAGAGTCTATCACAGTGGGCTGGGGGCTGAGCAGTCCCTCTTGAGCTGGGAAGGCCCAGACTCGGGCAGCCCCAACCAGCAATGCAGACTGGCCAGAGCAGACTTTAGGACAGTGAATCACTGGTAGCTATGGAGGTTTCCAGACTTCTCAACCCAAAAATGCCAAAGTGGAAAGTTAAGAGGTCAGTGGGTGAACTCTGTTGGAAGTGGGTAAGAGAAAAGCAAGGTCTGGCCCCTGCCCCCAGGGCAGCAAAAGTGGTGGCTGTCCACAGTTGTGGCCATAGCAGTTACTTCCAGAACTCCTGGCCCACAAATTGTTGGGGGGGACCAAGTGGCTGACCAGAGGGCAATTGTTGGAATCTCTTTGCTGAGAGGCAGGATTCTCTTGCTTTGCCCTGCTTGGATCTTGGTCACAGTCTTGGGGTGAGAAGCACTAGCGTGGCAGAGCTTATTGAGGTTATAGAGAGGCAGTCTTTCTCACAGTTCTGAGGCAGGTGCCTAGAAGAAGCTCTGACAACAGCTATGCAAAACCTTAGAAATTTGAGACACAGCACTCTCTACTCTGGAAGCAGAGTTCTACTGTGGCAAAGAGCTCAAAAGTCAAGTAACTGACTGGCAAGGTAAGCAAACAGAGGAAGCAAAATCAAACTATAGAATCATTTTTCTGGTGACAAAGACAATCAAA
Source organism: Pseudochirops corinnae (assembly GCA_028646515.1). NCBI lineage: Eukaryota > Metazoa > Chordata > Mammalia > Diprotodontia > Pseudocheiridae > Pseudochirops > Pseudochirops corinnae. The sequence continues at coordinate 88,171,452 of CM053585.1, forward strand.
ACATAGAACCGCAAGAAGACAGCAAAATCAAAACTCCTGCATCAAAAGCTCCCAAGAAAAATAAGAACTGGTAGCAAGCCATGGAGGAGCTCAAGAAGGATTTTGAAAATCAAGAAGTGGAGGAAATAGTGGGAAAAGAAATGAGAATGATGCAAGAAAATCATGAAAAGTAAGTAAACAGCCTGCTACAGGAGACCCCAAAAAATACTGAAAAAAATAACACCTTAAAAAATAGACTAACTGAAATGGTAAGAAGCCCAAAAAGCCAATGAGAAGAATGCCTTAAAAAGCAAAATGCTTTATGTATCTAGTTTGGGCCTCATGGTAACCTTATTATCCGCATTTTATAAATGAGAAAACCAAGACTGGGAGAAGGTGAGTGTCTTGCCCAGGGTCACAGACCTACTAAATGTCTAAGGTAGGATTCAAACTCAAGTATTCCCATTCCAAGTCTCACACTATCCAATCTAACACTGAGCAGATCCTAAGATATTAAAGCCTAAGACCAACACCTTCCTTATTTACAATCATTTAAAACACACTCCTACCTTCACATTGGTTCCTTGGAAGAATTTTCCATCTTGTCTTTATCACATTTTCCAAAATTTGTAGTCCATAATACTGAAAATTGGATAACAGAAGTATGTGAACATATTGTTCTAAGGCTGATAATAACTTTCAGGATTCACATTCAGACAGACATTCACACGTATATATCTAAAGTTTCAAAAAGGTATTAAAACTACCAAATTTAATTATACATACATTAAACAAAAATCTATTCACCCAATTACTGAGTTGTTCATGCATTTTCCTTGTTTTATTGTTTACTATACTATATAAAGTCCTGCTGTTTGATCATGCTCACACCAGGAGGAAGAACCAAATAAAAGGCCCTTTGGCAGCCAAATGGGCTATCTAGATAGCAGAAAAGAAAGTAGTAGCCAGATAGGAATTCGCAGCATAATTGACTGTTTATATGCTCAAGTACTTTAACACAACCACACTTCTATCAATTTAGTAGCTTAGATGGTATATCAAACTTCCTACCATTCTTCTATGAGTTATAAGCTCTTGGCAAAGTATAAGACATTCTCATAGGCACTTTCTATAGAAAGTGGTCACAAACTTCACTGGTGTGTTATTTAAGGAGCAGCAAGACAACCCACAGGTTTACTTAATTTTAATGCCCACCCCTAAGATAGCTATTTCTACTTATTTAAAGATAAACTTTTGAACACAGTCAAAATAATGCACAGAATGCATGTTGCAATCAATTGTTCTTTACCTTCCAGGTATTCCTTCCCAAGTATAAAAAACACAACTAACAGCATGAGTTAAAAAGAATGACCACTTGATAAGCAATTTCTCCCTCCTGTTACTCACTCTAAATAGTCAAGAATTTGTTCATAATACGTTATTACTCAAAAAGTAAAGATGACAATTTAGAATGATCAGGCAAGAAGAAAAGAAATAAAGATGCTGTGGTGTCTCTTTAGGTATTCTGTTCTAGAGGAAAATAAGTAACAATATCTGAAAGGTAAATTTATTCACATACATAAGTTTAGACTGCAAGTTTTGGCTGCGAATAAGAGTTCATCTTTAAAATGGTTAGTTATTACACAGTAAAATAGGATCATTAGTATTTCAACCAAAGGGATCATATTAATGTTCATGTTATCCAAATCACAATGTAGACTGTCCCAAGCTACACTGTATTTTTTAAAAATATAGATGTTTTTGCTGTTTTCTTTCATTTTTACATTGCATACATTTCTAAGAAAAATTGGCCATTCAAATTCTGCATCTGCAGAACATTTCTGGAAAGACAAAAAAAATGAGGCCAAAGTAACTCTGCAATCACAGATTAATGCAATTTATGTTTTCATAACCAGCAGTAAATATGGAAGCTTATTATCATCTAGTTATAATCCCTATAACTATCTTTTAAAAGTATACAAAATATTAAATCACTGAAATTCTAAGAAGTTCAAATAAGTCAAAATGCATTCTCTTAAATAAATTTATGAAAAACTTTTGTCCAATATGAAAGTATAGCATGACATTCATAAAAACCAATATGATGCAGTGTATATATGAAAATGAAAACTTGCTAAGGGTGAGGATAAAGAAAACTTAATGCTGTTTCATAAAACAACCTTAAAGCTAAAAACCAAAAAACTGCACCAGCCACATATAATCTCTTTTCTTTTTTCCTTCTACACAAATGCCTCCAAAGAAAGTCTTGTCATTTAAAAAAAAATGAAAGGCTAACCTGGACCAATGAATTACCATTTTACCACTGTGAGGAACATGAATTAAAGCAAACATTTATCGTTTTAAAATGTTATTAACAGTAAAGTTTATGTACATTTCCTATCTTCCTCTAGCTATATATTCTTTCATATTCCCAAACTTTGTTTTAGTTTGCAGTTCTTTTCTATCATTCTACTGTCTCTTTACTAGCTCTTCACTGTCCACCCCACCATTACCACAAAACAAAAACTCTAATTTGAACTTAATTTTTCTGTCAGGTAAAATTCAATTAAATCCTTTCCAAGAAAGTTCAAAGCACCTTTTGTACCACTATCTTAACATAAGGTTTATCAGGCTAAGGAATTAAAAATTTTAGATCATAGAAAATTATGACATGAAGAAGCCTCTAACTTTGGGGGGAAACTTGGGAAATTTGGTTCAGAATTTCAAAATGGATTTTTTTTTCTAAAAAAAAAAAGGAAATTACTATAAAAATCATAAATACTTTTAAAAAGTTTTAAGGCACTCCTAAGTGGCTCTATTTCTGCTTCACACTATCCCATGCCTTAAAACCTTAAGATTTGTAGAAATCCACTGCTGAGTTATGAAGATGAGGGACAGATAACAGCAAAGACTAAATGAAAAAAGAAATGCATGAAATGATCCCTATGGTAGAAATTTCTACTGTACCCTTAATTACTCATTCTATGCATTGAATACCCTTTCCCCTCCCACCTCCCAAGAAACAAAAACAATTGATGAACAGAATTCAGTTAAAGGGAATCAAAAGGGTAGACCTTGTGGAGGCCTGCCGTCAAAGCCTAGCTGTGTCAGTTGCACAGGAAGACACCCCTTTTCTTCCTATTACAAGCAATCAACATAATGGAACATTATGATTAATATCAGGTAGTGTTAAACAGCTTTAAAGAAAAAAATGATTGCACAAAAAGCCAAATGTCAGAGTGCATAAATTTAGCACCAAATCATTTGTAATTTATGTAAATTGAAGAATTCTTTACCTGTTGCTTTCTTTCTGTTCCTCTAATCATCTCATTTTTCACAAGACAAATTTGAGTTTTTAAAAATACTGTTGATAAATCAACTTAAACATTAGTAATGTCTGTCAGTATAAAAAGCAAAATTTACCAGGCAAGCAAACAGGCAAACACTGTTACTTAAGGTTAGCACTTTGAGGAAGTTCTGAACTGTATTTTTCCCTAAAATTTACAAGATTAAAAACTATTTAATATTTTAAAAACTGTTAATTAACACAATCTGATTTCAGAAACAAATTCTGAAGATGGCTAGTTTCTGTTTTAACACAAAGCATACATACAAATAGAGAAACCTTTGTGTATATTAAACAGAATGCCCTGCATGTAATTTTATTACTTTTAATTATTTTAAAGCAAAGTGCGAATAACCAAGTTTAAAACAGTCAAAACACATTTTGATCAGTCTTTCTGTTCAAACTTTTAAGAAAAAAAAAAAACACAAAACCTGAATTATACATTTTAAATTGCAGATAAAAACTGAGTACTGTCCCATTAAAAGCATTGGTACATGGTGTCAGTGTTTAAAGCTAACCATACGACTTGATGTAGGAGAGCCTGTACCGGATTACTTGCCCAAAATAATCCCTTTGATTAGATTATGTTTCATCTCTGAATAATAATCAGAATTTACACAATTCAGACCTGCATACATATAAACTCTTAAAAAAAGGGGATGGAAGGGAGAAAAATCACACCTTGCATACTAGTCCTGAGAACAAAACTTCATAATTTAATTGTTAGGACTATTTGCCAAGGGTATAGAAAGAAATGTTATGTTTCTTAGGGTGGATTAAAATTTGAAGTAACTTCAATAATTAAACAGGATGAAATGATTTGAAGTAACAAATGCTAGTGTACTAAATGAGATACCTTCCTCAAAGTTTCTGTATGGAAGAAAAAGAGAAGTATGAATTTTAAAACCACCACTTGCTTACTTTCGTGTTCATATTCTGTGAAAATTCCAAAATTGTATCAACTCTTGTCCATGCATCAGGATGTTCCTTTAAGTGTGTCAAGACTTCCTGAGCCATTCTTTGCTAAAAGGTTACAGAAAACAGGATTTTTAAAGTTGCTTTTACTTTTTAAAAACATCAATAGAAGTATAATCAACCAGTATTTTTTCTCAAGCAGATTCAACAAATGCTTTGAGGAGCTCCTTATATATAATGCCAAATTGTAGAGGTTGTGCTAGGCCCAGACTAAGACTTGAGTCCAAATCCAGCCTCAGCTACATACTACTAGCTGTGTGACCCTGGAAAAGGCACTTAACTGTAGCCTGCATTAGTTTCCTCAACAGTAAAACAGGGATAATAACAGCAACTACCTCCCAAGGTTAGATCAAATAAGTTAATATTTATAAAGTATTCTGCAAGCCTTTTTTTTTTTTTTGGGGGGGGGGAGGAAGCAGGGCAATTGGGGTTAAATGACTTGTCCAAGGTCACATGGCTACTAAGTGTTAAGTGTCTGAGGTCACATTTGAACTCAGGTTTCTCCTGACTCCAGGGCCAGTACATCACCTAGCTTAGCTGTCCCAGTATTTTGCAAGTGTTAAATGCCCGCTATTATTATCAAACTACAGTTTGAATACCTAGACTAATTCCTATGTATTTTTTCTAAGCATAATTTTTAAAACATTTAAATCATTCAAGTTCATTAGAATATTTTCCATAGTAAAACACTGCTTGCACCCTATATCTTAGCAAATAATGTACATCATTTTTATAAATCTAACCCTAAAACAAAGGGTTAGTGTGATAAAACAAATATTCTTTGAAGCAGATTTCTTTATTGAGGAAAGGGGATCATTTTTCTTTGTATCCCTAGGACCTGACATAGTGCCCATAGGAGGCACTTGGTATGTACTTATTAATTCAAATATATACATGTATGTATATGTGTTCATACAGCTTATCTATCCAAAGGCTATTTAAAAAAAAATCTTAAGCCTGTAGAAGCACCCAAGCAAACAAAAAGTCACTGCATAACTTTAAAACATTCATAAAAAACCAAGAGTCCATATCACATATGTATTATTTACAAATAACAGAAAAACGATATACAGAAAAACTGTTGAAATACAACTTAGTCCTTTCTCTCAAAAACCTCAAATCTTTCAAAAGAACCATTCCATACATTCAAAGTCCCTTCTTTCTAATCTGGCTCCAGGTTAACTTTTTTAAGGCCTTAAATCTGCCTCCAATATGGTTAGTTATCTTCTTTTCACCTATGCTCATTAATCAAAATGCTACTCACCTTTCAATACCCATCTCGAATGACACCTATTTGCTCTTCAAGAATCCTTTCCAACCTAACTAAATGTCTTAATTTCCTTAGAATCTATCATAAGCTTCAGTTAAGAGCTGGAGTAACTTTGGGGATAATCAGGTATAACACTTCCATTTTACATTTAGGGAAACCAAGGTCTATAGTGGTTAATGATCCAAAGTAACATTTGTAAATAGCAGAATGAGGTTTCAAATTCAGGTCCTGAAGTTATTATTTCTTAAAAAAGACTATTAGATTTGGAATCAGAGGACTTGCATTCAGTTTCTGGTTCTACAATTATTTGACTGTAGGTAAGAAAAACTTTGGGCTTCAGTTTTCTCATCTGTAAAATTAGATGACTAGACTAACGGTCCTAAGATATCTTCCACCTCTAAATCTTATGATCCTTTAACTTCAAATTCAGTATTCCCCCACACTATAACCACTCTTAGTCCTGTATTTGAATTATTTGGTATTTCAACTTTTTGAGATAGTGTATCCAAGTACTGTTCCCATTTTAAAGATTAGGTACCAAGACTTGTTCAAGGTCACATACCTAATAAGAAACACAACTATAAGTTCAGCCCAATTAGAATACCAACTCTAAGATTCTTCCTATTGAGTTATGTGGCTATTCAAGCTATTAGAAAAATGAAACTTCTGAACCACCAATGAATCTTAACTATCAGGTTTCAATGTATATGGACCATTAAATCTTACCTTCCACGATATTTAAACAATAAAAAAAAGCTTTAACATTTAAACAACTTAAGTTCTGTTCCTTTATGACTTTCATAATTCCAACAATTCTAATCAGAAGTTCATATTACATTTAACTCACATTTATATTTTTATTTTTACATATCAGATGCCTAGTTTATCTTTGGACTTCATTACTTTTCCCTCAGGATGGGAAAAATTTTTTCCAACATGGTAAAAGACAAGCAAATGTACTTATCTCAATTTCTTTCAGTGACTAGGCAATCTCTGGATTTATTTTAATCATGCCATTTCAAGTCAATAGTTCAACTAACCTTTTCCTGATGTCAAACAATGAAAAAAAAATTATAATCTTTTAATTTTTTCATTGGTAGAACTATAGTCAGGATAGGAAATTCCCTCTACTAATGTAGAGTGGCACCTACTCTAAACTTATATTCTTAGAGAACTGCCTAGAACACTGTGATATGCACAGGGTTACAGTTAATATGTGAGAGAGATAAGGATTGAACTCAGGTCCTCCTGGTTTTGAGGCTGGCCCATTTTCTCCTACACCACATTATCTATTTAAATTGTACTGATGTCAGAAACATTTTACAATTTAGAAACAAAAATTGAGAATCTATCAAGTGATAATGAAGGAACTAGATAGTAAATATTTCTTATGTTTTAAGACCCATATTATTTCCTTGAAACTTACAGTACTCCATCAGAGTATCAATAATTGTTGATATAGAAAAGGTGTCAGGGGCCCTATATATTTTCATTTTCTCCATAGCTTAGGATATACTAATTCCCAAAAGCAGGAAAGCCGTAGAAGTGGCATCTACAAAAGGAGTCAAAACATCTTTCAACATGTCCTAAGCAGCCACTGAGTGGGCCTAAGAATGCTAAGCCTTCATGTGAGTCTCATAATGGAATTGTGGTATGGTTATACTATAGTAGAAAGACACTTGGTAACATGCATGCTACCCACAGGAAAGTTCTCATCTAACACATTATCTAAGCACTATCAAGATCGGTAAACTTACTATCTTCTCATTATTCATTTCTATTACCTCTGAGAATCTAAATGTGATCACATACAAGCAATGCTAAAATAAAATTTTCTTCTTCTAAAGTTATTTTTATTTCTCTCAGCTAACACTTACATTTTGCCTCCAATTAGTTTTCTTAAACAGTTAACAAAAACCTAGCATCATATCAATAAAGCAGGAAAAAAAAAGGTTTAAGAATTTCAAATATTATCCTAAAGCTATACAATTCCTAGTATTTTCCTGACATTACAAATAGGCTGAATTATTGAGGAAAAAAAAGGTTTAAGAATTTCAAATATTATCCTAAAGCTATACAATTCCTAGTATTTTCCTGACATTACAAATAGGCTGACTTATTGAGTTAAAATAATGCAAACTAATCAAAAGACTGACAAGAGTGAAGGAGAAATATCACTTTTTCCCTAGTCATCTAATATTACCTCATGTAGTACTTTCTTAAGTGCAGGCATTTTGGATTTTGTTGAATTTTATGATATTGACATTCTAGTTCTCAAATTAGTCAAAATGTTTAGTTTTTTTCTACACACAAAAGAGACATGTAGCTTTCACAACTCACATTCTACATGTGGTTCCTGGGCCTTAGAATTGCCTTTTATTTCTTCTGGTCTCCTAAGAAACTGCTTTTTGATGGCTTAAAGGTTCTCCAATCTTACTTCAATATGTGCTAATTTTAATTTATATATAAAAAACAGTTTATACCTCAAACCTGAGAACTTAAAAGATTATATGCTATAGTAACCACCCCAAATATATACATGGGTTTATTAATTCCTTGCTTATTTCAGTTGTTATCATGGCCTAGACCAAAAAGGAAAAAAAAAGGTCCAAAAAGTGCTCTCTGGATAATATGGAAGGGTATTCTGAGCAGTAAATCAGTACAATCACAAATTTGAGCACAATCCCCTCGCCGCCATTTCAAAGTACAAATGTTTTTCCAAAAGCAACCATTTTCATACATTTTAGGTAGCATACAGGAAACCTGAAACTCCTGTTAAAGGTAAGTATAAAGAAGCGTCTTCTGTTTGGTGATTTTGCTCTTACTTTAATTCTAAAAACAGTTATTTTTTGAAAATACACTTTTGGAAAGAGTAATATAAAGAGCAGCAAAAGTTGAACAAAAAGACAGCAATATTTAAGGCTTCCTGATCTAAACTCAAAACCAAGTCTCTAAAAAAACCACTGAAACACCATTTTAAGTCAGAACCTCATTTAAGATTAATTTGCATTACAATGGTTCATTCCCAAATATCCTTAAAATTGTGTTAAAATGGCACATCCCATCTACCAAATCTGGTAATCATTTTGACAAACCATTCATCTTAAGATTCTTAAAGTCAGAGCTAATATCATAGTTCCTTTTCTATAATATTGGTATGTCATTTGTCCTTCCTTACAGGTTATCATGAAAATACATGGAAAAAAAATTTAAGCTTTTTTATTATGTTGGAAACCAGAAAAGACTTTAGGTAACAAGGCATATGTAATCAGGAATCTTATTTAGAAACAAAAGTTATTGCTTGCGGGACTCAGGACCAGGTTTCTAACCAAACAACAGGTCACTTTACAGTATATTTGTCCAACAGAGCCTGTTAAGAATCCATACTAATGCAACATGTATGAATGCCTACTGCATAACTATTAGAAAGAAGTAAAAATGCTTAGTCTTACAAATACAATGTGTCAGGGATGGTGTGCTAAGTGCTTTACAATTACTATGGGATTTGACCCTCACATCAAACCACTGTGGTACCATTATTATCCCCATTTTACAGATGAGGAAACTTGAGGAAATTAGAGGTTAAGAGACTTGCCCCACCAGGATGTCACAACTGTTAAGTGTCCAATGCTGGTTTCAACTAAGATTACAAATTATTAACTACAAACCCCTCATAGGATTGTTAAGAGTCTCTAAGGAGAGAATGTATTTGAAATACTTTATAAAACTTTAATGTCAGCTATTGTTGTCATCTAATTAGATAAACTGTCATTAACTGACAGGAGTTACATATTTTAGGACATGATTCTCCATGGAAAAGCAAGACCATTATTACCCAAAGTCTATATATTCTGCAAACTGCCAAAAGGAAAGCAAGTACATATATCCATGTGTGTACATGTTATCTATATGCATGCGTGTACAGATGCACCCAAGTTCCTTCATGTATTTCACATCTCCAACCCTGTTTGTGTGGCTAAGTCTCCTTTAAGAGCATTAAATCATATTTCCTAAGACAACTTTTATATCTAAATATCAGGAGAATGAGATAATACTTACAACCTATGTGAACTTGGGCAAGTTATTTGAATGTATGAATGACTAAGCACTTACTACTTTCTATGTGCTAGGACTATGCTTGGTGCTGTTGACACAGAAAAAATCATCAGCCCCTGCCCTCAAGGAACTTTACAGTCTAATGGGTGAGAGAAAACATACAGGGAAATTCGGGCTAAGAATGGATACTTTGGTCCCATTAAGCTAAAGAGAAGGTTAAGTAGAACTACGGGACAGTTAACTTTTGCAGATGGAATGATAGTACCAATCGAATTACTGATTCCAGTTCCCACTTTACCGCTAAGCTTCAATCATCTCTTCCAACTCTAGATACATCTTTATTATATAAGATTAACTTACAAAAACCATAATGATAAGATTTTAATTAAGTTGGTTAAGTGGCAGGCTCACCATCAGAATCCACTTACATGAAGGTTCTAAAATAACTTACAAAAATGCTTCTTTCCACACACTGTCCGGTCACATAAAATGGTCCTATTAATTTAATTTTGGCCTAATAGCAGAATATTTTTAATACAATTCAACCTCTATCAGCCCTGATTTTTATACTTTACCTGGGCTCCTTCTCCATGGTACAAGCAATTCACCACACTGTCCAAAAGATTGATATCCAGTTTTTGGCTGAAATCCAGCAGCTGACGAGCTGCATGGTCTGCTAACATTGTCATAATTGCTGGCATAGATTACTGCAAATACAGAAAAACAACAACAACAGAAGATCATACCATGAAGTTACTGTTGATCAAAAATAATTTTTATTTATAAAGGAATTTTATTTCAGATTCCAACTAAATCATTTACCAAAACTGTTAATAAATTGTACTTTAGATGTTATCTCACTGAACAATAACAGTACAGAGATAATCAGACATCAGAGTTGAGGCTAAAGCAAAATGATTTAAGTAACTTTTCTAAGGTCCCACAATACACATCTGAGGCAGTTATAAACAGTCCATTTACTCTTAGTCCAGTACTCTTTTGACTAGATCAGCAGTACAGACTTCATACTTTAAAGTAATGGTAAAAAGTCTGAAGTATAACTATTTTTTTTTGCCATTTTCCAAAGTGGGGCTACTCAACAACTTCCATTAGCCTGCCTAACTTCAAAATATGGGCATATAATAAAAATTTGTTGCAGAGCAGTTAAGTACTATTCTAGGGATAAAGATGAACAGGGTTTAGATCTCAAATTTGGCCCTTAAACAATTATCACCTTAGAGGTTTAAAAAAAAAAAAAATCACTTCTGTGGATCTGTTATCAATAAATCAAAGAAGGTTAGCTTTCTAAGGTCCCCTCTAGTACTCTGTGATCTATTGTAGTGAGAAGAGAGCTCAGGATTGGGAATTTCAGAGGACCTGGTTTCAAATCTAGCTTCAGTCACCTGTGTGACCTTGGCCTGGCCAATTTACCTATCCCTTAAGGTCCTTTTCCAGCTCTACTTCTATGGCCCTATGAGGAAAAAAAAAATGTTATTTTAATAATCAAACCCACTAGCATTTCCTTAGCTTCTAAAAAAAAGGTTCCTTTACAAAAATTTAGTTATTTTGAATATATAATGAACAACTTCCTACATGCTTAAAAAAACCCACTATTTGCTTATATCTAAGAAAACAAATTAAAAACATGTTTTTGGAGCCAATTAAAAAAATATCCCTCTTGCTTGTCAATGAAATGCACTGTAGTAAAATCCTACTTACTTTGTTTTCAACAACTTTATAAAAGAGTAGAGTTTACTTAACTGGCTGAAAGCCTACAATTTTGTTTTTCCAAATTTACATCTCTGAAGCCCTTCTATACCTTTTCCCCAATCAATAGTGTATGAATGGATTGTTTGGCATTTTTTTTTGTTTACTTCTAAATATAACTAATGATTTCTACCAATGGTCATTTATACTTTCTGGTCTAAACCAACTTCATTAAGTAGGAATAGCATAGAATTTTAGGAATTTTCACCAGCAATATCAAAGTGTAAAGCCACACTACATTAATTCTTTCATCACTGAAAAAGTTGGAAGACTATATGTTATTGTAACTTTCTAAAATTAAAACTATAAGCAAAAACCTAAGACTGAATGATGGTGTTTAATTTGTAGCTGATTTATTTAGATTAGTAGCTTAGTAGCTTATTTAGAGTACTCACTGAAGATATTTCTTTGTATTAATTTCAAAGTAAAAAAATTAAGTTATGACATTTTGCTTAAGTAAAATGAAATTCCTCAAGTCAGTATTAGTTTAAAAATGCAATTTACCCCAAAACATGAAAAAGCAGAAATTATTTTAAAGACTTTCTAGAGAAATTAAACAACTTAATTACTTTCAAAACACACTAGTCTATTAACTAGTTTACAACCAGGACATCAATTCTTTAAATCTAGGTGTTACACAACATATATTTTTAGAACACAGCACCTGTCATAAGCATAGCTACAAAATCTTGGGTCAAAAATAACTACTGACAAAAAGAAAAATGGAAATCTCTCTCACACATGCTCTCAATGGTGCCAGTTACTCTTTCCTTTCCCAAATGTAATTTTTAAAAATTCTAAGATGAAGGGTAGCAACATTTAAGTTGAGAAAACAAATTCAATCATATATAACAGGAAATTTAAACCTCCAAAGTGTTCTTTAATTAAAACTGAATGATTAGCAAAAAAATAGTTAACTTTTCCCTCTTGCTTGGGTCTACTCTAGTACATTATTTGTCAATGGATGGAAGAGTTTATATAATTGCTTTTTATGCAACTTTTAAGTGCTGCATTTTACCGGTTAGGGTCGGCCCCCACCCCCCATTCCATTTTCTGTCTTTTGGAGTATCTATTTCAAAGTTGTTAAACGAGTCAATCCTCCCCCCCCAAAAGGATAGCGTTGGGTCACTCTCAGTACTATGTCCAAAATGACCCACCTATGCTTAAAGTACAGAAACGAGTGCTTTGTGTTAGCAAAACCCGGAAGAAATATCCAATTGCCAGGTAAAATACCTTTTCTTGCTGCCCCCCTCTACTCCAAATACCAGTTAATTGGGTTCCTGTTCTCCACACGGGATTAACATTTTATCTGATCTAGTAGTCCAGTAAAGGTTTTGCACTTCAACAGAAACAAGCCAAGAGCTATATACTGCCACCCCCTATCCAAAAACCAGAAAGTCATCACCGTTGCTTCAACATAACTTCACAATAGGTCAAAGACAAGTCGCTACAAGGAGACAGCTACTTAGGTGTGTGGGAAGTAGCCAGCTTCATTCAGGAGAAACACACCCTCCCCAGCTTTCCTCCGGCCTCCCACCCAAAATTGACTGTGCTTCACTTCTAACTATAGAATTCAGTCTGGGGCACTCACCCCCGCCCTTACTCGGCAAAGGTATTTAGACCAGACGCGACTTAAGTTCATGTACGTGATCAGAAGTGGTCCACAGCAGAATGGAAAAAAAAAAAACAACCCGCTCCTTTTCTACACTCTTAACCTTCCCAACCTCGGACACACACATACACCATCCCCGGGAAAGGGGTAGATTTAAGGCACTCATACTACAATGCCAGCCCTAGTAAATCAGTTTACCTATTTTTGAGTCTAAATGTGCATAAGGCCATCTGGCTTAAAGTGATCTCTATTTAAGGTGTTGGTATAAAGTATAAAGGTACCACTTTACGATTTTAACCAAAACTTGTCTACTTCTTTCCAAAGCTTTAAAACACACGCACACGTACGTGTGTACACGTACACATACACACGCGAGAGTCCCGGAGTTGGCTTGCAGAGGGAGCAGCTACACTGCAGCCCCTCCCTCCTCCCGATCCCAGCTCTCTACCAGGGGGCCACGTGATGCAGGCGGACGTTTCAATGCTGCTGCTGCTGCTGCACTCAATATTTCTGGAAACTTCCACTCATAATAATTTAGAGAGCTGTTCCCCAAATCATCCCAGCCAACGGGGGAAGCCCTCAAACTAGCACTCGGGCCCCTCCGTACTACCACCGTCTCTCTCCCTTCCATCACCCCCCCCCCCCCTTCCCGCACACACTTACAGTCAAACAGCAGCAGTTCGCCTCCTTCGGCCATCTACCCCACCTCCCTCCCCTCCCACCACCCCAGTGGTAGAAGCTGTTCCATTCAATTGCAGGCACCACACGACACACCAACCTGCACACCGAGGCCCGTATCCCCACTCGTGAGCCTTTCCCATCGCCGCGGCGCGGACCGCCCTCCCACTCCGATCCTCCCACTTCACCCCACCCATGATCTTTCCTTCCACGGTTCGTTCCAGCTCTGGCTCCCAAGCCCTCAGTATTACACTCCCCCCCGGACGATCCCCTAAGATCGCTCATTACATGTTCCGACTTACCCAGAGATTGAACCAATTGCCTCGTCCTTCCTTGTGGGGGGGGCTGGGAGGGGATAAGGAAAGGTGGGGAGGGGGGAAGGAGGGGAGACGAAGGTGGGTTTCACAGTTTGCCCACCTTAAAAAAAAGGAAATAAAAAAATGAGAGGGGAAAAGGGCAACAAAAAAAGCTCAATAACGTTTTACTCTTCCAATGACGCCTCCCCCCCTCACACACACCTCCCCCCCAAAATAACGATAAGGAAGCGGATGAATCAACGATCCCGGTGGGGTGGAGGAGGGAGGGGAGAGGGGAGAAGGGGGGGGTTAGGTCCCAGAGATTCAGCCCCAAGGGGACCCTCCGGCTAGGCAGCAGCAAGAGGAGCGGGGGGGAGGGGGAGGCGCCGCTGAAGTCCACAGTCAGGGGGACGTTCAGTGCTGCCAGGTGCAGTCCGACTTCCCCCCCACCACAACGCAGTCCCCTCTCTCACTCGGCTCCGGCGGCTGGGCCCCCCCAACCCGGCTCCCCTAAACTTTCTCCCCTCCTCTTCCTCCTTCTTCTCAGCGACTGGAGACTCCCTCCTCCCCCTCCGGGTGGTTGCACGGCCGGCAGCAGCAAAGACTGGAACAGACGCTGCTGCTGGGGCTGTTGCTATTGCTGTGGATGTTGCTGTTGCCGCTGCTGCTGCTGCTGCTGCTGCCGCCGCGCCGCTTCTCCCCCTCCTTCTAGTGCCACAAACTCGGAACCGGTTGAAACCGGTTCAGACTGGGAGATTCCATCTCGGTTGAGTTTTCAGCCCATGGCGCCGCGGAGCGTTTGGAACCTGGGCCTCCTCCCCCAGCCCGCCAGCTCATTGGACAAAGCCGGCCACAGCCGTGCCGTCAGACACGCAGCCATTGGCTGGCGGACCCATCAGTCCCACCTAAAGCCTCCACATGAGCCCGCCGCTCAGGCCCCCGCCTCTTTCCAGCAGCGATTTGCCCGCAGAGTGGGGGAGGGGAGATAGGACGGGTTGAGAGGGAGTCTGGGTGGGGGGGTAGGCAAAGGAGATAGGAGTGGAGCTGGGAGACAAGGGGAAGTCGCATGGGGATTGGTCAATGCTACCTGCCAGTCAAAAGTAGTCTTTCCCCCCCCCCCCCTCCCGCCACCTTTTCTTTCGAGACCCTCAGGCCCCGATTTTCCTCTCTGCTCATTGGTCGGGCGCCTTTGGTGACGGAGAGGGTGGGGCGCAGCCAGTGTGCTGGTGGAAGCGCGAGTTTGATCTGGTAGCGCGCGGGCTTGTGTTCGCTCCCTCTCTCTTCAGCCCCAGGTCAGCCCCGCCCCGCCCCCTCCCCGCCATCTCCCGCCCAACGTCTTGATCCCGCCTTAGCCCTCTTAGTTGTGGGTCCCGCCCTTTGCTCGCTCTGTGGGTGGGAGCTGTGGACTGAGAGCTTGGAGAACTAATAGTTTTTAAGGGGGGGGGGGGAAGGGGAGGCGGGAAGCAACCATGTGGGAGCTGTAGGAGCTGTCCTCTGTGACCGGAGCTAGAGCCCTTTGTGTTGGAACGTTTGAATGTAAAGCGTGCCACGGGTCTGAGCTCTTTGGGCAGCATAGTTAACTTGGCGGGAAAACTGCCACCAGACCCCCGGGCAGGGCCTTCCCTACACCTCGTGAGCTGATCAATCGCTCGGGGAGGGCCTGCGCGGGGTGAATGGTAACGGGGCGTGGAGGAGGAGACACCGAACACTTTTATTAACTCTGGCTGGGCTCCTCGCTGCCCGCGCCCTCGCCCTCGGGTCCCAGCTAGCTGCAGACTAGTCTACGAGGGCTGTGGGGTGTGAGGCTGCGGATGCCCCAACTGCCTCCCGCGGGCCGCCCCGCCCCATCCCATCTCCACGACGAAGTGCTCCTTTCTGCGACATGTCCGTCGTTCTTGGACCTCAAAAGAAAGCCTCCTCCAAACACGTGGGATTCCCATAGAGTTGCTCTCCCCTATGCTGATCTTCAAGTTCCTCCTAAAAGAGTTTGGTAAATGAAGAAAAAGCACCCCCCACTGAAACTTTTCATTAAGCCCATTCTGCCACCAAGAGGTATTGAGAAAAGCAAAGTAATTGAAATTAGTGGGTTTATGTATATGTATATATATGTGCGTGTCTATGTTTGTTTTCTGGCAAAAGTTTTTGCTAACTGGGAGGATAGCTACTAATTTGGTGGGGGAAAGGCCAACACCCCCTCCCCCACTACCATCATTTTCACCAAGTGCACATCCTGATCATACTGGACGAATTCTAGACCTAGGATTTTAGCTCATTGTCCAACATATGACTATAATGATATAAACACAACATTGCTGAACATTTGAGGGATGGGGGGGAAGGGAACGCTTAATATTCGCTAGGTGCTTTATGAATGTCTCATGATCTTCACAACAATTCTGTTGATGTAGGTGCTATTATTCTCATTTTACTGTTGAAGAACCTTGAGGCGGGAAGAGGTTGAGTAACTTGCCCAGGACCACAAAGCTAGTTTCTGAGGTGGGATTTGAACTCAGATATTCCTGAATTCCAGCCCAGAGCTCCATCCACTGTCCCACCTGGATGCCTCCCTAGAGAAAAAGGATATGTAACCACTGGCACATGGACAACACCTCCTCCAAGAAAAGGTCCTATATCAGGGCTGGTGATACCTTCTCTGTGAAACTTACATTGTCATAGAGAATTGTATAGGGAGCTGAGAGGGCAGGACTTGAATCCAGGTCTTTACAGCTACACCTGTGGCATTCTAGCCATTAAAATATGCTGCCTGTAGAACATTTGAAAAATTGCACAAATGGTTTCAGATTGCTATGAATAAATATTCTTGCTTTTGCTGCTCCCTTAATTGGCTTATCTCTGTACTGCACTTAATAGAAATGAACAAATCTATGTGAGCATAATGATGAATCATTATATACAATACATTGAGTTCATCTATTGTTCCCAGCACTACCTTAAAGCAGAGACTTAAATGGAAGCATCCTACGATGAAGATTTAACAACTCCAAAGAACAATTAGATAAGAATGTTTGGCTCTAGCATAATAGTTTGGATGAGCTTTGCCAAGGTCAACTGTTATTTCTAATTTGACAGTGAACATATAGACAAGCAAAAAGGCCTCCCCATTGCAACCAGTTTTGTCCATTATCCTGCTCATAGATAAGACTGCAGCAGGAGGCAATGGAAGGAGCCATAGATTTGGAGTCAGAGGATAGATTTGATCTTGGCTCTGTAACTTAATACCTGTACCTGTTAAATCACTTAATCTCTCTGGACCTCAGTTTCTTCATTTGTAAAATGAATAGATTGAATTAGTTAACCTCTGAGGTTCCTTCCAGCTCTAAATTTTAACATTTCAGTATCTTTAAAATTACACTTAAACATTGAGCATTTAATTTAGAAAACTAGGTAGTACAATGAATAGGATTGTTGTTTGTCCTTCTTTCTTGAAGAGGATCATGACATAGGGAGGTTAATGACATGACATACAAGTGAATTGGATCTAAGTGAGGGAAGGCTGTGCAAAGTCACCAGCCTCACTTTCTCTTCTGTAGCCGTTTGGGTCCAATGGCCAGATATAGATAGGACAACTGAAGATGGCCCAGGATGCAGTGGGGAACCTAGGCCTTTTCAGACTAAGGTCTTTAACAGCACCATTTGACTGGAGCAACACCCATTCAGTGATTAAGGCTTAATAAGAATTGAGGCAGAGAATAGGATAGAGCACTAGACTTGGAGTCAGAACAGACCTGTGTTCAAATCCAGCCTCAGACTCTTACCAGCTGTGTAACGCTAGGCAAGTCACTTAAACTCTATTTTCCTTAATCCACTGGAGAAGGAAATGGCAAACCACTCCAATATTTTTGCCAACAAAGCCCCATGGACGGTATGGTCCACAGGGTTACAGAGTTGGACATAACTGAACAAAAAGCTGATCATATGTGTTTATATGTGTGTGTAGAGAGACATATGCAATATATACAACTATGTGAGTGTTGTGTATGTGTGTGTATATGTATATGTGTATATTTATATTTATATATGTAGATAGTGTCCTAAAGCTTGTCGTAATTAATGTGAGGAACAAGATGCTCTATGCCTCAATAAGTTTATCAAATGAGTGTCAGGATCAATCAAGGGTATAAACTAGGTAGAAATAAGTTCTTAAGTAATTTAGAAGTGAATTATTTGAGTTATTGAATGAAGCTTTGAAGCATTGAATGATGCTTCATAGGAAATGTCTTGTGGTTGGTGGAAGTGAATCAGTCATCTTCAGCGGGACTTAGCTAAAAACAGCAAACCAGGTCAGAATCTGACCTTCCAATAACTGACCAGACTGACAGTGGAACAACTACAGCTGAGCACCAGAGAGGGAATCGCTTGGGGACTGGTTAAGGAGGAATCTCTGCCTTCTCTCCCTTTCCCTTGATCAGAGGAAAACTTTGTGATTTTGGAAAGGTTGGAAGATTTGAACATCTGTGTTGGTAGCAACATTCCTAGAACAGCAGTGGCTGATGGCAGTATGTGCATCAGGAGCCAAGGAAGAACTAGAGAAAACTGAAGAAATGCAACTACAGGACTCTACTAGGGCACCTACCATCAGAGCTCAGCAGAGAAGCACATATTCCAAAGGGGAAAAAACTTCTTGAGGACTCTATGAAAGGAGAAAAAGATTTCCAAAAATCAAGAGCTGTGAGTTAACTCTTTGCCTCATGTTCTCTAAGCTTGAACCTACTTTCCCCAGGGACTTGTGTGTGCCAGAGGAGAGTGTGCCCTAGACTTGAGGGGGAGGGAAATTTTTTCTGTCCAAATCTTCCTTGCTCTATCTACTTAGTAAATACTCCTTTCTAAAAGCTAGTTAACTCTGACTAATAATCAAAGAGGAGCACATCAGATGAGGGTTTGTGAGTGACACTATTAGAAAACTATCCCCTAACCCCTTAAATTTATTCCTAAAACCCTGAGGGGAGGAATAATTAGCTGTTCTCTAGGGAACTAACTTGTCAGTGTAAACAGAGGTTGGGGAAGTGAGCTTAGAGGTGGTGCTATTATCTCTGAATACAATTTGTATATGTTTACATATATACATATGCACATATATTTATACTATATATAGGTTTTGTATTGCCCCAGTAGTGAGTATATGTCCACCTGAGTTGTCTGAATGCTGCTTATGGGTAGCATGATTTGATGGACCTAGAATTTTGCCCATCCTTTCCTAGGGAAATTTTAATTTCTGCCTGGAGGGGAAAAGGAAATTAGTGCCATAGGCTGATCTTTCTTCTCTCCTTAGATGATGAGTATCAGGCTAGATTTATACCTATTTTCTCCCTTAAATATTGTTAGTCTAGGGGAAAGATATTTTCCCCTTAGTTCAAGATTCTTTCTAGGTCACTATTCCTTAAAGAAGGGAGGGCCCCTTATTTATATTTGAAGGCTTGAATCTATCCCACTAAAAACTAGTTACACAAAAGGCCATCACAAATAGTGAATAGTGAGTAAACCCATTTATTTAAGCAGAGAGCAAACAGATATCAGATTAGAATATACCAGACAATACACTGAGTGAATTAGTTCTTCCACTGAGAGCAAGCTATCTAAGGTCAACCAAGAGAGGCTTTGATCTCAACCAAAAGGAAATTCCTCAAAGTTTCTAGGGAGGTATGCTGGAAATGAGGGGCATGTTGAAGGACCCAGCTTTCTCCTACATGTCTGTACTCTCTTTCTCTCTGGGTCTATTCCTGTAGTGTGTCTGAAACTGTGAGAGTACTCTCTTGAAGCAAAAAGGAAAGAGGTCCCTTTTCTCTCAAGCTTTTACAATAACTCTGCCCTTCATGCAGGCCTGTAGTGTCAATTATCAATCTCTCTACCAATGAGGAGAGTCTTATGCAAATTTTCTGGGCTTAAGATCTGAGTGGTATTCATAATATATATACATGCATATATATGTATATATACATATATATATATATAAAATACACACATATATACAGTAATACACATATACATTTATCCTTTTTTTTTGCTTGGCACATTTTATGAATGTCTATAGCCCATAACAACTGCCAAGTGTAGGTAAGTAAAAAAAAAAATCTACCCATATGACTATAGTAAGCAATACAAATATGCTTTACTTTATGTAATATATATGTTTTAGAAAACCTATGTGTAAATAATATCTAAAAATTTAGTAATTTGAGTCATTTTAAATGCATGCAGGAGTTGTTTGCTTTTTAAAAGAGGCCTGTGGTAAAACTTTTTATGAATCAAAGAATCTGTTCAAAAATTAAAAATTA
This sequence comes from Pseudochirops corinnae, assembly GCA_028646515.1. NCBI lineage: Eukaryota > Metazoa > Chordata > Mammalia > Diprotodontia > Pseudocheiridae > Pseudochirops > Pseudochirops corinnae. The sequence continues at coordinate 88,191,724 of CM053585.1, forward strand.
CTCCTAATTTATCAGTTTTGTAAATCCAGATTTCAAATACAGAGTTTATGGGAGGAGCTATGACCACCCTTTAGTTATCCAAGCAAAAGGGAAATTAGGATGGCATAAATAAATCTAAAATTAACTCAAAAATATTTTGTTAGGCATTAACTTTTAATATTTTCCCTTATCAAACTTTTATAGTAGTTATTAACAAAAAGTTTTACTTTGTCTAACTCTCCCCTTTTCACCTTAACTTATGGCAAGTTATGGCAAACATACACGCACACATATGCCCCACACAAATAAACAAACAAAAAATTAGAAGTGATGATGAGATAAGAGATAAAAGAGAGCTGGATACAAACTGGGTAATCAGCACTGAATAATTCATTTGATTATAGAGTACTGCATACTGTAGTTTATTAAAAGTACCCTAGTGGCCAAAGAAAGAGTTAATGCATTTCCTAAGTGTGAACAATTTATTGACTTCTTATGGGGTAGATCAGGACCCATGCCAAGTTTCTCTTTATATTGATTGATAACTTGCTATTTTTACAACATAATATTCCATTCCACAACAATAAAGCATTTCCCACAATGTTTTTGTCTAGCACAAAGTTAAGTCAGATGTAGTACAGTGAATAGATTTTGTATACATATAAAAGATATCCAGAAAAAAAAATGTGCAACATCAAATGATTTTTCTGTTTCTAAGGAGGCTTACTTTAAAATTATTGGAAATTTTTGAATTTTAATTAAATCTTTTCTTTTTGTGTGTCTTTTCAAAATGTATAAAGACCCTTTAAATCAGTGGTTCTCAACCTTCCTAGTGCCGCGACCCTTTAATACAGTTCCTCATGTTGTGGTGACCCCCAACCATAAAATTATTTTCATTTCTACTTCATAACTGTAATTTTGCTACTGTTATGAATCGTGATGTAAATATCTGATATGTAGGATGTATTTTTATTGTTACAAATTGAGCATAACCCATAGGTTGAGAACCACTGCTTTAAATTTACTCCAAGATAAATTCCCTTGTAAATGCTTCTTAAGTGAAAGAATGACTATTTCCATGTTTCCTTTAGAACAAAGCTAGTATATTTTGGGAGAAAATACTTTTAACTCCCTAAAGAAATATGGGGGAATAAAGTTAATGATGAGTGTGCTTTGCATAATTTTTGCTTAAACCAGAATTAAATTTATACCACCTGTGAAATAGGAATGTAATATATTCCCTACAAAGTGTTAGTCAGTCTTGTACTGCTTTGGAAGGAAACCAAGCATTTTTTTGGTGTTGTGTGGGATAACCTTTTGGAGGGAATGAGGAGACTAGTAAAATGGCATACCTGATAACACTGCCTATGGGAATTTGTATGGCCAACTTGAGGGAAATTGTTCCATTATGGCTATATATTGCTAGCACCCTCACAGAATTGAACAAAGTATTTGTATAATGTTTTGAAATCACCTTTAAGAGTAAATCGAACAAGAAGCTGATGACCATTTGTCAGAGATGTAGAGAGAGAGGATTACTATTCAGATATGGATTAGACTAACTGACCTCAGAACTCCCTTCTAAATCATAGACTTATGATTCTATAAAAATATTTTTTTATCGGGAAACTCTCCATATCATAAAAGTAGTATCTAACAAGGGCTTACTTAGTTATAACAATGATATTTGTGAAGAAAATAACATTTTCCAATTTTTCTCTCTGAATTTTTGATGTGACATTTCTGCTAAAAATGAAGTGAATAAAAAGAATTATTTTTTGAAGAGTAGTTCTGGTAATTTTCTACTAATTTTTCTCTATTGGGCATATATAAGAATTGTTCCCATATCTCCAAAAGTAACAATTGAAAAGTGATATATACTGATAAACAGTGAAGAATTGGGATTTTATATGTGTGTGTGTGTGTGTGTGTGAGTGTGTGTGTATCTATCTATATCTTTACTATATATTAGGAGTTTAGCTTTATATTTCTGGTTGTAGTAAAAGCCTTTCTCATGATTCATGCTGAAAGGTTCATTAAGGAAAGCAATGTTCTATAGTGACCATAGTAGAAAGCAGTGTTCCGTGATGTCCACAGTAGAGTTCAGGTGAGCATAAGGGTTCCCAATCTGATTTTAGTGATAAGGATGGAGGAATAGATATGAAGTCTCAGGAGCAGATCATTCTGCAAGTGCCTTCCTCTCATCTCTTTCATTTCATTTATAGGATAATTTGTCTAGGTCTTTTAAGGCTATGAAGAGTTCATTCATTTGAACCTAAAACAATAGCTAATATTTACATGGCACTTTAAGACTTGCAGAGCATTCTGATTATCTTGTTTAATCTCACATCGACCTTGTGAGGTAGGTGCTATTATTACACATAATTTACGTACGAAAAAGCTGAAGCTGACAGAGGTTAAATGACTTGCCCAGGATTACACAGCTGGTAAGTGTCTGAATCAGGATTTGAACTCAGGGCTTATTTGCCTCCAAATTCAGTGCTGTATTCATTATATCACCTAGCTTCCTTAAAAGTAACATCTACCATAGAAGTTGGCATCTCTCCATTGATGAAAGGAAATTCATGTGAATAAATTTCGGGATTTTTGGCAAGGTATTTATCAAAGTCTTAACCAGGATGGTGAAGGGCCTGAAGATGACTTTTGTCTTTCAACTCAAGTGCCTTGAACAGTACCTGGCACATAATAAGCACTTAATAAATGTTTGTTGACAGATTAAACTGATTGATGGTCCATTATGGTAAGGGTCTAAACAATCTGAAAAAGATTTAGGGATTAAGGATGATAGCTATCTTGAATGAATGAATGCGCGTCACAGAGATGTAGCAGTGAGAGACAGATAACTATTAATACAAAATAACATGTAGTAGGTGGCCTCTTGTCTGTCACATGTAATAGGACAACTCCACAGACAGACCAGGGCTACAAACTGTTCATGGCCTTGGTAAATCAGTGATATCTCAGATTCTTCATCTAGAGTTATGAACCAGGCAATGGCTCATCATAGTCACACTCACTGATCACTTCTACTGCTAGATAAAGCCTGTTAGCATTAACTTAACAGTTAAAACATACAGATAAATTAGGTTAGTAAAAGCATGGTAACATCCAGAAACATTAGCCAAACATATCAGAGTTCAGAATTCCAATTATTTCCCCGCTATAAACAACTTCTCCTCCCCACCAAGGCAAAATTACTCTCCTGATGAGTCTCAACTTTTGAAGAAACACGAAAGCTAGCAAAGCAAATTGGTTTATTTATAAAATGTTGGTTCATTAAATTTTTTAAACAGTCAAAACACTAAATATTATTTTTATGAGGACTAAGAACCCCAAAGTTACAAAAAAGTAATGTAGAATATGATTTCAGAATTAAAATTTTTTCACAATTAATGAGATTGTGGCATTGATTTGGTTTAGGGCTGCCGGGAAGCCCAAAATGTCAGGGTACATGTTGGTGTCTGCCCAGAATGAATTCATGCACTCAAACCTTCTTCTAGTCAAATAACAAGGTTTTTTGTAACTCCAATAGTAGTGAGCAAGGTTCCTAGTGAACCTGCAACTTAATGGAGATGAGACCGATTCTTCTATACTGTGAAAAGAATGGGATTAAGATGGGATTAAGTAGAGGTAAATGGTCGGGGGGTGGGCCAGGTGCCCAAAAGTGAAAGGACTATCTAGTAGGCTAATTAGGTGAAGTGGGTAGGCTGGGGTGAGCCAGTTGCCTTGGGTGGAGGTGTCAGTGATCTGGGATGCTGAACTGTATGGGAAAATTCAGAGACTGGGTTGATTTCAAAGACATAGTCTTTTCCTTTTAGGGGTCCAGGTCCCATTACTCCATCAGCATGGGATTCTTTATATGAAAGGAGTGGTACTTTACAAGTTTGTACTAGGAAGATGAAATGAAATTTTGTACTGATTATGTATTTTGTAGCTTTTGTTTCTCAGGAGCAGCTTAAAAATTTATTTCAAGACTGGAAGAATTCCACTCTGAAATGAACAAATTAGCATCACAAATGCATTAGTAGAAAGACCTCAAAGAGTTCTTTTGTCCATCCAGCAGGATGGCATTTAAACCATTTCAAGACGGATTTGTACATAAATATTTATTGAGTACACCAGAATTAAAATGGAATTTCAGTAAAAAAAAAAAAAACAACCAAAAACAAAACACAAACACAAGGAGGAGGTAGTTAAAGAAGTGAAAAATGACAGGGGAAAACACACACACACACACACACACAATACTGGAGTGGTGGGGGGAGAAATTTATAAGAAAAAATTTTCTTTTAGCTCCAAGGCCTTGAGTTGGGAAGAAAGAAAAGAAGCCTGGGTCTGCTAAGGTAAAGCGATAGATGGAATCTTAAACAGAAATTTTCATTTTCTAGTGTGATAAACTGTTACCTTTCAAGTTCCTTCAAATTTCACCTCAGAAACTACTTGTCTTAGGAAAAAAAAAAAAGCTACCTTGCTATTCATGACGTTTTCCCAGAGAATTGCCATTGACCCTTCTTACCTAGAGGACTATTGCAAATTATTACAAATGTTATAGATTTGATCTAAAAATTGCTTTTGATTTGTTCAGGATTTTTAAAATGCCACAATATTTTACATAAGCTGTTGAATTTCTAGTCTATCACAATTTGAAAGTCCCTAACTAGATTGCCCTGTACCAGCATTCTGAATAGCCATCCCAGTCAGGTGGTCCCCTAGACATAGGAACTTTTCCTTCTTTTTCCAGTTTGACTCTTCCTCCCCATCTGGAAATTTCTCTTTCCTCCTTTCTCACAAAACATCTTAGACCCTGGACTAGTTTCCTAGAGCAGTCTAGGTGAGAACCAGTGTAGTAATGGAAGAAAGGAGATTATTTCCAACCCTCCTCCCTTTTTCATCCCTGCCTTTTATACCAGAGTCCTCATTCCTAGATATTCCCAGGCTAACCCAAAGCTTTATTTTGTCTGAAATTTAGATTAATCTAATTGAGTCTTTTGTGTACCTAAAGACCTTATTAGCATTTTTCTTCACCTAGTCAAGTGGATTTTTTTTTCAAGCCTATGATTCTTCAGTTTCACCCAGTATGTCTTTAGTTGCTCTTACTAGGTTTTCTAAAAGCAAACTCACCATCCTGGGTGTCCCAAGTTGGAACTCCAAATGCATTTTCCCATAGAAACTTTGTGACAGAGAATATTTAGATTGTGTTGCATCATTCAATGATATCCTCCAGGTTAAAAAGACTTTTGTTGGCTGGCCTGAGGACCTAACCAATATGTATAACATTGTTACAATGGGAAAATGTGTTCCAAGTTAGAAATAAACAACTTTAGAAAATTGTGGATTGCCTGCATAAATATCTCTTTAGGTCTGTTAGTTGAATCTGCATGTCTAGTTGCCTGGATAAATACTATGTTTTGTGAATTTGCATTTCTGGTTTTTTTTTTAATTTTTAATTTTAAGTTTTCAGCATTGAGTTCTACAAGCTTTTGAGTTTTAAATTTTTTTCCCTTCATTTTTCCCCTCTCTCCCAGACAGCATGCAATTTGATATAGGTTCTACATATACATTCATATTAAATATATTTTCACATTAATCATTTTGTAAAGAAGAATTATAATCAATAGAATGAACCATGAGAAAGAAACAAAAGATAACAAAAAAGAGAGAGACCAAATAGTATGCTTCCTCTTGCATTCACACTCCAAATTTCTTTTTCTGAATGTAGATAGCATTTTCCATCATGAGCCTTTTGATGTTGTCTTAGATCCCTGCATTGCTGAGAGGAGATAAGTCTATCAAAATTAGTGATCGCACGATACTCAGCATCAGTTCATGTAAACCTTTCCATGTTTTTCTGAAGTCTGCCTGCTAATCATTTCTTATAGCACAAGAGTATTCCATTACATTCATATACTACAACTTGTTTGGCCCTTCTCCAACTGATGGGCATCTCCTCACTTTCCAACTCTTTGCCACCATAAGAGAGCGGCTATAAATACTTTTTGTATTTGTGGGTCCTTTTGCCATTTGTGTGATCTCTTTGGGATACAGCTGGGTCAAAGGGTCAAAGGGTATACACATTTTTATAGCCCTTTGGGCATAGTTCCAAATAGGTCTCCAAAATGATTGGATTTGTATTTCTGATGAAATGAACTTGTATGAACTTGTATTTCTGGTTCTGTGTTGTGGGCAATTTTATTTTCTGCTGTATATTTGCTACTGGTTTCTTCCATAAACTTTTTGTGGTTTTCTATTATATTTCCATATTGGTAATGACCTTTGTAATTTCCTCCACATCTTTTGTTTACATTTTTAAAGCATCATTTTATTCTATCCACAGTTTCTCCTGTTCTATTTTTACTTAATTTAGGCTTTTTTGAAAAACTTGTTCTTTATGAAGAAACATGCTATCTATCTCCAGAGAGAGAACTGAAGAACTCTAAATGCAGATTAAAGTATACTTTGCTAGGCTTTATTTTTATTGTTTTATTTTGTTTGTATTTTCTTTTGCAACATGACTAATATGGAAAAAAATAAAAAGTTGGTCTTTAAATTTGTCATTTGGTGTTTAAAGACATCTCTCAAAATACCTTGGCTTTCTTTTCACATCTTCATACTTCCAGTATTTTAGGTGACTCAGGCGCTCTGTAGTATTTTTTTTATTGAATTGGTGCTTTTCTTTCCTCTGTTCATTAAAATTTTTTTTTCTTGTTTATGTGTTTTCAGCTACTTTTTTCCTTTTTTTTTTGGGGGGGGGAGTTTGTAAGGAGAGCCTGGCTCCCTTAAAATTTTTGTCATCTTTACTAGAACCCTTACCACCTATTTAATTCTTTATATGTTTGTTAACAGTTGGATAAAGATTCTTCTAGTGAGTATCTCATTCCAAAAATTGTTTATATAATAATTAATGTGATAAGTATTATTTACCAGACCATAGGTCTTATTAAAAAGTCTCAGAGAGGAAGAGACTTTAAAGATAGTTTAATTTAACTCCTTTATTTTATAGATGAGAAATTTGAGGCCCAAAGAGGGAAGGTGACTTTATAAGGTCATAAAGTTCTGGCAAATCCAGAACTAAATAAAATCTTTCACCTCCTAACTTGTACATAAGTGTACTACACCATAGAGCTGGCTCATTAGAGGTATAGTTAAGGAGAAATCAACATAGATCTTATGTAACAGACTAAGACATGTTATGCTTACTTGTTAGTGCTTAACATTTTTAAAGATTTTTACATCTTAGAGTGCAGATTGAATGACTTAAACATTTACAATTCAGTCATTTTACTAAATCAATAGCCCTCACCTCAATCTGAGATCAGGGAAATATTGATCACCTCAGAGTTGGAAAATCTTCTCTTCTGCATAGCCCTTACAGAACCAAAGATGGAATACATCCCCAGAGTGGGTTGTACATATACATCTTGGAGTATAATTCTGCCATTTAAGTTGGTGAAGTGTTTGGTTTCTCAGAGATCAATCCATATCCTTAAAGGTAACCTGGAAACTCTCCCTTCAGTTCCCTCCAGTTTGTTTTCAGTAATTTGATAGCAGTTTCCCCCAAATGAACACATTATCCTGGGAACTATCTCTCAATCACGTGAGAAGGATTGCTGCAGCACATACTGTCCATTGACACTGGGACCAACAGTTAGCTACAAGTCACTTTCAGCTTAGGGATTGGAGAAGGCTCAATTGTATTTATTCAAAAAGACAATATTATATGATATGAGGAACCACATTTTAACTTTGTTTAAAAATTGTTTCATTTTGAGTGTGATTTTAAATGCTCTGATTGGATCGGGGCAGGGGAGGCAAAGTCTCTTTTAGGAAATAAGCACATTGTTTAAGAGGTATGTAGCAGGTTAAAATGCTTATATCACATAGACTGGCAAAGAAATTCCACTCAATGGCTATATCTGATAGGGCGAGAGAAAGAGTCAGTAACAGAAGTGTTGTTGCCAAGGAAACCATCTCCTCATTGGAAAGAGCACATCATGGGGTTTGCTGAAAACTCAGGGAGTCTGTGGCCTGGTTGTCTCTCTTTTTCTGGTTTGCCATGAATGGAAGTACAAGAAAGGGTGATAGACCTAGCTGGACTATAAACCACAGAATAGAAGTAGCATTCAACAACAGTTTCTCCTTGGAGGCTGGATAGAGGTAGCAGTAGCAAGTGAATTAGTATCTCCTCTCAGATATATTGCGAACAGAGTAAAGGACTTTCATGCTACCTTGGACCCTGAAGTATAGGAAAGCTGAAGCTGTCAAAATTGTAGATGTAGCAAATCTTAGAGAAAACATTGGAGAGTTTAGGATTTTTTAATAATACAAGCACCCAAGGTGAAAAGAATTAGGAATTTTCCTTAATGCATAAGAGGAAAGCCATGGCTAAGATAACAGTGGTGGATAGCTATTGATGTTAGCATTTATAATAAGGATTAATTTATTTTAAAAGTGTTCTATCTTAACAAAATGTTTCTTAAAATGTTAGACATTTTGGTTATGAAGTCAGATGTATGTAAAGTACTTTCTTGGGATTCCAACAGCTCTCTCTTGGACTCCCCCAAAAGAGAAGGCTTTTAATTCCCCTCTCCAAACATTCAGGAGTCTGGGTGTTGATTGGCAATAGGAGGTGTATCCTACAACTATAATACTTCTTGGAGGAAGGGATGAATTCTGACAACATCATCCTGAAACCCAAAAACCCAGGCCAACATGTGAACCTTGAGTTGTTGTCCAGATAGTGCCAACTGATGTAAAAGTAAAACTTGTTCATCAGCCCTGCAAATCTCTACAGAGCCTTTACTTTCTGGGAGAATATTATAAAGGTGGTAGGTGCCATATATTTTTGTATCTGTTTATGGACTTCTAGTAGTTCTTTTGAGTGCCTAATTTGTAATCTATAATTTTTGTAATGAGCTTTTATGAACCATTTGTGATAGGTTACTAATCCAAATGATAAATATTTGTCAATGCACACTTGAGTCTTTTGTGTCTTAAGCTTTTCTTCTGTGGTGGAGGAAATAAATGTCTTTTACCTGTTATCTGCTACTTTGTACATTGAGTAAGTTTTCTAGAAGGGACATCTGTCAATTTCTTTAAAAAAGAGCCCCCAAATGATCTCTTGATCAATTCCTTTATCCCAGAGAAAAGCCTGTGTTTGGAATCTTTGATTAGCCATGCTTCTCACATAGAATATGGACATGTACAGATAACTTTTGTTTTTTGTCCTCAACAATTATTCTTCATGGAAAGGTATGAAAAAAAATAAAAGATTTTCAGCTTATCAAACTGATCTAAGAATTTCGCTAATAGATTATCATTATACTTGAAAACAAAAACCAAAAAAACCTCAACAGCAGTCAATTCTTATAAGTAACCGAACAAAAAAAGGTTGAGAGGGCCACAAACAAATAAAATATTATTTTTTCAAGATATATATGTATGTATATATGTATTTTTGTCACTGTATAAGGTATTTGAGATTAATTATCTTTTTTATTAAGGAAGATTCAATTCTGGTGTTTGGTGGGAAAAGTGAGAAGAGAAAAACAGGTATTTCCAGAAATGATTGTGAGGTAAAAAACGAAAGGTATCAATCAAACATTTTTTAATAGCAATGGCAAACATCATAACATGTTTCTACTCAGTTGAAGATTAAGTATCAATAAACTTCTATGTTTTATTAAATTGAAAAAAGATAAATGTGTATATTTGTATGTATGTATATTCCATTTAGCAAATCATAGTTTGTATTTTATGATTTTATGTATATTCCATTTAGCAAATCATAGTTTGTATTTTATGATTTTTGTGTATGAATTTATTTTTTGTGGATGTTTATTAGGTTTTTAGTAAATTTTTTAAAAAAGTGATACGTCTTACTATGGTAGATTCAGACATCTATAGTTTATTTCTTTGTATTGCTTTAGATAACAGTTTTCACAAGTCTATATATCTACAGCTTTTTATGTACATTGCTGTCCTCAACTCATCCACACTGATACCCCAGCACTGGGGAGAATAATAACAGTTGATTATATTAGGATCCACTTTCGCCTCATACCTCTTAATTCTGTCATCATTGTTGGCTTTCTACAGTTATAACAAGGATATTCCTCTCAGATTAGTCATCAGAACCTAGCCTCTAATATCAAAGCAACACATCACTAATCCAACCCTTTTAGTTTATAGATGAGGAAAACAACATACAAAGTGGAGAAGTGATTTTCCTAAGGTCATAAAGTCAGTAGGAAATAGAGTGTTATATTTGAATAGATGTAAATAGGTCAGTATAGGTAGATTATAGAATGTGTGGAGAAGAATAAAGTGTGAGAAAACTAGAAAGGTAGGAGGGGTACAGGTTGTAAAGGGTTTTAAATGTCCAATAGAGGACTTTATATTTGATTCAAGAGGTAACAGTGAGTCTTTGGAGCTCAATAAGCAGGGAGTGACATGATCACATATGTGCTTTAGAAAAAAAAACAACACCGTGGCATTTGAGTGAAGTATGAGTATAGTGGGAAGATAGTTTGAGATCACAAGAGGCAGCAGGAGATACATGATTGTAGCTTAAGAGCAAGATTGGGCTAAATATATAGATCTGGATACCTTCTACATAGAGTTGATAATTGAACCCATGGGAACTATTGAGATCTGAACTTTGTTGGATTGCTCCTCACACAACAGGCATACTCTTATTCCTGGAGCCTTTCCACTAACTAAAGCTTGTACTCCACTGCCAAGATAGAGAACTTTAGTGAATATCAAATACTTTAAATCTTCAACAACAACAAAATTATAATTCTGGAATTATTAAAATTTATTACAAACTTGAGATGGTTATTATATTGTTTTTTTTAATGTTTAACAAATCCTTTTGAATGGTAAAAATTCAATTGCACCAGAACTAAGTGGCTAGAACACAATGTTTATTCAAACTCTATAACCATATAGATTGAGAACAAAGTAAATTTTTCCTTAACCATTTAGATAATTGTGCTTCCTACTTTGCCTGTAGGGAGCCAGCCTATTGAAACACTCTCTATGAAAAATTATTTTGAATGCTTTTTTCCACTGTGAAATTTTTTAACCTCATTTTTGGGTCCAGATAAAAAGCGTGGGCCATTTTAAAAACATTTCTTTAGTATTTCATGCATGGTCTAAAACTTGCTTCTGAGGAATCTTTGGCAATACTGAAAATAGTTTGTCTGGTATGTCATTTTCAGCCTCATCAGTAATGCTGCTACAGGGGCTTTTCTGGCCATATTGTGTTTATGCCAGAAAATAACACTTTTTCTTTCTCTCTAGAGAATACCTAAATAACACTTTACAATGAACTGACAGAGGGCATATGAGCACAGGATTGGCTACATTGAACCACAGAGTGAAGCAACATAATGTCACTATAACAACTGGAAAACACCTGCAGCTGTTGAAATGACTGGTAGTATGCAATTAGAGACTGGTTGGCACAGCCATAGCAGAAGTCACATGCTGTATTCATGTGTAAGGCAGAATCAGAACAGGTGCACAGACTTCAAAAACTGAAAAAAGTGATAATTCCAGGTTTGTCTTCATGTGGATACTAGATGGATGCTAAAGATCACAGGTAACTTCATTTACTTGTATGACACAAATTCTAGGCAGAAGCTGCATCTTTGTGAAGAAGTTTGGTGTTATAGTGAAAAGAATTTTGTACTTGGAGTCAGAAGTCTGTATTCGAATTATAGTTCTGACTCTTTCTGTCATTGTGACCTTGGACACATTATTTTACCTCTCTGGGTCACTGTTTCCTCATCTATTAAATGAAGGGGTTGAACTAGATCACCTCTAAGCTATTTTCCAAACCTAAGATTCTGCAATTCAGTGAAGGCCAATATTTTCCCACCCCAGGGAAGGTTGAAATAAGGGAATATGAAAAACTAAGGGGAGGAGGTGAAGAGGAATGCATTCCAGCCATGAATAAAAGTGCTTTATCTCTGTGGACTTTGTATTGGAGGTTACTGAATAAAATCATGGGGGCCAGTAGTCAGTAATCAGCAGTTTAGATTTGGGGAGAAATATGGGCCTATTCAGATTTACATCAAATACTGATTTTTTTTCTCATGCCCACCAGTAACTATAGGATGAATTAAGATAATATGCAAAGTTTGTGGGATTTTAATTTTCAGCTTTGTGTGTAAATCCATCTACAACTGTAGAGGTGGGAGATACAGTGTTATCTATCTGGTACAGCAGTAGTGTCAAATTCATAAAAATGGGGGCCACTAAGTCATAAGTAGGGATCCCTACTGGCTGTATATTGACTTAGGAAGCCACATATTAACATTGTGTATATTCTATTGTATTTTATTTGTTTTATTAAATATTTCCTCATTACATTTTAATCTGATTCCAGCTGTATGTTTGATACTTCTGATACTACAACAGCATGTTGGCAAGTTTGACTGAAACTTCAGAGTAGGATAGCAATATGCAGCAAACCTGGAGTCAGATTTTGAAGGGCCTTAAATATCAAACAGAAGATTTTATTATCCTGAAGATAAGAGGAAACTTTTTAAGCATGGGAATGATGACAATGACAATGCTGCTGCTACTGCAAGCTAACATTCTTATAGTGCTGTGTGTCCGGCACTGGGCTAAACATTTTTACAATCATTATCTCAGGATTAATTTGGCAGCTATGTGGAAAGATGGATTGGAGATGAGAAACTGGCGTTAGGGAAACCAAATAGGAGGCTGCTGTGATAGTCCAGATAAGATATAATAAAGGGTTATGAGGTGAAGAGAGCTTGAAAGTGACCACTAGAGACAGATATGAAGGATGTTATGGAGGTGGAATGAATAATAATAGGTGAATGATTAGATGTGAGGGTTAAGGAAAAGGGGAAAGTATTGATTGTTCCAAATTTGCACATCTGGCTGACTGGAAGGATGGCGGTTCTAAGATTTTCATGTAATTTGTTTCTTTCAGGTCTGGGAAATACAACCTCAGACATTTACTAGCTACAAACCCTTGCAAAGTCACTTAACCTCTCAGTTTTAGTTTCTTCATCTGTGAAATGAGGACGATAATAGTATCTACCTCACAAGGTTTCTGTGAGGATAAATTGAGATCACATGTAGAAAACATTTTGCAAATCTTAAGGCACTATATAAATGCTAGCTTTATTATGTTTATTATATTATTATTATATATATTATATTATAATTATATTTCTCACCACAAAAGCCTTTCAAATATTTAAACATATCATCTCTAAGATATTATGAATACAATTGACCAAGTTATTTTGTCAAGGAAGAAATAGTACTGTCACAGATTATTTTATTCATTAAGCAGTTCTGTATATTTCTTTATTGGTCATCATGCAGCTATGAAATCATGAAAATGTATCTGAAGATAGTCCAGGCTCAGATCTCATTAATTTGAGCAAAAAATTAAACAAATATGTCCAATTCATTTTTCAAAGTCGTTGACTTTATACCACAATAATTTCTTGACATAACCCTTTTTAATCCTCCTTTGTACAAAGAAAACATTTACTCAAAACTAATTGGCACAGCAACCATATCTAACAGTATCTGCAACATTGTACACTTGTAGTTCCCAACTGTCTATAGAAAGGAGGATAGTGGATAGTGTTTCATCATCAGTACTCTTGGACCAAGGTTACCTAATACAGTTAATTAGCTACTTTTCAGTGTGTTTTTGTTTATATTATTAAAATTATATATATTGTTCTCTTAGGTCTATATATTTCACTCTGTATCAGTTCATACAAGTTTTTCCAAATTTTTCTGTACTACTTATATTCAAAATTTCTTATGGTGCAATAACATTGCATTTGTTTGTATACTACATTATATTTAGCTGTTCCCTTAATAAATTGGTACATACTTTGTTTCCAATTTTTTTGCTACCGCAGAAAGTGTTGCTTTGAATATTTTCACTTATATGGAAGTTGTCTAATTTGACCTCTGTGGGCTGTATACCTAGGAGTGGAATCATTGGGCCAAAGAACATGAACAGGAGAGTGATTTTTCTTTCACAGAATGCCCAGTTTATAATGTATCTAGCATACCATTTATTCTTTCCAGTTTGATTAATGGTCTTGGAACTTTTAGGTGATTTCCTCTTATTTTTCATTTTTCTAGATTATTTGTGATCAGTAGTAGATGTCATTTCCTCTAAAATATATAGTCTGATATTTTAAAGGACTGCCACGAATGTGGGTACTACTGCTAATAACTCAATAATGGCTTCTCATAATGTACAACTCTTGTCCAAGTCCTCCCACAAACCTACTGTAATGGCTTCAGCCAAAATTCCAAGGAAGTTCTTTTACTTTTCTTGCTACTTTATAGATATCAATGGAGAATATGAGCTATACATTGATTATCCTTTGCTCTTGCCACATGACCAGCTTACCTTCTTTTGTGCTATGACCAACTCTGATATTCCTTATGTCATTTTTTGGGTGTAATTTGTGGTTGGTAATATGTTGTGGATTATATCCATTGTGCCCTTCTCCATTGCCCTTTGGGTATGTCCCTCAGCTTTAATTTTTCAGAGACTATAGTATTTTGTGATAGGCATATAATAGCATAAAAAAAAAATCTGAAATTAAAACCACAGAACTTTGTTTCAGGGAGTAGTTTGAAGTTAATTAAAAACACTATAATTTTCAAAATATAATCTAATCTGTTCTCCTCTCTGCCTATTGAATTCTGGACTTAGCTCATTGTTAGTATGAAGTGTTTGTCTCTGTCCTTGCAAATATATGTTCTAGTAGACCAGTGTTATGGTTTGTCCCTTCAACTGTACATCATAATTAAACAAGAGGCTTTTTTTTTTCTTATCTACTAGGGTTTTCCGGTGTGGATAGTTAGGTCACATTCTTCTGAGTGAATGTGGATCTCATTTAAGAGGTTACACAATGTTTCAGATCTTGATACAATGCCATTTATAAACAAGATCATCTACAGAAATATAGCACCTATAGGCAGTCCCTCTTCCACTTGGATTTTGTACTGGACATCTTTCATGACAGTAGCAAGCAACTCTGATAAGTATATGTCTCTCTGTTTTCTGCCTTGCTTGGTATCAATAATTAGATTGTCAAGAAAAATGATCTTTATTGTTACAACTTTTAAGCAATCTTAAAGTGAATTTGACTGATGAGTGGGAGTCATTGTGTTGGAAGGGAGCCTTTAAGACGGTGTTTTGTTTCACCAAGTCAAACACATTTTAGGAGTAAAACAACAACAACAATAATAAGAATAATATGACCTTGTATTCTCTTCACCTTCTAGTCAGTTGTGTGACTATACAGATTGTCTGTTGTTAAATATTGCTATAGCCCAGTCAGGTCTCCTGATGGTCCTATGGTTCAGGATCAGAATGAACTTGCAGGCCATCCGCAAGTTAACAAAAGGAAGCTTACTTAGCCATAGCATGGAAAGAATATTCAAGGATACAATACTGATTAAATTGGAAAAATGCTATACAGCCTGCTGTGCCAATAAGAATAATGTGTCAATACTGAGAGAGGAGCTCCTGACTTCTCATGGGCTGGCTTTTGTGATTATGCCACCAGAAAGCTATATCAATTATGTGAGCCAAAGCCCCCTAGATCAATTAAGTCTTAAAAACCGTTTCAATACCTCTTAAGCAAAAACTGGCCTAGAGTGAATGGGTGTAAATACTGTTTCTCTGACAAATGTAATTTATGAAAGCCTATTCTTTGTCATAACTTCATCAAAGATGCTCTTGATACATAGAGTAGATCATTCTGTTTAAAATTTCAAGGAGAGGGAAAGTAAGCATATGGGCTGGTAGTTGTCAATATTCTCCTTATCAGTCACCTTATTTGTTAAATAGAAGATCTGAGATTTTTTGTTCAAAGCATTTGATACTACATACTTTTAAGATACCTTGAAAATGTATCCCTTAACATCCTCAAAACAGTGTTGCCTCTAGCAATGATCCTCCTTTGTGTTTATTTACTTGATCTAGTACAGTTGCTCTTCCTATCTTTGCTTCCTTTCGTGTCATTTTTATTTTGTTTTGTATTATATATCAGGGACTGAGACATTAGAGCCCAAATGACTTTTGTGGCTCCACTATCACTGATGGGCAAAAGGGTTTTTTTTTTAAACCTATATAGGACTTTTCTGTTTTTTAAAACCTGCTTGTTCTCCTTCAGGTTTTACTCTTAAATGCCCTTGGTATGATTTAGATAGAGGTGTCAAACATGCAGCTGACAACACTCCTGAGTAACCAATAATTTTTCCTGGTTCTGCTTTTCTCACTTAGCATCAGTTTGTATAGGCCTTTTCAGGTGAATGTGAAGACCATTTCCTCCCCATTTCTTATAGCACAATAGTATTCCATTACATTCATATACCACAACTTGTTTGGCCATTCCCCAATTGATGGGCATGCCCTTAATTTCCAGTTTTTTGCCACCACAAAAAGAGTTGCAATAAATATTTTTGTACATACGGGTCTTCCTCCCACTTCTATGATCTCTTTGGGATACAATCCCAGAAATGGTATTACTGGGTCAAAGGGTATGCAATTATTTAAAGCCCTTTGGGCATAGTTTCAGATTGCTCTCTAGAATGGTTGTATCAGTTCATAGCTCCACCAGCAATGCATTAGTGTTCCAATTTTTCCACATCCTCTCCAGCATTTATTTTCCTGTTTTTTCATCTTAGCCAATCTGACTGGTGATATGTGATACCTCAAAGTTGTTTTGATTTGCATTTCTCGAATCAATAGTGATTTAGAGCACTTTTTCATATGGTTATAGATATCTTTAATTTCTACCTCTA
Source organism: Pseudochirops corinnae (assembly GCA_028646515.1). Taxonomy (NCBI): domain Eukaryota; kingdom Metazoa; phylum Chordata; class Mammalia; order Diprotodontia; family Pseudocheiridae; genus Pseudochirops; species Pseudochirops corinnae. Next base: position 88,208,560 of record CM053585.1, read on the forward strand.
AAAATTGCCTGTTCATATCCTTTGCCCATTTATATTGATTTTAATCTTTACTTTAAAAAGTTGATGATGTTGCTCTATATATAAAGCTAAATTGAAAATGATTGCTATATCAGTAATCAGTCACTTCTTATCTGTAAAAAAATACAATAAATTTTATTTCTTATGATATTACTAAGTAGTAAACATGTCATTGGATTGCTTTCTGATTTTCTTTTCAAAGAAAGTTTCATATATACATATACATATACATACATATATGTGTATGTATGCATGTATTTGCGAACTTTGTATATCATCTAGAAGTCTTTTAGTCTAATGTATGTACATATATACACATACATGGTATATAAGTCTGACATATGTATTGTCTACAAAGTTTTATATTCAAATATGTATATTTAAAATGTTTGAAAAGGAAATCTTTTCTCTATTTCTTTTGACTATTAAAAACAACTATCATAAAAAGTCAATATTTTCATCTAGCTTTATCGATGTGATCACTTAAATATTCTCCTGTAAGAGACTTTTTCATTCATTAGATCAATTAATTTACTTGTAGGCAATGAGATATAAGGAAAAATTAGTTGAGTAAAAAAATCAGATTACCAGATCTCTGTTACTGCTCTGCTGCAATTAGATGTGTGATCTAAATCAGGTTTCTTAGCCTTTTGGAGGCTTTTTCCTAATTTATAAAATGGGGAGCAGAGGCAGGAATAATACTTAAACTACTTACCTCACAAGGTTTTTGTCAGGAAAACACTTTCTAAATTGTAAAGTGATATACATGAGTTGTTATTATTCATTCATTCCACAAATATTTATTGAGCTTCTACTATCTGCTATATTTTTAAAATTCCACTCAAAATTAGTAATCAAAGCCACTGATAGAGACAAAAAAAGAGAAAGAACATCAACAAAACTAACAAAATACACAGAATAAAACAAAAAAAATTCCAAAGGCAGCACAAATAGGATAATTTTGTTACACTTTTTCAGTTTAATATACTCTTAAAAAACAAATGTAGCAGAGTTCAGTCCCTCGTACAGCCCTCTTTTTGTTCTTCCTCATATATTGGCATGTTTGTGTTGGTTGATGGTTGTTAAGTTTATAATAAAAAAAATTTTAAAGTAATTTTCAAATCCATCAGATCACATTAGTCCTCTGCATATAAAAATAAAATTTCGGTGAGCACTTCCGAATAAGAAGGCACAACATACATATATAAATCCTACAGGGATTTAATCCATTATGTACATTTCTAGGTTGTGTATCCTATATAATTAGAGAAATACCTACCATGGAATGCTTATTACTTAAAGCTAGCTCTAGAAGAAGTTATCATCTGGAATTATAAGACTTTTAAGGGGCATCATTCCCAGGTTTGTATTTAATATTCTAAACACCTGGGGGAGCTCCTGAATGGGATTAGTTCTAATACTGTTGCTGGGTTGATTAGGCATTTCATTTTGCCAGTCACTTATGCTCATTAGGAGTCCTCTATGCTGGGCTTCAATGTACATGTGGAGTTCTCATATATACCTTCTTCATGAATGCTAGTCTCTTTTAAAATACCAGGAGAAATATGTGAAAAATGACAAACTGTCTAAACCTATCAGACTGCCTGTTCACTCCTACCCTGAAGACTTTTTGAGTTTGTGATTCCTTTCCCAGAGACAGAAAAGTCAGATATAATGATATATGTCCGTATTTATTCCTGGTTATTTATATGATGCATATGGAAGTCAAATACAAGTCCTTCTATTTTGCTTCTCTTGGCTGGAGCCCTCAAACCAGCTCTAAATAAACAAAAAAATCTCTCATATCCAAAAGGCAAACTTTCTTTCTCTCTCAGCTATATATCAGCACAACAAATAAAATACATCAAACAGCTTACAGTTTTGTTGGCCAATAGTTTTTTTTTAAATTATATTTTAAAGGTTCAATAAGATAAAGGTCAACATTCAGAAAAGAACAGTGTTCTCAAATACCTTGCTTTTCTTCTGAAACAGCCAAATTGGACAATAAGGAGCAGAAAGTAGTCAGAGTAGCTAGTGCCAAGGAAACCTGGTTTTCCTTGGTGTAGAGATGGAGGAGGTAAGATAATAGGATATCACCATCTCTTCTCTTGGTTCATATTTGATTACCAAAGCAAAATTCGCCTAGCCCATGGAGTATGCCCTAGTTGTCCCCATCTTCTGGACCATCATTCTGACCACACTGGCTCCTCTCAGCAGTCACTAATTACGGTTCTTGGTATCCTCTTCCTTGTTGTGTTTTTTCCTTCTTCATCCCACAGGTTCCTTCAAGTCCGAAGTCTAGGGCACTCTAAGTAATCTGTCCCAGGTAAAATCCAGGGTCACTGGAGCTTGAGGAGAATCTTAGGGAAAACCTACTCTCTAGGACTTCAGGAAGCTCCTTAGATCCTCCCTGTTCTCAAGGTCATGCTTCTGTGGGTAGGACCCAAAAGTCAAGTTATATTAAGTATTGTCCTAAGGACAGAGATAGAATGTTCAAGCTTCTCATGATGTCCTCTTCACTAATATGTTTAACAAGAATAGGGAAATATGAAGATGGGGAGCTGACTTTGTTTTCTTAATGTGGCTCTGATATTAGGAGAAAAGTAAGTGCAAGATTTCACCTCTTCAGGATCATAAAACAAAGATATTGCCTAGTAATACAAATGATCTTTCCATACTCTGAACTTCCATAACACTTAACATCTACACCATTCACATAGAACTTGTCATATATTGGTCTTGTATTTTGTCTCTCCAATTAGAATTGAAGCTGCAAAAAGACCTGAAGCAGAGCCCATATGATGAGCCTGTCTTCTTTCCCCCTACATCCTAGACTTTTGGTTCACTAATAGCACTACTAGGGGAATGATGGCTTCTGATTATTTATCTCTCTCTGACCTTGTCTCTGTCTGTCTCTGTGTCTCTATGGCTGTCTATTTGTCTCCTTTTGTTTCTCCTGGTTATCGCTTTGGGCTGGCTTAGAAATCTGTTGTAGCACTGATTGGTTGTTGTCCTTTCTGCTTGAAGAGGACCAAAATGACAGCACTATGTCAGGGTCAAGGTACAGTGTGTCTGACTGTGGCTGATCAGACTAATATGAGCTCAGAAGGCTCTACCACAGGTTGGTTACAAATAGTCCATTTGAACATTTGCAGTGTAGAGATATCTCTAAATTTGCACATCTCACATTTCTTTTGATCTATGACAATTTTGTTTTGCTCATAGAGCACAGTGCCTTCTTTGATGCAGGCACACCCTGCTGGGCAGTCCTGTGCTGGTGTCTCCCATGTCTCACAATTAATTCTAAAGTTCTTCAGAGAGACTTTGAGAGTGTCCTTGTATCACTTCTGACCTCCATGTGAACACTTGCTTTGTGTGAGTTCTCCATAAAATGGTCTTTTAGGCAAACCTACATTTGGCATTTGAACATGGTCAGCCCATCAGAGCTTTGCTCTCTGTAGTAGAGTTTAAATGCTGACAGTTCAGCTTGAGAAAGGACCTCAGTGTCTGGTACCTTTTCTTGCCAGGTGATCTTCAGCATCTTCCTAAGACAAGTCAAATGAAAGTGATTCAGTTTCCTGGCTTGGTGCTGGTAGACTGTCCAGATTTCACAGGCATACAACAATGGGGTCAGCACAATGGTTCTGCAGACTTTCAGTTTTGTAGGCAGCCTAATACCTCTTCTGTCCCACACTTTCCTTTAGAGCTTCCCAAACACTGAGCTAGCTCTAGCAATACATGTGTCAACCTCATCATCTATGTGGATATCCTTGGAAAGTATGCTGCTAAGGTAAGTGAACTTATCCATAGCATTCAAAATTTCTCCATTTACTGTGACCAATGGTTCCATATATGGATGGTGTGGTGCTGGCTGGTGGAGGACCTCTGTTTTCTTGTTTTAATTGTCAGGCCAAAATTAGCACAAGCGGTAGAGAATCAGTCCATACTCTGTTGCATCTCAGCCTCAGAGGCTTCATTGATTGTATAATCATCTGTGAACAAAAAGTCTAGCACCAACTCTTCCTCCACTTTGTGTTGTACCATTTTTAGGTTTGTGAATTTCCAGGGGCAGTCCATTATTCAGATACTTCTCATTCCAAGGCTTGTATCCACAGCAGGCTTTGGATGATTCTACCTCATTGTTCAGACTTGCTTTTTTTTGACCATCTTCTGTCACCCATGTAACACAAAGGTTAACAAGATAACTTTTTTTAGGTCTAAAAATATATTCTGTGGCAAAAACAATAAGGAGGGAAAGTGCAAGGAAGGGAGGGAAAGCAGGAAGGGTCAGCTAGCATAGCTCAATGGAAATATAGCAGCTATGTTAACACCTCTGACTGCACACAGGAAGTGGCTTTTTTCCTGCTCAGACACCAGAGAGGGTGCAGTTAATACAAGGCTTCCTTCATGGTTCATAGGGGAGGGAGAATGTCTCTCAGTGGTAGTCTCCCTGAATCAGGTCTTTTTCAGCACCACAGCGCTTCATCATTCTCAAACACAGTACCAGCCACACCATCAACCATTTGTCAGTCTCTCTAGATGCAAGAACCAGAATACCTGTTCGCCCACATATCTTATGTGTTCCTAAAAAGGATATGTGTATGTATATGTGTGTATGTATGTGTACACACACACACACACACACACACATACACACCAAACTCTATCTTTTCCTCCTCATTCCAGTGTTTTTCTTCTCAAACTCTCCTTGAACAATCCCAGAAGGCATCACATAGTTCTTGGCCCCAGTAGCCAGTAAAATCCTGGGAAGGTGTTTGTATTCCATAGTTATCTTTAAGAAGGGCCAGATCCTGATCCAGGGTTACATATGTTATACTTTTTTTTTTGTATTTATAATGTCTTTTATCAAAGAAGTGGTAAATAAATGTGTGTTTAATGAATGAATCAGAAGTCTACAGTTACACTTATTCAAGGCCTTCATTTTAATGGCATCCTGCACATAACAAGTTATCTTTAAAAAAAAAAATTCAGCTCAGTTTCAAAAATTGACAAAGAAAACAAGAGATGTAAATAAATGTTGGAGGTCCTATGAAGACACAGGCTCATTAATACACTCATGATGGAGCTGTGAGTTGACACAATCATTTTGGAAATACATAATTTGAAATTATGTAAAGAAATTGATATACACTGACTCAAAAATCCTCCTAGATTTGTACCCTAAGGAAGTCAAAGACAGAAGGAAAGGTCCCATATATGTCAAAATGTTCACAGCAGCACTTTTTGTGGTGGCAAAGAACTGGAAACAAAGTAGGTACCTGTTGATTGGGGAATAGCTAAATAAGTTGTGGTACATAAATGTAATAGAATACTACTGTGCCATAAGAAACAAAGAATTCAGAAAAAAAACATGGGAAGACATATGCACTGATGCAGAGTGAAGTAAGCAAAAGCAAGAAAAGGAGAGACACAGTGACTACAAAAATGTAAATAGAAATAATAATAAAATGAAACTGAACACTTCAATCGTATAGATTCAGCTTAGCACTAGTGAAGACCAAATAAAATGCTTCTCTCTCCCTATATTGCAGAATAGGATATGGCTATATTGTCAGAGACAATATAGCTGGGTTTTTTCCGCTTTTCTTTTAAAATCTTTGTTATAAAGAGTGGGTGGCTTATTAGGGGAGGAAGGGAGGCAGTATATTCAGAAATTAATGTGTTGCAAAAACAAAAGGCATCAAATACATTTTTGAAAAAAGAAAATGCAGCTTGGATTTGCATGAAACGTGATGCAGACATCTAGGTAGTACAAGATATAACATCATTAAAAGAATAAAATCTGGGTTTCTGTAATGTTAAGTGTTGGGGAAAAAGGATTCATCTTTAATTAAATGCCTCAAGGATCATGTTTCTCAATTTTTGGGTGAAGAGGAAAGTGTGTAGAATTCAGGCCATTTTCTGCTATTTAAAAATTTTTTAATTTATTTTTTAGTTTTCAACATTCATTTCCACAAGATTTTGAATTACAAATTTTCTCTCCATCTCTCCCTTACCCCCACCCTGTAACGCCATGCACCAGCAGATTCCCAAAGGAACGCTACTGTGAACAGCTTTTAGAGTTCAGATTACAAAATATAGTGAACACTCTGTTTATTCCATTACAAATCAAGACAAACATTCACAATATATCACAATATAATTTTCACAACATTACATTTTATAACATTACATCTTATCATAGAAAATGGCCACACAGTTTTCACTACAGTGGCCACAATATTCAGAACGAGGAACAATAGAATCAAACTTCCACTCATGGGGCAACTCAGTCATTAACAAGAAACAATAGAATACTCAAACTTCCACTCATGGGGCAACTCAATCATTAGTCATTCAATCAATTCACAATAGAATAATCAAACTTCCACTCATGGGGC
>CM053585.1:88215478-88272422 GCA_028646515.1 Pseudochirops corinnae
CTTCTTCCACATCAACAGGGGCTCAGCCAATCCCCTTCTTCCACATCAACAGGGGAGTGCATGCCTTCTCAACAGTGGGACAGAGTTTGTACCTTCCACACTTAGCACTTAGTAGTGCTAAGTATCCTGCTAAACTGATTACTATTACACACCCCAAGATAGCAACCATACTGAATACCCCTTCCTCCAATCTGTTCTCTTATATCCTCCTCCTTCCCCCCTACCACCTTACTTTCTTATAGGATGGGTTTCTATAGGCCGTTTTCTAACTCAGAACTAACAATGAATACAGAAGTCATGGTTAATGCTGACTAAAAGTATAGCTACTTCTGCTTTGGAAAAATTTGTTATTTAGACATAAATGTTAGAAACAAGATTCTGAGTTATCCACACAGAAAAACTTTTGTGCTTTACAGTGTACCAGTTTTCCCCTTTGAAAATCTCTCTTTAGTTGATGAAATAATGAGATCATAATTCCAGAAGTTATAGGGCAAACTAAGCAATGGAAAAATCATAACATATATGGTAGGTAAGATCACACAACTGACTGATGAGTCATTAATAGGAGCCAGTAATCATCTTTGCAGTTAAGGTAAAAACCCATTGGTTATACGTAGTGAATTATTTAATTCATTCTTCAACTTTCACCTGATTATTTTTAAAACATCAAAGAAATAATAACAAAAGGTTAGATTTTAGTGACTTACCTATTTCAGTGACTTGTCTATATTCAGTGACTTTTATATTTCAGTATCTTATCAAAATGTATCTTCAGACAGGGCTATAGTTAGTCATAGTCACATTATCTTTTGGTAATATGTTAGAAAGTAATGTCTTTTGAATAAACAGAAGAATGGAAAGATCTGTATTAATGGAGGCAAAGTCAAGTAAGCAGAACCAAGAAAACAACATACACAATAACTACAACAATGTAAATGGAAAGAATGACAAAAAATAAAAAGCAAATATAACCAAACTTAAAATTTTCAATTTTGAATAAATTCAATTACAAATAAAGTGGAATTCAAGTGAAGAAATATGAGAAGACACCCCGCAACCTACTTCTTTGTGGAGGTAGGAAGTCCAAAGGTGCTATATGTTTTTGAGACTTAAAATTTATTAATCAGTTGTGCTGACTATTTTTTTTTCCTCTCCAAAAAATATCATTTCACATACAGGATGGCTCTCTGGGAGAAGGAAGAGAAAGAATGGATAGGATATGGTGATGTAAGAAACAAAATATCGGTAAAAACTTACTTTAAAAAACCTTCAGGATTTTCACATTGCCTACAAAATGAAAGTTAAATTCTGAGCTTGGCATTTAAGCCCTTTAACAAGTCAGTCAGTCAATAAACATTTGTTAAGTACCTACCAAGTGCCAGATACTGTTCTTTTTTTAAACTTTTTTTGCTTTTTGGAGGGGGGAAGGCAGGGGAATTGGGGTTGAGTGACTTGCCCAAGGTCACATGGCTAGTAAGTGTTAAGTGTCTGAGGCCAGATTTGAACTCAGGTCCTCCTGACTCCAGGGCAAATGCTCCATTCACTGCACCACCTAGCTGCCCCTGCCAGCTACTCCTCTAAGTGCTACAGCTATAAAGAAAGGCAAATGATAGTCCCTGTTCTCAAGGAACTCAAACTTAAAAAAAATAATTTATTTATTTTTAGTTTTCAACATTCACTTCCATAAAATTTTGAGTTTTAAATATTCTCCCCCTCCCTCTGCTCTCCCCTCCCCAAGATGGCATGCAATCTGATATAGGCTCTACATATACATTCATATTAAACATTCTCACCATTAGTCATGATGTAGAGAAGAATTAGAACCATTGGGAGGAACCACGAGAAAGAAGAAACAAAACAAAACAAAAGAAAAAGAGAGTGAATAGTATGCTTCCACCTGTATTCAGACTTCAAAGTTCTTTCTCTGGATGTGGATAGCATTTTCCATCATGAGTCCTGGAGTTGTCTTAGATGCTTGCATTGCTGAGAAGAGCTTAGTCTATCAAAGTCAGTCATCACATAATGCAGCTGTTACTATGTATTGTGTTCTCCTGGTTTTGCTAATTTCATTCAGCATCAGTTCATATAAGTCTTTCCAGGTTTTTCTGAAGTCCACCTGCTCATCCTTTCTTACAGCACAATTATTTTATTTATACACCACAACTTGTTCAGCCATCCCCCAATTGATGGATATCCTCTCAATTTCCAATTCTTTGCAACCAAAAAAAAGAGCTGCTATAAATATATCTGTACATGTGGGTCCTTCACTCATTTTTATGATTTCTTTAGGATACAGCCCTAGAAGTAGTATTGCTGGGTCAAAGGGTATGCACAGTTTTATAGCCCTTTGGGCATAGTTCCAAACTGCTCTCTAGAACAGTTGGATCAGTTCATAACTCCACCAGCAATGCATTAGTGTTCTAATTTTCCCACATCTTCTCCAATATTTATCATTTTCCTCTTTTGTCATGTTAGTCAATTTGATAGGTGTCATGTAGTATGTCAGAGATGTTTTGATTTGTATTTCTCTAATCTATAGTGATTTAGAACATTTTTTCATATGACTATAGATAGTGTTCATTTCTTCATCTGAAAACTGTCTGTTCATATCCTTTGACCATTTATCAATTGGGGAAGCTTATAATTTAAAATTTTTTTTTAATATTCTACATTTTGAGTTACAAATTTTCTCCTTCCCTACCACTTCCATCCTCACCCACTGAGAAGGCAAGATATATGATATCAATTAGATGTGAAATCATTGAAAAACATATTTCCAAGTTAGCCATTTAAAAAAAAAACAAGAAAAAATAAGAAAGTGAGAAATTAGAATTCAATTTGCACTTAGAGCTCATCAGTGCTCTCTCTGGGGGGTGGATAGCATTTTTCATCATGAGTCCCTTGGAATTATCTTGGATCACTGAATTGATCAGAGTAGGTAAGACTTTTTTTTTTTTTTACATAAGTTTTGTGTTCCAAATTCTATCCTTCCCTCCCTTCCTTCCTTCATCCCTGAGACAGTAAGCACACAGATATAAGTTATATATGTGAAATTATGTAAAACATTTCCATAATAGTCATTTTGTACAAGACTCTAATAAAAGAAAAAAGATGAAAGAAAGTAAAAAAATAGCATGCTCCAGTCTGTATTCAAACAATATCAGTTCTTTCTCTGGAGACAAACAGTATGCTTCATTATTAGTCTTTTAGAATTGTCTTGGATTGTTGTGTTGCTGAGAATAGCCAAGTCATTTATAGTTCTCCATCAAACAATATTGCTGTTACTGAGTACAACGTTCTTCTGGTTCTGTTCACTTCACTGTGTAGCTTAGTTTTTCCCAGTTGATCATCATTACAACCTTGCTATTACTATGCACAATGATCTCCTGGTTCTTCTCACTTCACTTTGCATCAGTTCATACAGATCTTAACATGTTTTTCTGAAGCCACTCCACATTGTTATTGTTTCCCACAGCACAATAATATTCCATCACAATCCTATGCCACAATTTATTCAGCCATTCTCCAACTGATAAGCATCTCCTTGATTTCTAATTCTTTGCCACTACAAAAAGAACTGCTATTAATATTTTTGTACATATAGGTCCTTTTCCTTTAATCTTTTTGGGACTTTAGTAGTAATATTACTGAGTCAAAGGGCATGCACAATTTCATAGCCCTTTGGGCATAGTTGTGAATTGTTTTACAGAATGTTTGGAGCAGTTCACAACTCTATCAACAATTCATTAGTGTAGGGGTGGCTAGGTGGTGCAGTGAATAGAGCACTGGCCCTGAAGTCAGGAGGACCTGAGTTCAAATCCAGCCTCAGACACTTAACACAAAACTAGCCGTGTGACCTTGGGCAAGTTACTTAACCCCAACTGCCCTACCTTCCCCCTCCAAAAAGCAACAAACAATTCATTAGCGTGACTATTTTTTCCCTCCTCTCCTCTAGCATTTGTCATTTCTGATAGGTGTGAAATGATCAGAGTTGTTTTAATTTGCATTTCTCTAATGGATAGTGATTTAGAGCATTTTTTCATATGGCTATAGGTAGCTTTGATTTCTTCTTCTGAAAACTGACTATTCATATCCATTTGGGGAATGCATTTTTAAAAAAAATAAATTTGACTCAGTTCTGTACCCAGTGGCTCTTCTTCATTCTCGAAGGGGACCAAAATGACATTATTATGCTAAAGTCAAGTTTCAGTGTGTCCAACTGTGGTTAATCAGAGCAATATGAACTCAGAATGCTGTACCACAGGTTAGGTACAAATAGTCTGTGTGAACATTTGGGATGGTTTCTCCAAATTTGCGTATCCTGTGTTTCCTTCAAGCTATTTCAATTCTGCTTTGCTCATAGAATTCAGCACCTTCTCTGATGTGGGCATGCCATGATGAGTGGTCCTATGCCAGTGTCTCCCATGTCATACAATCAATTCCAAAGTTCTTAAGAGAGATCTTGAGAGTGTCCTTGGACCACGTCTTCTGACCACCATGTGAATGCTTGTCCTGTGTGAGTTCTCCATAAAATAGTCTTTTTGACAAGCATACGTTTTGCATTTGAACAACATGGTCAGCCCATCAGAGTTGCACTTTCTGAAGTAGAATTTGAATTCTTGGCAGTTTAGTTTGAGTAAGGACCTCAGTTTCAGGTGCCTTAGTCTGCCAGGTATTCTTCAAAATCTTCCTAAGACAATTCAAATGGAAGTGATTCAGTTTCCTGTTATGGTGCTGATAAACTGTCTAGGTTTCACAGACATACAACAATGAGGTCAGCACTATGGTTCTGCAGACCTTCAGTTTGGTAGTCAGTCTAATACCTCTTCTCTCCCATGCTTTACTTCAGTTCTCCCAAACACTGAGCTAGCTCTGGCAATGCATGTGTCATACTCATTATCAATGTGTAGTACATCCCTGGAAAGTACACTACCAAGGTAAGTGAACTTAGACTCAGCATTCAAAACTATACTCAGTATATATTTGAGAAATGAGGTCTTTATCAGAGAAACTTGCCATAAAGTTATATATATATAAAATTTCATTGTCTATGGTGCCTCTTTTGAAAAATGTAGTTTCCCTGATTATCTCTTTTCTTTTTGCTTTTTTGAAAGGGGAGAGCAGGGCAATTGGGATTAAGTGACTTGCCCAAGGTCACAAGGCTAGTAAGTGTTATCTGAGGCCAGATTTGAATTCAAGTCTTGCTGACTCCAGGGCCACTGCTCTATTCACTGAGCCACCTAGCGGCCCCCTGATTATCTCCTTTCATTGGGTCTATTTTTGCTTTTTCTTTATCTGAGATCATGATTGCTACCACTGCCTTTAAGTTTAGCTGAAGCATATTAGATTCTGCTCCAGCCTTTAATTTGACCTTTGTATGTGTCTTTCTGTTTCAAGTGTGTCTCTTGTAAATAGCATATTTTGGATTCTGGTTTCTCATCCATTCTGCTACCTGCTTTCATTCTATGGGTGAGCTCATCCCATTCACATACACAATTATGATTACTAACTGTATATTTTCCTCCATCCCATTATCTTCTGTTTTTTCCTCTCTCTCTCTCTCTCTCTCTCTCTCTCTCTCTCTCTCTCTCTCGATCCTTCCCTTCCTATAAGTCTATTTTATTTCTAACCACTACTTCCCTTAATCTGCCCTCCTGTTTGTCACCCCCCTTTTTTTTCTTATCTCCTTCCCCTCCTATTTCCTTATTGGGTTGTAGGGATCAGTGTGAGTCTAAAAGCACCTATGGTGCTGAGGGTCACAGCCCAATTGCTAAGCTCATGGGGAAGTCCTGAGAGACCGCTGGCCTGATGAGCAGCAGCTGAGATGACTGGCTTGGCCTGTCCTCCATTGGCCCATCCCTCCAGTGCATGAGAAGATCATGCTTTAATCATGTTACCTCTAGGGTATATAAGGAGGATGCTACAATACAATAAAGGACAGCTGCTGTACACTTCTCTCTCCCCTCTGGTCTCTTCAATCCCTCCTGAGAATACAGCCTAAGGCTGGCCCTTAGGCTACTGAGTTAAGAAGCAGCTGCAACATTGGGTAAGTGACATTTCTAAATACAACTGTGTAGATATATATATTCTTTCTTCTTTGAACCAATTCTGATGAGAGTGAGGTTCAAGTATTAGCTCCTCCTCCATTGTAAAAACTTTTCCTTGTGTGTCTTTTTTATATAAAAAAAATTTCCCTATTCTACCTCTCCCTTCCCCCTTCTCCTAGTGCATCTTTCTTTCTTCCTTTTTCACTTTTTTGGAGATTATTACAACATAATTGACCCACATACATGTCCTCTATCTATGTAAACTCTTTTAACTGCCCTAATAATGATAAAGTTCTTAGGAGCTGCATGTATCATTTTCCCATATAGGAATGTAAACAATTCAACTTTATTGAGTGCCTTATGATACTCTTTCATGTTTACCTTTTTATGCTTCTCTTGAATCTTCCATTTGAATGTCAAATTTTCTATTCATCTCTGGTCTCTTTATCAGGAATGCTTAAAAGGTCTCTATTTCATTAAACATCCATTTCTCCCCCCTCAAGGATTACATTCAGTTTTGCTGGGTAGGTGATCCTTGGTTGTAATCCAAGTTCCTTTGACCTCTGGAATATCATATTCTAAACTCTCCCCTCCTTTAACATGAAAGCTGCTCTCTTATGTGATCCTGATTGTGGCTCCATGATATTTGAAATGTTTCTTTTTGGCTGCTGAAAGTATTTTCTGTCTGAACTAAATGCTCTGGAATTTGACTATAATATTCCTGGGAGTTTTCATTTTGGGATCTCTTTTAGGAGGTGATCAGTGGATTCTTTCCATTTCTATTTTCCCCTCTGGATCTAAGATAGTGAGGCAATTTTCCTTAATATTTTCTTGAAAGATGATATCTGGGTTCCTTCTTCGATCATGGCTTTTAGGTTGTCAAATAATTCTTAATTTATCTCTCCTCAATCTATTTTCTAGGTCAGTTGTGTTTTTTTTGCTATTTCACTTTTTCTTCTATTTTTTTCATTCTCTTGACTTTGTTTTATTGTTTCCTGATGTCTCATGTCCATTTGCCCAATTCTAATTTTTAAGGAATTATTTTCTTCAGTGAGTTTTGCATCACTTTCTTCTATTTGGCCAATTCCGCTTTGTAAGGATTTCTTTCCTTCAGTAAATTTGTGGTACATCTTTTTCTATGTGACCAATTTTGCTTTTTAAGAAGTTCTCTTGGGACGGCTAGGTGGTGCAGTGAATAGAGCAACAGCCCTGGAGTCAGGAGGACCTGAGTTCAAATCTGACCCCAGACACTTAACACTTACTAGCCATGTGACCTTGGGCAAATCACTTAACCCCAATCACCTTGCCTTCCCCCCTCCAAAAAAGAAAATATTTATATTTAATCTTAGAGGTTATAAGAAGTTATTAGAATTTATTGAGTAGGGGGATCATACTATTAGACCTGAACTTCAGGAAAGTCTCTTTGGTGGCTATGGGTGGGAGAGGGGTATTAGAGAGAGGAGAGGCTTGAGGCAAGGAGATCAATTAGTATATCATTGCAAAACTCCAGGGGACAGGTGATGAAGACCTAGACTAAGATAGTGGCTTTGTGAGAGGAAAGAAGGGGACATATGTAAGATATATTGTGGAGGTAGAAATAACAAGATTTGTCAACAGGCTATCTGGGTTGAATGAGATTGAAGAACTGAGGATGATGATAACATAGTTTTGCTATGTTGTATAGCATTGTATGATGATAACATGGATTGCCACAAGAATAGTGGTACCTTCAACATTAATAAGGAAATTAGGGAAATGAGAAGGTTTGGATGAAAGATAATGACTTCAAATATGGGCATGCTTGAGTTTGAGATAAATGCGGGACATCCAAATGAAAAGATCCAATAGGGAGTTGGTGATGGAGCACTGGAGCTTGTAATGATAACCTGGGATACATATGCACATCTGGGAGTTATCTGAACAGAGAAAATAATTAAACTTATGAGAATTGATGTGGTCAACAAGAGAAGCAGTGTAGGGACAAAAGAGAAGAGGCACCAAGACAAAGCCTGAATTACACACATAAGGGAGTGAGTGATGGTGATTCATCCAAGAAGACTAAGAAGGAGCTGTCAAATTGGTAAGAGAAGAATGAAGAAAGAACAATGTCATGAAAACTCAGAAAAGAGAAAGTGTGTCAGAGCAGGAGCTGTTCAACAGTGTCAAATGTTTCAGAGAGGTCAAAAACAACAAGGACTGAGAATACGGAGAAGATGGAGCCAACTTCTACTGGGTTGCAAGAGCCAATCGTTAAACTTTCAGTGTGAGCATTTACATCGCAGAAATTGACAAACACTATAAACTAGGGCTTGATTTATTGTTTTGTTAATTACCTAGACTTAAGAGAGTGATGGAGAAAATATTAATAATGTAGATTTAATTTATGTGTGTCAATGGCATATTCCCTTCCCCAGAGAAGCTTGTTAAACATTTACCAGCCTACCACTGACAAGGGCCATAATGGAGTGAGCTTCCAGGGTGAAGAGGATTCTATAGCATGGTATAGAAAATCCAGAGAATCCAGAGGGCAGCCTGGAGAAGAATCAATCAATAACAAAAATAATTTCTTTTACTGGGTGCTATGTTAAGCAGTGAGGATAAGAGTCAAAAACAAGATTCTCTGTCTTCAATGAACTTAGAGTTCTATTGGAAGGTAACAACATGCACAAATACTTATATAGTATATATAGTTATATACAAATACTTATATACTATATTTATATACAAATACTTATATGCTATATATTTACATATAAATATTTATATATTATTATATACTTATATACAAATACTTTTATATATACTATACAAAGTAAATATGAGATCACTTTTGGGGAGTTGGGGAGCACAGCATAAGGGGAAAAGGGTGGAAGAGACCCTAGAAGCTGGTTAGATCAGGAAAGGCTTCATAAAGGAGGTGGTACTTGTCCTGCACTTTGAAGAGATGGGGATTTTCTAAAAGTCTCAAGGGAAGAGAGGGTGCATTCCAGGCAAAGGAGACAGCCTATACAAAAGCATAATGACTGTGATGGAATGTAGCATGTGAGGAATCTCAAGCAGGCTAATTTGGCTGTACTATACTATAACTAAAGGAGAGCAATGTGAAATGAGTCGGGGAAAAATAGGCTGGAGCTAGATTGTGAAAACCTTTAAATGCCAAGTAAAGGGGTTTGTATTTTATCCTAGAGGCAATAGAAAGCCTCTGGAGCTGATTGAACGGAGAAAGACATGGTTGATTAAATCTGCATTTTAGGAAAATCTCTTTGGCAATTCTGTAAAGAATAGATTGAGACTGGAGGGAGAGACTGGAGATCAGGAGACCAATTAGGAAACTATTGTAATAATCCAATAATGTGAGATGTTAAGTGTCTGAACTAGGTTGGTGATTATATGAGTGGGGATATGGGGATAGGCTGGAGAGTTGTTGGTGAGGTAGAATAAATAAGACTTGGCAACTAACTGTATATAGGGGTTGAGGATGACTGAGGTTATGAACTTGAATGACTGGAAGTGATGAGGTGTAGGCTCTTGGAGTCCCCTTGAGCTCTCCTTGAATCTTTGAGGTACAGGCTCTGGGAAACCCCTTGAAGTCTGATCCCACTTGATGAGGCATTTGCAGAGGCCATAAGTATTTTGTTGTGGCTGGGCCCAAACCTCTGTTACTAGCCTAGCTCTCCATTGTCCATCTACTTCCCATCCTTGAGCCTATCAAAATATCAATTCACCTTTGCATTGACCTCATTAACTCCTCCTAAAGACCCGCCCCAAACTCATTACTGGAGTCTGACCTCATTGACTCCTCCTGAAGACCCTCCCCAAACTCCTCCTCTAGACCACCCCTAGATTCCTCTGTACATAAGACCCCATCTTCCCTCCATGTGATATGATAGTGCCATAGAATAGCTTAGCACAGATTTGCTCTGTGTGAGAGTGCCATAGAATGACCTAGTATAGACTGGCTCCTTAGGAGTCTACCCCATATGGCGAACTTTCAATAAACTTTGTTTTTCTTTGGCTGAGAAGGCTTGAGTCAAATTCTTTCAGCAGGACCCGGCGTATTGGTATTTTGGGGTCTCCAGAGCAACCCTAACCCTCTTTATGGGTAACCACCTCAGAAGGACAGTGGCATCCTCCACAGAAAGAGGGGAATTTGGAAGAAGAGTAGGTTTTTGGAGGAAGAGATAATGAGTTTTGTTTTGGATGGGCTGGATTTGAGATGCCTACAGGACATACATTTGGAAATGTCCAATAAACTTTTTATGTGATGGTGGAATTAGAGTCCAGGAGAGAGAAAATAGCTAGATATATAGATCTGAGAATCATTTGTAAAGAAATGATAATTGAACTCAAGGGAACTGGTGAGATTATGGAGAAAAGGAAGAGAAAAAGGCCCAGGACAGAACTCGGAGGTATTCAGAGTTGGGAGGTATAGCATCTATAATGATTTAGTATGGATGCTGGGGTGGAGCTGCCAAATGTGGCCAGATAGATTGGGAAAGAATCAAAAGAAGGCAGCGTGAAAAGCCAGAGAAGGGAGAGTCTCACAGAGAGACTGAATTGATGGTTTCACTGGTTAAAGGGAACTCCCAGATGAGGAAACTCCCCCTACTAATTCAGAGTAGCACCTTCTCTGGTAATTAACCTAAATGGAAATGACAACCACCAAAACTTACCTAAGGATCGCAACCACTGCCTATTGAATTAGAAAACCACATACTAACATTATCTATGTTATATTGTATTCTTATTTATTCAGTTAAATATTTACCATTTACATTTTAGTCTGGTTCTGGCTATACTAGGTAGCCCTAGGGTCATTTGCCCAGGGTCACAAGGTATATATATATATAATTATATACACACACACACACACACACACACACACACGCATAACAGGCAGTATCTGGGCCCAAGTCTTTCTTGTTCTGAGGCTGGTTCTTTTTGCACTGTACCACCCTCTGTCTTATCTAGGAGGAAAGGATAGTTAATAGTGTCAAATGCTGGCAAAATCAAGAAGGATAAAAATGAAAAACAGGCTTTGGATCTGACAATTAGGAGTAACCTTAGGAGGTATAGTTTCAGTGTGGGTCAGAAGTGAGATTGCAAGGGACTGAGATGGGAATAAGAGGAAAGGAAATGGAAGCATTAAGTATAGACAGTGTTTCCTAGGAGTTTGACACTGAAAGGGAGGAGAGATACAGGGTAGTAACTTGAAGATAAGAAAGGTGCAGGTCAGGCCCTTTTTGTATTTATTTTAAATGGTTTCAGACATTTTTCCAAGCCAACTGTGTTGTCAGTGGGATAGAACTAGGTGCTACTTCAGTAAAGTGTGTTGTTCTTTGGTTTAAAAATTGAAAAGTTAAATTCAAATTCAATATAATCACCAAGTAGCTACTTTTCAGAGGCAAAACATAATTTTGTTATGCCACAAATGTCTGATCACCCTCATCAAGTCACTGCCTTAGAAAGAGATTCTAACACTTGAGGTTCATTTTCAGATGGTATTTATAGTCTGTCCCTCTAGTAAAGAAGTGTGTTTTAATAAGGCATTTAAAATCTTGATCGTATTTTTAGAAATTTCATTCATTTAAATTTACACAGCTTGACAGCTCTACATTTGAATCTATAGTACTAATTTTAAAACAATATTTTTACACAGTTTAAAACAGCAAAATTTTAAAACAATCAAACATTTAAAACAATAAAAATTTAAAAATAACTTTCCCTTTTTTGGAATGCTATTTGCTTTTTACCTGAAAGGCCAACAAGACAAATATGAATATTCACAAGTCTAATATATGGAATATTTGCCAAAAAAAAAAGAAATGTAACTCCAGGTTCTTGAACCATGCTTATATATTCATATTATTTTACTAAGGCAAGTGATTTCAATCTGACTTCATTTTAACTGTGTGAATCTTAGAAAAGAGTCTAGAGGGGACATCATCAAAAATTTCCCAATCAATTGAGACCCACCCCACTTTCCACCTCAACTTGAAGAGACTGGAGAATGTAATGGGTGGGTAACCAAGACAATGGGATGCTAAGTTTTGTTCCTTTTAGGTTTGGAGTAGTTGAATGTGGATCTTAAAAAGGGATCACCCCTTTGGATTCTGAGTGGATCGTTTTGTACTTTGTACAATGTGTAACATATAGAGTGGCCTATTTATGGCTTGTAAAGGAAGTGTAGGGAGTGGGAAGAAGTTTCTCCATCAATTTGATGAAACTAGAGGATCGCTAGCCCTTGGCTAGCTGAACTATCCACATTCAGTGGTGCCCTTTAATAAACAGGCTAGTCTGTTCTGCAGCTGTACTCTCTCTAGGGAGACATCTCTAGCTGAGAAGAGACCAGCTATGAAGAACCTAGTTTTTGAGAGGGAATGTCTCTTCACTTCCCTCACGCCTCTTCCAGAGTATAGTGGCAGTGTTTCCTTAACAGTAGGATAGTTTGCCCAGTAGGAGAGACCATGCCCAGCAGAACAGACCCAGAGTCCAACAGCAGAGTCAAACTGAGCTGCAGAGCCCAGGAAGCATAATAGTAGAATGACATATCCCACAAAGATGCTATTCCCAGGGAGAGCAGCATGAGGTCACTCTCAGAAAGAAAAAAGACATTGGTAACCTCCAATGCCAGAGATGCACACGACCTTGACCATATGTTCATTTCTCAACTTGTGTACTCTAAATGTATACCTTCTCTTCTACTGACACTGTGTGTATTCGTAGGTGAATGTGCTCCAGGTATACTGGGGTAATATTTTGTTACTACTCTTCCTGATATATCATTTCAGTATGGAATGTTTTACACATAATAAGAGATTAATAAATGCTTGTGGAGTGATTACAGTATATGTTCTGGGATACTTCCCCAACCCATACTTGTTAGGTCCCTAGATAAGGGGAAAGAGGGTTACCTACAATTCAAGTTAAGCTGTGGATCCATCCTTCTAAAACTATATACCAATCCATTTACCTTTAATAGCCAGAAGATACAAATTAGCATTTACTGAGATAATATCATAACAAAAATAGCTAGAAAACATCCACATTTCCCAGAGGCCTAGGGTAGCAACCATACTCTCTCACAGTATTAGTGAGAAGACTGGTACACATATACCAATAGAGATGTGCACACATAGAGAACATATGTGGCCAAAGTGCGCACACCTTAGTCACTACTGGGCCTCAATATGACTCATCTGGGATGTTCACATGCCACTTCCTCTGGCTTTACTTTTTTTTTTTTTTACCAACACTGGACTGAGGTCACTAAGCTAAATTTCCTGGACTGTTTCTCTCAATGTCTCAACTTCCAATGACTAGCTCTGTCTTGACTCACAATGATGTTCCTGTCTTGTGCCTTGAATGACTGGGCCCATTTTCTGCTGGGTGTTTTATTTCCTACTGGGCAAATGGTTCTTGCTGTGAGATGTTATGACTGATTTTGAGGTGGATGGAGGTAGAGAAGAGATGAGAGAGAAATCCCCTTTCCTAGAGGAAAGGAATAGTTTTATCTCGAATTCGAATTCTTTCAAACCTGACTCTTCTGTTGACTTACAGTTCACACTTTTCATAGTTCTCTCCTACCTCCAATGTTTCTCTAGACTTAGAGCATGTGTGTCTTGCTTTAATATGAGCCAGCTATCATCAAAAGAGATAATATTTGTAAAGCACTAAGCACAGTATCTGGAACATAGTAAATGCTATTTTAAACGCTTATTCCCTTCCCTTCCCCTGCTATGAATGTTGCTGATCCTTTGGCCAGTCAATGGGTAATCACTCCCTAATTCCATTAAACTTAACTGAAGAAATTCTTTGGAACTTCTAGTTGTTTAGTAATTGTCAGTCATATCTGAATCTTACTGATGCCATTTGGGGATTTCTTTGCAAAGATACCAGAGTGATTTGCCATTTCCAATTCCAGCTCATTTTAAAATTGAGGAAACTGAGGCAAACAGGGTGAAGTAACTTGGCTAGGGTCACATAGCTAGCAAGCATATAATGGCAGATTTGAACTCAGGAGGATGTCTTCCTGACTCTAGGCCTACTCTATCTACTGTGCTGCCTACCTGCCCCTTGGATCTCCTAAAAGGATATTTAAGAATTCAATATGTTATCTCAATTTCCTTCTTTTATTATTTGGAATTTCACCAATTGGTCTTAAGGGGGGTGGTGTTAAGCACAATCAGGTGCCTCCTCACTAGGGATTCATTAGCTATAGTTTTAGTAATATAAACTCAACTAATTGCTTGAACATGAGGGACACAAGTCATACATTTTAGTTAGATGGGGAGCTAAGATATGGTACTAATAGCGCACTTTACTTATTTGAAACCAACACTACAACTTTCTGAATATGTGTGTGTTGTGCTTTAAACCCAGGGATGCCAAAAACTGTTGAGGTGGGGGCTTTGCCCACCCAAAAACTGTTGAGATTTCATAATGTGTTGTGGTGGAACTGTCTCAAAGAATTCAGTCAGACCACCAGTAATCCAAGTATAGGCATTTATTGAGATTGATGCCTCTCATGAAGCTGGCTAAGTTCAAAGAGGATCCAGCAACTTCAGAGAAAGAAAGATGGATTTTTATAGGGTAAAGATGCAATTACATAGTCCAAAATTTATGCAGAATAGAGGAATGTGAAAAAGGTAGGAGGAGTTTGTTAAGGGATTAGGTAATGGAGGAGGGTTCCCATCTATGGTTCAATGGTTAAATATTCTGGTTTTTCTGCCCTCCAACTGGCTAGCTACCGTGGTCCTATCTGGTTAAGACAGATAGTTAGGTATTGTAGTCCTGTCTTGGGCTAGATGGGTGATGTGATTATGATTGAATACAGTACACCTATTTCTGTGGGAATGGGTCTGGGGGCAGGGACTAGGTAGAGGCAATACTGGGTTCCCATCACATGACACACCTGCTATTTCTGTGGGAACTAAGAGTTCAGGGACATACCTGTTGTTCCAGTGAGCAGTGAGGTATATATGAAGAAGTTGGACATTGGCAGGGGAGGTAGGTAGGTACAGTGGGCTGCTGTTCAGTGGGGCTGGGCCCATAAAGAAGTTACAATATTGGGGCTGGGGGCAGCTTTATTAGGATTCCATCGTGTGTGTGTGTGTGTGTGTGTGTGTGTGTGTGTGTGTGTGTGTGTGTAATATATACACACATATATTCATAGCTTCTTAAGGAGTCCAATTAGTTTATGTAGAATCACACAATTATTTTAAAAAAACAACCATCTTTCACAGAATCACAGACTTTGAGTTGGAATGCCTTTCAGGTCATCTAGTCAAAATCATGCCTAAATAGGAATTCCTCCTACAACATAAACTGATGAACAGTTATCTAGCCTCCACCTTAAAACCTAAGGTGAGGGGAAGTTTCCTTCTGGTAGTTTTTCTTCACACCATGCCCAAATCTGTTTTTCTGAAGATTTCTACCCATTGCTTGTTATATCCTTTGAGATTAAGCAGAGCAAATATGATCCCTCTTCCACAATGAGAGTTCTCATTTCCCCCTCTCACCGAATCTTTTCTTCTCCAGTCTAGATATTCCCAGTTCCTTTAGTCCTGAGATAGCATGTTCTCCAGTTCTCTCCCAATGCTGATTGTCTACCTTTAGATGAGATCAAGTTTGTTGGAGTGGCTAGGTGTTGTAGTAAATAGAGCACTGGCCCTGGAGTCAGGAGGACCTGAGTTCTAATCCAGCCTCAGACACTTAACACTTATTAGCCATGTGACCTTGGGCAAGTCACTTAACCCCAATTGCCCTGCCTTCCCCCCTCCAAAAAAGCAAAAATTAAAAAAAAGAACAAGTTTGTCAATGTCCTTCCTAAAGTTGGCACCTAGACGAAACACAGTATTTTGCTTCTATGTTATTTAGTTTTCCTATTTGTTTTAAATTCTCTGTCAGAACTCTTTCACAGCTTTTGGTGATTTCTATTAAATAGAAAAAATTTTTCAGTAAAGCCAGCTGCAATAAATTGCATTGTTTGTTTTGTCAAATCACAGAATATCTGGACTATTTGCTAAGGTTTTTTGGTGTTGTTATAGCTCATTATCTGTGATGAACTTTTTGGCCATATTAATTCTCAATAACCATCTGTTAAGTTATAGACTAGGGCAGCTAGGTGGTGCAGTGGATAAAGCCAGGCCTAGAGTCAGGAAGACTCATCTTCTGAGTTTAAATCTAGCCTCAGACATTACTAGCTGTGTGACCTTGGGCAAGTCACTTCACTCTGTTTGCCTTAGTTTCCTCATCTGTAAAATGGGTCAGAGAAGGAAATAGCAAACTAGTCCAATATCACTGCCAAGAAAGTCCTAAAAGGGCTCACAAAGAGTGGGACACAACTCAAAAATGACTAAACAAGTAAGCTATAGAAGGATTTTGCACATTATGCATTGGTAGAAAGAATGCTCTCACTGATAGGAATCAGAGATCCTTGAAGTACTGAGTTAAATATTATGTCCCATTCTGAGTCCATCTGACACTATTTATTTTTTAATGAGTTCATAAGATTCTATGTTTAGTAATATGTTAATTCTCACTTTTGAGAGATGATCCTGATGTGTGATTTTAGCAACATTATTATGCATGCTGGTATAATCCACTGCAGCTGAAGTCCCCTAATTAATTATGTGTTCAGTTGCTTCACACATTATCCTTTTTTCTGTATCTATACAGTTTCTTTTCTAATCTACTTAAAATTTTTAATATAACTTTCCTTACCAAAATCACAACTTTTCATATATGTTATTATTGGTAATATGCCACAGTCTACTTACACACTCTACGTGTCTTTTTGTTTTGTTTTGTTTTGTTTTGTTTGCTTTTTGGAGGGCAAATGGGGTTAAGTGACTTGCCCAAAGTCACACGGTTAGTAAGTGTGTCAAGTGTCTGAGGACGAATTTGAACTTAGGTCCTCCTGACTCCAGGGCCGGTGCTCTATTCACCACGCCACCTGGCCGCCCCTCTATGTGTCTTTCTGTTGCATTTGCATCACTCACGATTTTGGTTCTTTGATCATGGGGTTCTGTGATTTGCAGCAATGTAGCAGCACTAAGGGAACAATGCTGTTAAAAAAAAAAAACATTGGGCTTTTGTGTCAAGAATTGAATTCACAAGTACAAGATGAGGGTGATGAATGATTAAACAGTCATTTGACCAAAAAAAAAAATCTGGAGGTTTTAGTGGACCTCAAGGTCAAGAAGCATCAACTGTGTGATATGGCAGCCAAAAAAATCTAATAGGATCTTGTTGTTTGTCCTCCGTTCTTGAAGAGGACCATGACATCAGGGAGGTGCCAAGATGCCAGGACATGCACGCGAATTGGATTTAAGAGGGGAGGGCTGTGCAAAGTCACCGACCACACTTTCTGCTGCAGAGTCATCTGTGTCCAGTGGTAAGATCTTTAAAAGGTGCATTGCTGTTGTTCAGTCATGTGCAACTCCTCATGACCCCAAGGACCATACTGTCCGTGGGTTTTGGCAAAAATGTTGGAGTAGTTTGCCATTTCCTTCACCAGTGGATTAAGGCAAATGGCAAGCTAGCTGTGTGACCTTGGGCAAGTCACTTTACTCTGCCTTAGTTTCCTCATCTGTAAAAGAGGTCGGAGAAGGAAATAGCAAGCCAGTCCCATATCACTGCCAAGAAAGTCCTAAAAGGGCTCACAAAGAGTGGGACACAACTGAAAAATGACTAAACAAGTAAGCTG
This sequence comes from Pseudochirops corinnae, assembly GCA_028646515.1. Taxonomy (NCBI): domain Eukaryota; kingdom Metazoa; phylum Chordata; class Mammalia; order Diprotodontia; family Pseudocheiridae; genus Pseudochirops; species Pseudochirops corinnae. Next base: position 88,233,236 of record CM053585.1, read on the forward strand.
TAGAAGGATTTTGCACAGTATGCATTGGTAGAAAGAATGCTCTCACTGATGGGAATCAGAGACCCTTGAAGTACTGAGTTAAATATTATGACCTGTCCTGAGTCCATCTGACACTATTTATTTCTCATAAGATTCTATGTTTAGTAATATGTTAATTCTCAGTTTTGAGGGCAAATAAGGCAAATGAGATTGTCTTGCCCAAAGCCACGCAGCTAGTAAGTATCTGATGCCAAATTTGAACTCAGGTTTTCCTGACTCCAGACCCAGTGCTTTATCCATTCTGCTACCTATCTGCCTCCTTAAAAGAGGTGAGTATCCAGGAAAAAGAGGGTGACAGCACCTCCGTACTTTTTCCCTGTTCAGATGATATCTGAAGATTGTATTTAACTGTGGACCCAATTTTAGGAAGGACATTGATGATAATACGGAGAAGAGAGGAACCAGACTAGATGAATGAATGGTGGTACCACTAAATGAAATAGTGAAATTAGAATGAAGTACAAATTTCAGGAAAAGATAACAAGTCTCTCTCTTCCATTTTCTGAATTGTAACAAACAATCTATTTGCTTGATTTACTGTTTTGTTGCATTTTTTGTCTTGGTAGAGTTTTTAAGCTAAGCAACTTTGTTAAAAAGAAACATGACAATGCACAAATCAGGTTTGCCTTATAACTTGTTAGTTTACATATTAAAAAATGATCTTGTTACTGGGGAGAGGACTAAAATCTTTCTTTACTTACACAGTAAAGCCTAGAGTGTGAATGACTTTTCCTCTCTTTCACAGTTACTATTTCAGGAAACAGGGGACCATTTTTAGGAGTTCTGACCTTGCACAACCCAAAGTAAATCCAATTCATTTGCAAGTCAAGGCATCATCTCCCAGAAGTTCTGGTCCTCTTTGAAAACTAAAGGACAGCTACAATTTCTGGAAGCAGCTTGGGGTGATTTAAGCAACCATACCTAACTGCCTCAGGGAGAATTTAGTTAGTTGGGAGACAAAGGGGAAGTTAATTGGGTCTTCTTCTGAGCCTCTGGAATCATGGAAGGTTTATATCTTTTATCTTCTCAGTAAATATTCCTTTGTAAAAGTTAATTGGGCAGCTGGGTGGCTCAGTGGATAGAGTGCTGGGCCTGGAGTCAAGGAAAACCTGAATTCAAATCTAGCATCAGACACTTACTAGCTGTCACTTAACCTCTGCCTTAATCCACTGGAGAAGGAAATGGCAAACCACTCCAGTATCTTTGCCAAGAAAACCTCATGGGCAGTAATTGATCTGCTATGGTCCATCGGGTCACAAAGAGTCAGACATAACTAAGTGACTGAACAAAAAATAAATGAAAAGCTAATTGATATTAATTGGTTAAATGAAACTAGAAACTAATTACTGGCAGCTATGGGGACAACACACTGGAATGGGGCTTGAACCAATAGTATTAGAGAAAGACTACTCCGTCTATTCAGGGCTACCCTTAGAAACCTGAAGGGGAGATGTAGCTAGCCTTATTTTGGGAAAGTGAATACAGCAGAGTATTGCTTCATACTATAGCATATAATTGTTTAAAATAAAATTAAGATACCTATAATGAGCAACCCCCCTTTAGAAGTCTATGTTATCATTCTTCTTAGTAATTTCCTGGGTAAAGACATGAAGATGTTTTTCCCCATGGCTTCTTTGGCTACCTACACAATATTTCTCTTCTAGTTCATGCCTTTAGTAATTCTCAGTAGACCATGGAAAAACCTATCTCCTTTTTTTTTTCTTTTTTTCTTTTTTTGCCATTCTGCATTAATATTATGACAATAATAATAGCTGTTGAGGTTTGGGGGTTTAGGGGTGCTTGAGACCCCAAAATACCAGCAATGCTGGGTCCTGCTGAATGAATTCAACTCAAGCCTTCTCTCAGTCAAAGAAAAGCAAAGTTTATTAAAGATTTGCCATAATAGGTAGACTCTTAAGGAGCCTAAATATTTGTGAAGCTTGTATGGACAAGTAGGCCGAACAATCTGACACAGACTGAGTCTGTGCTAGACTGAATCTCAGCATCTTCATGGAGGCAAGATGTATCTTATACACAGAAAGACTGTGTGATGAATCTAGGGGTGGCCTAGAGGAGGATTTTCGGGAGGGTCTTGAGGAGTCGTCTAAGGAGGATCTTGACCAGGACTGAGGTCAGAATCCAGGAATGGGATTAAGGGTGGGAAATATCTGAAGGCTACCTGGAGATGACAGACAATGGAGGGTTAGGCTAGTTCAAGGGTAACAGATTTGAGTATAGATATTTTGATAGGATCAAGGGTGGGAAGTAGCTGGATAATGGAGGGCTACTACTTTGCTTGCTATTACAATAACTGAAACAAGGAGAAAAGTACCACTTTGCTTGTTGTTACAACATCAAGTTCAGAATAAAATTCTTGAAAATAATTTTTAAAAAAAAGAATTCATATATAATATCTTCTGTAGATTTACTGAAAGCATCTTTGGGACAATTCCAGTAGCAACAAGTTTAGTAGGAATAATGTGTACTTCATTCTGTCCCCCATGATTTTAATTTCTTCTTTTAGGTCTCTATATTTTAGAAGATCATTCTATGTAATTTGGAGATTATGAGTATTTGGTGTGACCATGGGTAAGACAGATAACACTAGCACACAGGAAGGCTGCTAGCACAGGTTCACTCTTGATCTGGTCAGACAGGAAGACAGTTTCAGAGGGGTTAATCATCTTACTTTATTCTAGTCTAGTCTTCTCAAAAGGATTGCTGATAATGGCATACACAGCATTCTACCTCGCGCATTCAACCCTAAGTGTTCCCCACTCACTGACCAGTGCCTAGCTGCTTTATAGGGCAACAGACAAAGAAGGCATATTGCCAGCAATAGTCTCTCATTTTATGCTACCTCATCCATGTAACTCACTGTTCAGTCGCCATGGATATTCACAATTTAAGCACAAATGTTTATGTTATTTAACATTATATAATGCTGCGCAAGTGTGGTAGAGATGTTTTGAACCATAATCATGAGAACTCATATCTAATACCTGGGAACAAGAGATTGTTATGGCTATGGATCCTGGGAAACTAAACTCTAAGAAAGAATAACAAAAATCTACCTTACACACTAAAACCCACCTTACTTATACCATGTCTTATTTAAAATGCTTTTCTTACATTTTTATGGATCTGTCTTATGTCTGGGAAGTTATGGGCAACACGTCTATTTATAATGATGTTCTGGATGCAGTGTAGCTTATTTTCTAAATTATCCAGGATATTTTGGAGTTTATAGTATAAGAATATGTCATGTTTTTATTTTTATTTATTATTATCACTTTTATCTCCTTTTTTTTGAAGGGGTTTGGACAGAAATGGTCAGAGGACATAGCAATATCTTAATATTACATTTTATATTTAATGTACTATAAATATTTTATAGGTCAATAAAATGATTACTTTTTGTGATTGAATAAAAGTATTGGATTGTAAGTCTATCTATAGATTCACTGAAAATATCCTCAGATCAATTCTATTTGCATTCAGAATGACAAAGGAGGTATATACCTTGTCTTCTTCCCTCAGTTTTAATTTCTTCTGCTAGTCTCTATGTTTTGAAAGCTTTTTCTTTCAGTGAGTTTGGAAATTCTGAATATTTGGAAAATATCTATTAAAAATATTTTCTGGGCACTGTGCTGATTGATATGGATACAAAGAGAGGCAAAAGACAGTCTCTACCTTCAAGGAACTCACAATCTAATGTTTAAGCTAAGGTCCAGACGATAAAAAAAAAACAAACAATACATCAAGCTCTGATTTTTAGTATTTGCTGACTTCAGTATAAAGGTTCACACTAAAAATTTGACAGTGGGCTCATGGCTCTAGCATCTCACTGAATGGAAGTTTGGTGCTATCATTTTGTATTTCAGTTGTTTATTGTCACGTTGGATGCCACTCGATGTAGCATCTTGAATGTGGAAGTCTTAAAATATAAATGTGGGGGTGGCTAGGTGGCACAGTGAATAGAGTACCAGCCCTGAAGTCAGGAGGATCTGAGTTCAAATCCAGCCTCAGACACTTGACACTTACTAGCTGTGTGACCTTGGGCAAGTCACTTAACCCCAATTGCCCTGCCCTCCAAAAAAATTTTAAAAAAAGCAAAATATAAATGTGATGTTATTCAAGAAAATAAACTGAAATTCTTCCCTTCAGTAAGTAGATAATAAATATATGGTACTTTGGTGCCATAATGGCTAAATTCCATCTGAGCTCAAAAACAACTTTTTTTTAACATGTCATTTTAACAATTCCCTACTAGCCTGGTTCTGATGAATTGTAATGACTAATCTTGGCCCAGGAGAGCAGATGATGACATATATCTCCCTTGTCTCTGCAAAGAGATCAGGTACTGAAGGTATGATATATTTCATATACTGTCAGACATGGTATTGCTTAGCTTTTTGTTTGGTTTGGTTTGGTTTAGTTATGGGAAGGGATTAATGATGGAGTAAATATATTAGGAAATGCCCATGGTATAAAAACAAAAGGCATTAATAAAACTTTAAATAAAAGTTCCCCCAAAAAATGTTTAACATTTTTTTATGGATCAATGTTATATCTGGGCTGCAAAATCCAGCAAGGACTCAACTCCAGGAATTGGGGCAGATTACTTTTCTGACTTCTCAAAGTTCACAAGGTTCTTATTGCCATTCTCCTTCATCTAAAATGAAAAAAGAAACACAAAAAAAGAAACAAAGAAACACAAAATCAAAGAAACCATATTCGTAAGCTACATAGCCTCAGATATGGAAAGTTCCAGGCTACTCACATCATAGTATTGTTTCTTCTCTCATCAGAATAGTTAAACAAGAAAGAATCAGACCAAAAGGAACAAAATCTAGTAAACTAGTGGCTTTTGAAAATACTCTAGTTCTGGTTGGCTAATCAAAGAGGCGTCTTCACTATGTAGTTAGGGTAGAACCAGTTATAGGATGTCTGGGCATGCTCCAAATCTCTTCAAGGCATTTAACAACACAAGGTGTCAGGATTCTCCAGACATAGGTTCCCTAGTGTTCCTTCCCTAGCTCCCCTCCCCACCAAAAAACACTGCTGGCTGAAACCCTCTAGCCTCTTCTTCTCTTGAGTGAGAAAATCCATGATGGCAAACAGCTACTATGAATTCCCTGAATCTTTCAAAGGATATATTGTTACTTTAATGGATCTTGTCAATGTGGTTATTTTACTATGTGCTAGGTACTGTGATAAGTGCTGGGTGTGTACACACACACATACACACACACCCTTAAGGAACTTACATTCTAAAAGGGGGAAGACAATACATATAGAGAAATGGTAACCAGAGAGGGGGTGTTTTAGTCTGGGAAGTCACAGGTATGGTGAGATGTCCCGAGCCTTCTGCCGGGACCCCCGCCCTCTCACTTACCCATCCTCAAGGTAAGTCTTCGGTCGTCACCGGCCTCCGAGGAGGAAACACCAGACAGAACGCCCGAGGAGTTAATGGGGTGTTTATTCGTCAACAGCTACATCCCGGAAGCGCCCCGTCTTCCGTATTCAGGGGAATTTATAACAATCATCAACCAATCAGCTACAAGAACCATATTCATAACCTTATTTGGTAAAGCACTCAGCAATACCCCGCCCCTAACAACCGCCCCTAACAACTACGTAAGCTGGCACTCAGCAATACCCCGCCCCTAACAGTGAGAAAAAATGACTTGTCCTTTTCTGGAATGTCAGGGCTGATTTGATTTCTGTTCTCAGAGATAGAGGTGGAAGGGTAAATCTGGGTAAGGAGTGAAAAGAAGGAAACATTTACAGAGATATGGCATGAAGATGGCCAGAAAACACCATAGTGGGTCTATTTCTGAACTCTCAAATTCATAAGCCCTGGGGTGTGGAACGAAAGCTACTTACAAGGTTGGAGTCAGAGGCTGAAGCAAGGAGGCATATCATGAAGATGGCTAGAAAGTCATTCAGTCTCTCATGGTGGGTGAATGAAGAGGAACTGGAGTATAGAATGTCATCATGGAAATGGATGGTGAAAAAGAAAATAGAATGGTCATGAAAAAGTAGATAGGTGGGTCATGCAGCAAGAATAAGTACTAAGTAATGGACAGACTGAGTACTCCATTTGTATATCCCAATGTCAGAGCATAGTAAGTAAAGTCCTACCCATGATGACCACCAGCAGCAAACTTTTGGGAGCTTATAAATAAAAGTTACACAGGATGGCCAGTACTAGATGTGTTGCAGTTTGCTTCATTGTCATTAACACAGATTCACTTGACTATCTAAGTCTATTTCTTTCATAACATATTTATAGCACTCATCCTGCACAATTCCTTGTTGGTAATATATTTCAAATTTAGGCATTAGGTTCATAGAAACCATCCTTGAAGTCTTTCCAGCACAGTATCTTTTAACCTATATAACATTATATTTTCCCTGCATATCAACGAAGAATAAAAATAAAGTCAAATCAACATAGCAGCAGACTTACCTTGATAAGGTTCTAGAGCATTAGTTGAATGTCAAAGTTACAATTTCATGGGGCAGACATGTTCACGTCTACCATGCCCAATGTCTAACTCACAACTTTAATTCTTCAGAGACCATGGGAATTTCATTACTTTTGGTCACATAAGAATGTCTGAATATGACAAGAATCTGTGATTCCCTCAGTGTGGGAAATTTCTGATTTAGAAACTCCTTTCACTAACATAGATTGCAACCCACCTATAACTTAATAGTTAAAGCCTATTGCATTGTTTGAGACACAGAGCCTAAGTAACTGACTCAAGGTCGCACAGTATAACATAGTGCACGTGTAAAATTGATTTACCATTACATATGTTTATTAGTGCTTATGGTGTGTTAAAAAGACATATACTCATCAATGTATGCAATCAAATTTTATTGGCTATTCATTAATATAAATATCATACCCTTGAGGAACAAAGCAACAACCTGATTCCTTAAGGCCTTGGTAAGTGTGTCTTATACTCAGTGTTTACGACAAGTTTCCCTCTCTGCCCAGCTGGAGACCATGTGACTCCCTCTGAGATGGCATTCTGGCAAGTCTGTCAGTCAGCACTGGTTTTGAGCAAACATAGCATGCAGAGGGGGTCTGTCTTAGTCATGAGCCCAGAGCAAGCTGACAGCCAGGGGCTTCCAGTGAATTCTTATGGTTCTTCCTGAGGGTGTTTACAAGGTATATCTAAGTTCTGATTGGTGATTGATTACTTAAGCTTATAATGAAAGGAAATTATCCATCAAAGTTAACATCATTAGCAAATATTTATCAGTTACTTATCAAAAAAATTTTTTTGGGGGGAAGGGAGAGTGTGTGATGCATCATTAATACTTGTTTACCAAATCTGAGGGACTACTAATTTGGAGGATGTGTACGTCATTGCCAAACTATACACAGGTGCTCAACTTATTATAGAAAAACAGCTTACATAACAACTGCTTAGTCACAAAATGGAGGCTTAAAATAAAATGGAGTTGCTCATCCTAAGGTAACATACTTATTCTTACTCCACACAGTTAATATCAGCATCTATCTACTGTGCCACACTTCCTTTCCTAAGGATTTTCCATTCTCCAGAACTTAATTGTGCATTTTATAAGAATATTACTGTTAAGGGGCAGCTAGATGGTGCAGTGGATAGAGCTTCAGCCCTGGAATCAGGAGGACCTGAGTTCAAATTCAACCTCAGACTCTTGATACTTAGTAGCTGTGTAACCCTGGGCAAGTCACTTAACCCCCAACTGCCACACACATACACGCAAAGAATATTACTGTTAAAAAGATAGAAAAACTTGAAATCATTGGACAATGTCCCAAAGACTATCTAGCCTACTTTTTTTTCCTCTTTTCAATTCTGGGCCTAATTCATTTGGACCAGTCCAAAATATATATACTGATACACAAATTATTTTAAATGAATCTGGTATACCCTAGAGGAACATTACCATTAGACCTTCCCAAGGAAGGGAAAAGGCAATAACTCTATGCATGAACAAGACATTATTTATTATCATGCTGCATATTTTGTGGAACTGAAAGAACAAAATAGTAATGGCAATACTTGGTGCACATATAGATTGGTAAAGCTTTTAAAATAACTCTGTGGCTCTCCAGTAATCTGAAACCCACAGATTGTACTAGGTAATTTCTTTCCACCTCTAAATTCTATGAAAAAGGGGTAGCTAGGTGGCGCAGTGAATAGAGCACCAGTCCTGGAGTCTGAAGGACCTGAGTTAAAATCCAGCCTCAGACACTTGACACTTACTAGCTATGTGACCTTGGGCAAGTCACTTAACCCCAATTGCCCTGCCCTCCCCCCTCCAAAAAAAAAAAAGCAAAAAAAAATCCAATGAAACATTGCTGGCCTTGGTTTCCTCATCTGGGAAAAAAAGAAGAGAGGGAGATAATATTGGACTAGATGATTTCTAAGGTCCCTTCCAGCTCTGCCTTCTATAATCTATAACCATAAAGACAAGAAAGTAGAAACAAAAGACATTAAATGTATTTTGGTCTGAATTACCTCTCTCATTTACTCTATATAGCAGAGGAGATGTTTCTTCAGGATGCCTGAAATGCCATGTATCCTGGTAGGTTCATTGTACAAAAGTGAAATCTAATACAGAAACAATTGCCTACCTTTTGCCACTACCAGTGCCAACACCAATGCCTGTTCTTCTGCCACTGCTGCTGCTTCTGTTATCTCTGATGCTGGGACCTGCATGTGTACTTCAAAATTCAGGAATGAGAGTGGAAACTCTTTTAACTAACGCAGCACCCTTGTCTGTCCTTAGCAAATTAACTAGGGGTGCAATTGGCACATTTGTTATACACCCAATTCCAGAAATGTCTCTGGGATCCTGGGAAAAATTAAACATTTTCCTTTCAAATGTATCTTCCACTGGTTTGCACCAAAGAATCACAACAAATTCCGTGTAAAATATTTCTTGTTGGCCTTTCAAACAACAAATTTTTCCCCAAAAAATGTAATTTAAAAAAACCCAACAACAACCCACCCTTAGCACAGTTGTTAGAAAATCCTAAAATTTCAGGGATTTGACTTTACGTTCTCTCACTGTTGGAGCATTTTATGTAACTCCTCACATGGTTATGTCCAAAGTCATGTTAAAGGACTGAAAAACTACTTGTTCAGCTGAATTGTTATTTCCAAAAAGTCAATAAAACAAAATAGTTCTTTCTTCCTTCAGATACAACAGATACGATTCCCTTACATCTAGGAAAAGCCTTCTTTCAGTAGGCCTCTTCTGAGGCCGTTAGGGAATGACCATTAGAAACACATGAGTATCTAGACCCAGTCAGGAGAGAATGCATCTTACTCTGCAATATATGTAAAGACCTAATGAAGAGAAAATAATTTTAAATCCCCAAAACTCAAATTCCTGGTTGTTTTGAAGTAAACTGAGGCTTGAAGAAATATACTCGGAGGGAAAACTTGAAGGAGGCTTAAATTATTGGGCTGGAAAGGCCAGAGAAAATGAAACTTGTGGGCTTAAAAGACCATAATCATCAAGATACAGTTCTTAAGAATACAGAGTATGCCCTTTGACCCAGCAACACCACTTCTAGGGCTATATCCTAAAGAGATCATACAAGCGGGAGGAAGACCTGTTTGCACAAAAATATTTATAGCAGCTCTTTTTTAAAAAAATTGATTTGTTTGTTTACTTTTAGTTTACAAGATTCAGTTCCACGATCCCTTGAGTTTCAAATTTTCTCCCCTTCCTACCCCCGTTCCCCCCAGTGGCGGCATGCAATCAAATATAGGATCAATACCAGCTCTTTTTGTGGTGGCAAAGAATTGGAAATCAAGGAAATGCCCATCAACTGGGGAATGGGTAAAGAAGTTGTGCTATATGAATATAATGGAATACTATTGTGCTATAAGAAATGAAAAGCAGACAGACTTCATAATAACCTGGAGAGACCTACATAAACTGATGCTGAGTGAGAAGAGCAGAAGCAGGAGAACTTGGCACACAATTACAGACACATCTTATATGTGATGACTAACTTTGATAGAATGGACTCCTCTAAGCAATGCAAGGTTACAAGACAACTCCAAAAGACTCATGATGGAAAGGATATCCAAATCCAGAGAAAAACATCTACAGAGTTTGAATGCTGATTGAAGCAAACTACTTGCTCTCTCTTTTGTGTTTAGTTTTGTTTCATTCCTTCTTTTTCATTGTTTATTTCATTGGTTATAATTCTTCTTTACAACCTGACTAATGCTTAATGCAAAGGTATTTGTAGAGCCTATATCAGATTGCATGCTGCCATGGGGGGAGAGGGGGAAGGAGAAGAAGGGGGAGAAAATTTGGAACTCAAGGGACTGTGGAACTGTATGTTGTAAACTAAAAGTAGATAAACAAATTTAATAAAATAAAATTGAAAAAAAAAAAGAATACAGAGTATAATCATACCAGTCTCTCCTTGTGGCCTTATGTAGTTTACTCACTAATCTTCTAGGAATAGGGGTGGGGCACCTCAGAGAAAGCAGCTAACCTCTCCAGAGGTATTGCTAAAAGTACATAGGCCATTCTGGGCTCACTTTCATTTGTATTGGCCATCCTTCATTTTGATGAGATTATTTTGTTTTAATCCTGTACTACTGTGCCAATCACTCTGGGATGGACCACACCTTATAGGTTAGGTTTCATATTGGTCCAAAATGAGACACTGAAAGGTCATTCCACAGTTACAAAAGGATATTTACTTAGTCGTAGCAGAAAGATATTCCACAAAGATAAGCACTGAAGATACCCTGAGTTGATTTAGCTAAACAAAGAACCCTTGCCTGAGTTGTCCTTTATGCTCTGCCAAGCACCCAGAAAGCATCTGAAATTCCTCATGGTTATTTTGTACTTAGGCAATCAGAAAGTCTCAGCAACAACCTAGATCTTGTGCCCTGAATCAATCAAGTCTTAATTGGTTTTAATACCTTTGAAGGAAAAATTAGTTTCACTTGAATGCTCCTACCATAGCACCAGAGGTAATGAAATGATTTTAATACTAAATTTATATGTAGTAAATGATAGTGTCTAAGTACTTAAAGAAAAAGCTTAAGTTATAGAAAGAAATGAGCAGCAGAACAATAAATATTGGGAACTTTAAAATACCCTTTTCAAAATTAGACAAATCTAACAAAAAGAGAAAGTGAAGAATTTGAATCTAATTTAGAAAAGGTAGATATGTTAGCTAGCGATTACTAAATGGGAATTATAATATATCTCAACTTTGCAGAGCACCTTTACAAAAAGTGACCTTGCACTTAAGTATAAAAACCTCTTAAACAAATGTAGAAAAGCAAAGATAGTAAAACATTCTTTACTGATCTCAATACCATATAAATTATAATCAAGAAGAATAATTTCAAGATTAGCTTCATAATTAAATGGAGATTAAGTAATGTAATTTGAAAGAATTAGTGGTTCAAAGAACAGATCTCAGAAACAATACATGATTTTGTAAAAGAAAATAACTGTGAGACAACATGCCAAAATTTTGTGAGATGTAGAAAAAGCAGTCCTTATGGAAAAATTTATTTCTCTAAACTTATTTATCAGTAAAAAAAGAAATAAGAGATCCATGAATTAACCATTCAACTAGAAAGATTAAAAAAGCAAAAACAAAAAAACCCTCAATATGAAAATTGGACATTTTGATGATCAAAGTAGAAATAAATAAAAGTGAAAGCAAAAAAAGCATCATTAGTAAATAAATAAAATTGGGAAGATTTTTTTTTAAAGACTTGTGAGCAAGGTGGCAGAGTAAAAGCAGGAACTTGCTTGAACTTGTCCCCCAATCACCTCCAAATTCCTGTAAAAAGTGACTCTAAAAAAATTTTATTGCTATAGAACCCACAAAATGACATAGTGAAACACATCTCCAGTTGAAGACAGCCTGATAGGATGAATGGCAAGGGTCTGTCACACTGGACTGCTTGTGGAGCACAGTCTTGTTAGTGCTGCACCAGCATAGATCAGACCTGAAACAGACCTCTAGAGACTGAATCACTGGAAACTATGGTGGTTTCCAGACTTCTCAACCCACATATGCCAAAGACAAAGTAAAAGATCAGTGGAGAAACCCTGCTGGACCAAGGTGACAGAAGAGTGCAGCCTGACCCTTGCCCCTGGGGCAGCAGAGATGGCAGCAGCTGAGGGGCAGCAGCAGCAGCAGCTTCCAGAGTTCCAGGTCCACAGATTATGGGAGAAACAAGTGACTGATCAGAGGGCAATTGGAGGGATCTGTTTGTTGGTGCTGAGGCAGGATTCTCTTGCTTTGCCCTGTGTGGTTCTGGGTCACAGTCTTGAGTGGCAGTCCTGGGGTGAGGAGGATCACTGTTGTGGCAGATCTTGTGGCAGCTGTGAAGAGGGAGTCTTTCTAACAGTTCTGAGGAAAAAAAAAGGGCTTGTTATCACTCACAGACCAGAGCACAGGTGAGAAGAGGAGTAAACATCTTTCCTTTGCTCATATCACCTTAGAAGAATTGAAAATTTACAGGTGCCTAGAAGTAGTTCTGACAACAGCTGCACAAAACCCCAGAAATTTAGTACAGAGCACTCTACGCTTTGGAATCAGAGTCCTACCTTGGCAAAGAGCTCAAAAGTCAAATAATTGGCTGGGGAAATGAGCAAACAGAGGAAAATAAATAAGACTACAGAATTCTTCTTTGATGACAAAGAAGATCAAAAATAGAACCAGAAAAAGACAACAAAGTCAAAACTCCTGTATCAAAAGCCCCCAAGAAAAATATGAATTGGTTGTAGGCCATGAAGGAGCTAAAAAAGGGTTTTGAAAATCAAGTAATAGAAGTAGAGGAAAAATTGGGAAGAGAAATGAGAGTTATGTAAGAAAATCATGAAAAACCAGTCAACAGCTTGCTAAAGGAGACCCAAAAAAATACTAAAGAAAATGACACTTTAAAAAGTAGACTAACTCAAATGACAAAAGAGGTCCAAAAAGCCAATGAGAAGAAGACTGCCTTAAAAAACAGAACTGGACAAATGGAAAAGGAAGTCCAAAAGCTCAGTGAAGAGAATAATTCCTTTAAAATTAGATTGGAACAAATGGAAACTAATGACTTTATGAGAAATCAAGATATTATAAAACAGAACCAAAAGACTGAAAAAGTAGAAGACAATATTAAATACCTCATTGGAAAAACCACTGACCTGGAAAATAGATCCAGGAGAGAGCATTTAAAAATTATTGGACTACCTGAAAGCCGTGATAAAAAAAAAAAAAAGAGCCTAGACATCATCTTTCAAGAAATTACCAAGGAAAACTGCCCTGATATTCTAGAAGGTAAAATAGAAATTGAAATAATCCAGCAATCACCTCTTGAAAAAGATCCCAAAAGGAAAACTGTCAGGAATATTATAGACAAATTCCAGAGTTCCCAGGTCAAGGAGAAAATATTACAAGCAGTCAGAAAGAAACAATTTGAGTATTGTGGAAATACAATCAAGATAACACAAGATCTAGCAACTTCTATATTAAGGGATCAACGGGCTTGGAATATGATATTTTGGGGGACAAAGGAGATAGGATTAAAACCAAGAATCACCTACCCAGCAAAACTTAGTATAATACTTCAGGGGAAAATATGGACATTCAGTGAAACAGAGGACTTTCAAGCAGTCTTGCTGAAAAGACCAGAGCTGAACAGAAAATTTGACTTTCAAATATAAGAAGCAAGAGAAGCATGAAAAGGTAAACAGGAAAGAGAAATTGTAAGGAACTTATTAAAATTGAACTGTTTACATTCCTACATGGAAAGATTATATTTGTAACTCATGAGACTTTTCTCAGTATTACGATTGTTGCAGGAAATATGTGTGTGTGTGTGTGTGTGTGTGTGTGTGTGTGTGTGTGTGTGTGTGTGTAGACAGCGGGCACAGGGTGAGTTGAATATGAAGGAATGATATCAAAAACATAAAATTAAGGAGTGAGAGAGGAATATATTGTGAGGAGGACAAAGGGAGAGATAGAATAGGGGAAATCATCCCACATAAAAGAGGCAAGAGTAAGTACTTACAACGGAGGGGAAGAGCAGGGAGGTGAAAGGGGATGAGTCAACTTTACTGCCATTAGATTTGGCTTAAGGAGGGAATAACATACACCTTCAGTTGGGTATCTTACTCTAAAGGAAAGTAGGGGAGAAAGGGATATGAGGGGGGGATAATAGAAGTGCAGATTTGGGGAGGGGATAGAAGCAAACACTTTTGAAAAGGGACAGGGTTAAAGGAGAAAATAGAATAAATGAGGGGTGGTATAGGATGGAGGGAAATATAGTTAGTCTTTCACAATATGACTACTATGGAAATGTATAACTTTTACATAACTACACATATATAACCTAATTGAATTGTTTGTCTTTTCAATGCGTGGGTAGAGTAAGGAAGGAAGATGGGAGAAAATCTGGAACTCAAAGTTTTAAAAACAATGTTAAAAAATTGTTTTTACTTGCAACCAAGAAATAAGATATACAGGCAATGGAGTATAGAAATCCATCTTGCCCTAGAAGAAAGAAAGGGGGAAAGAGTTAAGCAGGAGGGATGGGGGATAGAAGAGAGGGCAGACTGGGGAAGGAGTAATCAGCATGCTTGCCATCTTGGGGTGGGGGGGTAGATGAGAGATGGGGAGAAAATTTGGAACTCAAAATCTTATAGAAATGAATGTTGAAAACTAAAAATAAATTAATAAATTCAGGGAAAAAACAATTGAAGACTCACGAAACTGACAAAACAGTAACCAATTTGATCAAAAAGGAGAAGTAAAACAATATAAAAAATGAAAATGGCAGAATCATAAAAGTAGAAATAAAATATTTGAAATTATTTTGCTCAGTTATATGCTAAAAAGGGTAAATGAAATCAATTAATAAAATTTAAATAATACAATTAAATTAAATAGTTGAATAACTTATGTAAAGATTATAAGGGTGGTTAAGGGAGGTATGCCCTATAGGGTACATTATTTTTTTAGGGTAGTAGAAGCCTTCATACTAGATTTAATGGAGAGAGGCCGACATATAAGCCCTAGTAATATAGATTTCCCTTTCCCAGATGTTGGGTTCCATTTTTGCCTGAAAGACTTATCTATACTAAATTATTTTTATTTATGTTATTAATCTCTCTCTGATTATTTATAGATTCTTCTGTGTATGGAAACTTGTGCTGTCTTAGAGGTATTCTTACAGGTGTGAATGGAGTAACTATCTTTTTCCCCTTCCCTTCACTTCAGGCTGAACCAGGGATGTTACTTTCTCTACACAGAGTCAAGCCTTCTCCAAAAATCTCTACACATGCCAAAATTAATCACATAACAAGGATCAGAGGCTACTAGATTTTCTTTATCTATATCTATCTATAGCTATATGTTCATATAAATGCATGTACATACATATATAACATGTGGGATCCTACCCTGAAATCAAACACAAAAAAATGTACAAAAAGTTTTGTGCAGATGGTTCCACTTATCATTGGTACATGGAATGCACACATTCACGGACAACACGAAATCCAGTAAACCTGAAAGATGAACAACTCTTGTTTCAAGAGAACTCAGTAGGTATAGCATCCAAATAGCATCCCAGAGTGAAATAAGGTTGGCAAATGAAGGCCAGTTTACCTAAATCAGAGCTGGATACGCATTTTTCTGGAGTGGCTGTTGTGATGAGGAACACTGTGAAGCTGGCATAGATTTTGCAATAAGATCTAATCAAGTCAGCAAGCTTATATATCTCCCAAAAGGAGTAAATGACAGTCTCGTGATAATGCAACTGCCATTTGCATGCTCCCACCATGATAAACCCTGATAAGATGAAAGAAAAATTTTATGATGACCCATCAATGCTCATCATCTATGTGCCAAAAGAGGACAAGCTTGTAATTCTGGGTAACTTCAATGCCAGAGTAGGCACAGACTATCAGACATGGCAGGGACTCCTTGAAAGAATAGGAGTTGGAAACGGTAACAGTCACTTACTACTGAAGATGTACTTCTCACAACCTTCTTATCACCAATACTGTCTTTCTTTTACCTAAACACAACAATATTCCATGCATATTGTCACAGCAAGCACTGGCATTTAACAGATTACATTATTGTAAGAAGAGACAAGCAGGATGTGAGAGTGACTAAGGCAATGTGTGGTACAGAGTGGTGAACCAATCATAGACTTATCCTCTCCAAGTTAAACATTCACATTCAACAAAAGAATGACCCCAAGGCAAGATGATTATCAAGGCTCAGATTAGAAAGCTTCTCCATGTATGAACAGTTTGTTGCTGACTTGGAAGTAAAGCTGAATCAGTACACAGCAACAGTGGAGCAGAAAAGGAGTGGGCAACTTTCAGAGACTTGGTGTATAGAACTACTTTTGTTCCTCTGGGCCAGAACGCTCACAAACACCAGGACATTTGATGAGAATGATTAGGAAATTCAAAAGCTGCCAAACAAAAAATGAGAACTCCATAGAGTTGATCAGTAGAACAGTGCATTTGTCTCTAAGAAGGCAGTGTTTAACTCCATCAAAAGTAAAGTGCAAGAGAAGTTTAGAGAGATTCAGGATTCTGGAGTGGCTGCTGTGATGAGGAACACTGTGAAGCTGGCATAGATTTTGCAATAAGATCTAATCAACTCAGTAAGCTTATATATCTCCCAAAAGGAGTAAATGACAGTCTCATGATAATGCAACTTGGCTCACTAAGAAGGCAGCTGAGTTGCAGTTTTATACTGATGGTAACAATCTGAGCTTCTACAATGCCCTGAAGACTATTTAAGGACTAAAGACCTCTGGGGCATCTCAGCTACACAGCACTGTAAGAGCCACACTGATCAGTGATAAAGACATGATCCTGGAGAGATGGGGGAAACATTTCCATAGTATTCTCAACAGGCCATCATCAATCAATGCTGAAGCCATTGACTGTATACTTCAGGTTGAAGTCAATCTCTCTAGCTGAACTTGCAACTGAAGAAGAGGTATTGAATGCCAATTGGCTCCTCTCATGTGACAGAGCTAATTATATCCCAGCAGAGATATAGAAGGCATGGAGTCCACAGCTCATATAGAAGCTGACTGAAATCTTCCAGGTTACATGGCAAGAGGTTATCCCCTAGGAGATCAAGGATGTCTCCATTGTCAGTCTCTACAAAAGAAAAGGAAACAGGTTGTCCTGTGATACTCATGGGGTGAGAGAGAGGGGTACCTCAGTCATTACTGCTGAGCTTCTTGCCAGAGTCCTTTTTAATCAGCAGATCTTTCACCTGGAAGATAGTCATTTATCTGAAAGCCAGTGTGGCTTTAGAAAGGGCCAAGGAATGGTTGATAAAGAGTTTGCTGCCCAATGACTCTAGGAGAAATGCCAGGAGCAGAACAGAGGTCTGTACCCAATGTTCATCGATCTGACCAAGGACTTTGATATTGTCAATTATGAAGGATTGTGGAAGATCATGGCAAAATTTGGTTGCCTGGACAAGGTTATAAGTATTATCCTCCAGTTTCATGGTGGCGTGTCTCTCCTGAGTTCTGGATAAAGGACAATGCTCTCATACTTTCTCCATAATCAATGGAAATTGCATCAAGGTCAGCTACTGAAGTGATGACAAACTATTTAACTTGAAAAGGCTACAAGCCAAGACTGAAGTGAAGAAGAGAGTTGGTGTGTAACTTTTTGTTCACAGATCGTGTGTGCTCAATGCAGCCTCTGAGGTCTGAGGGACAGAGTATGGGTTAATTCTCTGCAGGTGATGCTAATT
Source organism: Pseudochirops corinnae (assembly GCA_028646515.1). NCBI lineage: Eukaryota > Metazoa > Chordata > Mammalia > Diprotodontia > Pseudocheiridae > Pseudochirops > Pseudochirops corinnae. Next base: position 88,251,075 of record CM053585.1, read on the forward strand.
TTGGCCAGACAACCAACACCAAGAAAACAGAGGTCCTCTACCAGCCAGCACTACATCATCCATACATGGACCCATTGTTCATAGTAAAGGAAGAAATTTGAATGCTGTGGATAAATTCACTTGCCTTGGCAGCATACTTTCCAGGGATATTCATATAGATGATGAAGTTGACATATGCATTGCAAGAGTGAGCCCAATGTTTGGAAGGCTCCAAAAGAAAGTGTGCAAGAGAAGAGGAATTAGGCTGCCTACCAAACTGGAGGTCTGCAGAGTCATTGTTCTGACTTCATTGCTATGTGTTTGTGAAACCTGGATAGTCTACCAGTGCCATATCAAATCATTGAATTACATCCATTTGAATTGTCTTAGGAAGATTCTGAAGATCACCTGGCAGGATAAGGTACCAGACACTGAGATCCTCTCTTGAGCTGAACTGTCAAGCATTCAAATTCTACTGCAGAGAGTAACTAAGATGGGCCAAGTGTAGGTTTACCTAAAAAACAATTTTATGGAGAATTCACACAAGGCAAGCACTCACATGCAGGTCAGAAGAAGTGATACAAAAACTCTCTCAAGGTCTGTCTGAAGAACTTTAGTATTGATTGTGAAACATGAGAGACACTGGTAGAGGACTACCCAACATGGCATGTGAGCATCAAAGAAGGTGCTGTGCTATACGAACAAAGAACAGCAGTAGCACAAAGGAGAAATGAGACGTGGAAATCTAGACATTTCTAACCCAAATGTCCAAAGAGACTTTTTATGCCTGACCTGTGATAGAATCTTCTGAACTCATGCTAGGCTGCTCAGCCATAAACATACTGTACCTTGACCCCAACATCATGATGTCATCAGTTGTCTTTGAATATGAAGAATGAACAACAAAAGCAACAAAATGAGAAAAAGAAAATGAGGAAATAAATATAAAGAAAGAATAAACAAAATTATTGTCATTTGCAGAGGATACAATGGCTTATTTTGAGAATCTTAGAAATTTAACTAAAAATTAAGCGAAACAACGAAAACTTCAATAGAGTAGCAGGATATAAAATAAACCTACAAAAATGCACATTTCTATACATTACTAGCAAACCAAGCAGCAGAAAATAGAAAAAGGAAATCCATTCAAAATAACTACTATATGAACTCTTTGGGTTTCAACTACTAATATCAGGATGCACATTAATGCAACTACCAAATTCTTTTTAAAGAAATAAGGATTTAAATAATTAGAATAATATTAATTCTTCATGTTTGAACTATGCCAATATAATTAAAATGACAATGCTATTATCAAAATTAGCTTAGAGATTTTTTTGTCATATAAAACAAGCTACAAAAGGTTACTTTCTAGAATAAGATAAAATAAAATTAATCTTAAAAAACAAAATGTCAAGAACATCAAGGGAAATATTGAAAAAAAGGTAAGAATAAAGAGAATTTTTCCCACTTAATAGTATTTTGTTTTTTTCCAATTACATGTAAAGATAGTTTTCAATATTCACTTTTATAAGATTGTGAGTTCCAAATTTTTTTCTCCTTCCTCCTTTTCCCTCCTCTCCAAAACAGCAAGCACTTTGATACAGGCTATACATGTACAATTAAATAAAGAGAATTTAACAGTAACATATCTCAAATCATACTACAAAGTAGCTATAAGAACTATTTTATTGATTAAGTAAATAAAACACAGAAATAATAGAATATAGTGACATGGTATTTGATAAATCCAAGGATATTGACTACTAGAGTAAAGATGACCTGACAAAAACTTCTGGGAAAACAGAAAAGCAGTTTGGCATAAATTAATTTTAAATGAATACCATGCATCATATACTACAAGAAACCCCAAATATATGCATGATGTAAGTATAAAAGACCATATCATAAAGAAACTAAAGAAGGTAAGTCAAGATCTTCCACCATTATATATACGGGGAGAGTTGTTTATACAAATGATCATAAAACATAAACAATTTGGATCACATCAAAAAAACCAACCTTTGCACAGGCAATAGAAATGCAGTTAGAAGTAGGAGTGAACTTTCCCATTGTTCATTCCATTGGTTACAACCCTTCTATACAACCAGACTAATGTCCAATGTGAAAGTATTTGTAGATCCTTTACTTGATTGCATGCTTCCATGGGCGGGGGTGGGAGGGGGAAGTAGGGAGGGCAGAAAATTTGAAACTCAAGGGATTCTGGAACTGAATCTTGTAAACTAAAAGCAAATAAACAAATCAATTAAAATAAAATAAAATAAAATAAGTCGGAGAAAAAAATGGCAAACCACTCCTGTATCTTTGCCAAGAAAACCCCCAAATGGAATCCCCAAGGGTTGAACGCAACAGAAACAACTGGCCAATAACAACAAATATCTTTTTTTTGGGGGAGCCGCCATGTCATACTGTTGATTCATACTGAGCTTGAAATCTATTAAAACTATCTTTTTAAAATAAAATTATGTCTAGGTAAAAAAAAAAAAGTAGGAGTGAAACAATTAGGGGAAATCTTCAGAGCAAAGTTCTGATAAAGACCTAACATATAAGATACTTAAAGAATTTATACAGATATATAACTCAAGATATTCCCCAATAGTTAAATGGTCAAACTAAATAAGTATTTTTCAAGTGGAAAAATGCAAACTATTAATAAGCATATTTTAAAATGCTATTAAACACTAATAATTAGAGAAATGTACACCAAAACAACTCTGAGGTTCCAGAAATAATAGAGAATAGAATATCCTGCCATCAGAATGGCAAAAATAGCAGCTGTTGGAGAGGTTACAGGAAAATAGGCACATTGATGCGCTATTAGTGGAGACGTGAATTGATTCAACAATTCTGGAAAAATTATTTGGAAACATACACCAGAAGTCACTAACTTACATATCCTTTGATCTAGATATACTCCTAATAGTTCAAAAATGGAGGAGGGGGAGAAGAAAGGGAGAAGCAACTTTGTGAACTTTTTGTAGTAATAAAGCTCTATAAATAAAATAAATGCCCATCAAATAAGAATGTGTGAACAAATTATGGTATATAAATGTAATTGAATATTATTGGGACATAAGAAATGGTGGCTATGAAAGTTTCAGATAAACATGGGAAGAACTATATGAATTGGTGCAGAGTGAAACAGGTAGAAACAAGAGAAAAATACACGATACCATCATCGATATGAAGAAAAACCATCTTTGAAAGGACTCAAAACTCTGAAAAAACAGCATAGAAATGCCTTTAAACAAACTGAAGATGAAACACATATTCCACATCTTGAACAAGAGATAATGGACCAGAGATGCAAAGTAAGACTAGCATTCTCAGACACAGTTAATACGTTCATTTGTTTTTCTGTAATGTATATATTGGGGTGTATGAGGTATTCAGGTAGGACTAGCACACCCCTGATGTGAGTGCTTGCCAAACCCTTTTCAGGGCTGCTCATGCACCTTTGGTGTCTACCTTCACCCAATTCTCATATGTGGCTCCAAGAAGCTGCACAGTGGCCATACCCCGCAAAATTGTCTTAGCAAGCTAAGTTTAAACAAGGTTGAGGGTGACAGGTCTCAAATCTATCAGTGAGTTAGGGGGCTGAATACCCTAAGCATGTAAAGACTTCTTTTTTTTTTTTGCTTTTTAGAGGGGGGAAGGCAGGTTAAGTGACTTGTCCAATGTCACACAGCTAGTAAGTGTTAAGAGTCTGAGGCCAGATTTGAACTCAGATCCTGCTGATTCCAGGTCTGGTGCTCTATTCACTGCCCCACCTAGCTGCCCCACACATGAAGACTTCTGCTAATGGAATGGGTAGGTGAGAACAATTTGTTCCAATTGAAGGTGGCTAAAATAGGGGCTGTGGAGTGCTTGCCTTAGAACTTGGTCAGACATTAAAAACACCAAGGTCATCCATTGCATCCTGGGCCATGACCAGTCATCTTGACTTTTGTATTACCATTTGAACTTCAATGACGCTGGAAGAGAGAGGGAGGCTGATGACTATGCAACTCTGCTTCCCTTAAAGTGAGTCACGACATCACCCTGTGATGTCATTGGTGCCCTTCAAAATGTGTTTAGAGGAAAAAGTGTGTAACAGAAAATCAGTTTCTTTTAAAATGTAGTTCTTATTCTTTGTATATTGAAATATTTGTGTTTGTTGATGGTTGTTCAGTTCATAGCAGTGATAATGAACATTTCTTTACCATGTCATTGGAGAGGCCTATAGCATTTTTCATTACAATATAATGTTGGATCTCAGTTTTAAATAGACACTGTTTTCTATACTGAAGAACGGGCTGTTTACTCCTATAACTTTTGGCGTTTTTAAAAGAAATGGGTGTTGTATTTTGTGAAGTTTTTCTGCATGTACTGATGAAATCATGTGAATTTGGTAGTTTTTGTTATTAACACGATTTGTTATGTGTATAGTTTCCATCATATTGAACCTTCACTGCATTAATATTATAACCTGTTCAGAGTGAAAAATCTTTTTTAGTATATTATTACAGCCTCTTTACTAATATTTTATTCAATATTGTGTTGATAGTCATTATGGATATTGGTTTATAATTTATTCTCTGCTTAGATTCTTGCTGGTTTAGATTTCATGACAATTTTTTATCATAGGAAGAACGTGGCAGGATCACTTCTATAGCATTTTGAAAAGTTATTTACATAATACTGAAACTAATTGTTCTTTCAGTAGAATTAATTTGTAAATACTTCTGGTTCTGAGGTTTTTTCCTTTGGTAGTTCATTTATAGGTTGTTCAATTTCTTATGAGTTTGGACTATTTAAATTTTCTACTTCTGGTTCCATTAATTGGAGTATTTTGTATTTCTGTAAATACTAATCTATTTAATTTAGATAACCAGTTGTGTTGGCATGTAATTAGACAAATGTGTTTCTAATAATTTCTTTTACTCTTTATTTGCTGTCTTTTTTCATTTGATAATGGAAATTTGATTTTCCTCTCTCTTTTTAAAATTCAGACCAGCTAATGGTTTATCCATCTTATTAGTTGGGCTTTTAAAAAAATAGTTCTTAGTTTCATTTATCAAATCAATGTGCAACACATGTTGCTCTGGTCTCCAAATCTCCCAGAGTAACACTGGTCCCCTCTCAGTGTTCTTGGATACATTTAGGAGTTGGGGGTGAAGTATCTCTTCTCCGCTGCCATTAATTCAAATCCACGCTGACTGTTTTCCCCACTGTTAGGGGACCAGTAATGAGCACTTCAATTCTGTTTAACCACTTAACATTGAGTGTTTTTTACAAAAGGATATTTACTTCAAAGATTTAGCAAGAACAAACGTATAAATATTTCTCTAGTAACTCTAGGGCATACTACACTATGTTGGCTTCTGGGGTAATACATTCAAAACTTAGTTCAATTCCCACATAGCATTGGTCCTAATAAGTTCACGTCCAGAGGTGGCATTGTTGTTGGATGAGTCCTCATTTCAGCTTTCATTGAAATAAGCTTAAAAGGTTTCTCTCAAAGATTACTCCTTGCTCCTATCAGTGCTGGGCTGACTGCATAATGCTTGGGCTAAAACCCAGGTTCTGAAATACTGAGCTGCCACATTATGACCTTTCAAGCTTACCAGGGCACAACGTTTCTTTCCCTTTGCCTAGAATGAAGAAAGATCAAGCAAAAAAAGCCAAGGACTGAGACATCTTAGGGGCCATGTGACCTCAGAGGGAAAGAAGATCCTAATGCCACCCCCTATTTGCTTCATGGTCTTTCACCAGATGCTTTGAGTGAGTCACTGACCTCAAGAAGTAAATGAAATAAAGAGAAGATAGCTGCAGATAACAGGTTGTTCTGAATGTCTCTGAACCCAGGTAAAAGCTCTCTATTCAATTCTTTGGGTAACTGACTGGAAACAGTTACGGAATGTCCACACATATATCAGTCCCTCCGAGGCATTTCCACATGAAAGCAAGCTCCCCAGCATCCTTCACATGGAAAGATGCCACCTGAGTAAGCTGACATCATGTCTGCATGTACCAGACCATCATAATTGTTTTGAGTTTCAGTTTTGTTAGTCTCTTACTCGATTTTCAGAATTTCTATTTTGGTGTTAGGAGTTTTTTATTTATTGTTTTTCTATGTTCTTAAATTTTGTATGTCTAATTCAATGATCTTTTTCTCCCTTTTGTTTATAGAAGTATGTAGAGAAATTTTCTCTTAAGGACTACTTTGGATACATCCTGAAAGTTATGGTATGTTTGGCTGTCATTTTCTTTAATGAAATTATCTTTTACTATGATTTGGTGATTTACTCACACATTCATTAGAATTAAATTATTTAGTCCCAATTTAAATATAAATAACGTGAGTCAAGAAGACTGATCTTCCTGAGTTCAAATCTGGCCTCAGACACTTATTAACTGTGTGACCCTCGGCAAGTCACTCCCTGTTTGCCTCAGTTTTTTCATCTGCAAAATGAGCTACAGAAGGAAATGGTAAACCATTCCAGTATTCAATTAATTTTTCCTTAAAGTACTTTGATGTTATGCCATTTAATGCAAATATGGCAAGTATTTGTTACTTCACTGTATGACTTTTTAAAGCATAATATAGTTTCCCTGTTTATCTTTTACATGTGTATCTTTGTCCTGTCATCTTATCTGATATCACGATTGCCACTTCTGCTTTTTTGAAAATTCACTTTGAACATAATGACTTCTACTTCATTTTCTCATTTGAATCCATGTGAGTCTTTCTGTTTGAAGTTCAAGTACTTTCTAGTTCATTCTGTTTCCCTGTTTCTTTTTATGGGTGAGTTCATCCCATTCACTTTCATAGTTGTGATTCTGTATTTCTGTACCTTGCAGTATAATTGTATAATACAACATTGTACAATTTCTGTACAATACAATTCTGTGTTTACCTTCTTGCTATCCTCTTGTATGTTTTCCTTTCTTTGCCTCCTGCCCTCTCTTTCTAAAGAAAAACAACATAGTTTAAGATGAGTATGATTAAGTCAGGCCAGAATCTCAAAATCTCTTGTGACCAATAAGATGGAAGACTAGACATTTTTTCCTATCACCACAAATTCTCAATCTTTTCCAAAATAGGAATTATGCACAATAGATAAAAACAATTTCAGTGGTCCCAACTTCTAAGAACCCAAATAAAGTAAAAAAGATGATGAACTATAACACAACAATACCTAACCCCAAACAGGTTTGCTCAGCACTCTTCCTATCACCATGACAGCGGCTGCAGGGCTAAAAGTCACCTTACGGGTTTACAACAGAATTCAACCCTATTCACTACCACCCCCATAACTGAAGGAAACCCTGTGATGGCAGAAGTTTGCTTAGTCTGTGACAGTAGTGGACAGTGGAGAGCAGAGGAAACTGGGACAAGACACACATTTGTGGCTATGTAGCTCTCCACTAAGCCCGAGGGAAAGAGCCCAGAATCCAGTTGGGGCCAGTTCTGTCCTTCCAGAACTCACTTGTGGACAGGACCAAGGCTGGTGAAGTGTTAATCGTCCATCACAGAAGGAAACTGAAATGGCTTTGAGATTGGACGCTCCAAGGAAATTGCCATCAAAGGGAAGGGTGAGTAAGAAAGCAAGCAATAGGGAAAATAAGAAAAAAAGACTGAAATTACAAATGATGTCAGGAGGAAGAAAAATCAATTAAAGGCTCTGAGCATAAGCAGGTAAACCAACAGGGAAGATATTGATAACAGAAGGAAATGTCCTCCAAATTAGGTTAAAGTGGTACCTATGAGTAAACGTTTCAAAACAAAGGAAAATTAATGAACTCTTGATGACGCAGAGGCCCTGTGGATTCCCAGGAGAGCATGGAACCACAGTAGGATGCTCCTGAAAGGATTATAAGAGATATACAAAATTTTGAAAATAGAATTTATGGGCAGCATGGCAGGAACAATTGGAAGAATAGAAAAATTTGAATCCATTGTGGCAAAGATTACCAAAGAAACAAAAAATAGTGTAGGCATGAAGCCAAGATGGCAGAATAAAAGCAGGAACTTGCTTAAGCTCATCCCCCAATTATCTCTAATACCTGCAAAAAATGACTGTAAACAAATTTTAGAACTACAGAACCCACAAAATGACAGAATGAAACAAATCTCCTGCTGAAGACAGTCTGCCAGGCTGACAGCAAGGGTCTATCACACTGGACTGGGAGCGGAGCATAGTCCCCACGCTGGCGGCACAGACTGGGTGAAGCAGACCTCCAAGGACTCAATCACTGGCAGATGTGGTGGTTTCCAGACTTCTTAACCTGCAAATGCCAAAGACAAAGTAAAAGGTCAGGGGGGACATTCTGTTGGACCTGGGTGAGAGAAGAGAGTGGTCTGGTCCCTGCCCCTGGGGCAGAGGAGGTGGTAGCAACTGTGGCAACAGCAACAGCAGTAGCAGCAGCAGCAGCAGCTGCTTCTGGAGCTCCAGGCCCATAGATAGTGGAGAGACCAAGCAGCTGAGCAGAGGGCAATTGCAGAAATCTCTTTGCTGGTGCTGAGGCAGGATTCTCTTGCTTTTCCCTGCTTGGATCTGGGTCACAGTCTTGGGTGGCAGTCCTGCAGCGAGGAGGAATACTGGCGTGGCAGAACTTGTGGTGGCAGTGGAGAGGGAGTCCTCCTCACAATTCTGAGGCAGGTGCCTTGGAGCAGTTCTGACAACAGCTGTGCAAAACCCCAGAAATTTGGGACGGAGCACTCTCCACTCTACAAACAGAGTTCTGTCTTGGCAAAGAGCTCAAAAGTCAAGTAATTGGCTGGGAAAATGAGCAAACAGAGGAAAAGAAATCAGATTATAGAATTCTTCTTTGATGACGAAGATCAAAACATAGAACCAGAAAGAAAACAAAGTCAAAACTCCTGCATCAAAAGCCTCCAAAAAAAATATTAATTGGTTGTAGGCCATGAAGGAAGGTAGGGCAATTAGAGTTAAGTAACTTGCCCAAGGTCTCGCGGCTAGTTTTTGTGTTAAGTGTCTGAAGCTGGATTTGAACTCAGGTCCTCCTGACTCCAGGGCCAGTTCTCTATTCACTGAACCAGCTAGCCGCCCATCTTACTGGGATTTGGTTTAAGGAGGGAATAACATATACAATCAATTGGGTATTCTACCCTACAGGAAAGTAGGGGGGAAGGAAATAAGAGGGGGGAATAATAGAAGGGAGGGCAGATGGGGGGACGGGGCAGTCAGAAGCAAACACTTTTGAAAAGGGATAGGGTCAAAGGAAAAAATAGAATAAGTGGGGGATGGGATAGGATGGAGGGAAATATAGTTAGTCTTTCACAATATGACTGCTATGGAAATGTTTTGCATAACTACACATGTATAACCTATATTGAATTGCTTGTCTTCTCAATGGGGGTGGGTGAGGAGGGAAGATGGGAGAGAATCTAGAACTCAGTTTTAAAAACAAATGTTAAAAAATTATTTTTACATGCAACTGGAAAATAAGATATGCAGGCAATGGGGTATAGAAATCCATCTTGTCAGATGGTCTGAAAGTAAGGGGGAAGGGGAAAAATAAAGAGGGATATAAGAGAGGGCAGTCTGGGGCAAGGGGTAATCAGTATGCTTGCCATCTTGGGGTGGGGGATAGGGGAGAGATGGAGAGAAAATTTGTATCTCAAAATTTTGTTGAAATGAATGTTGAAAACTAAAAATAAACAAATTTTGGGAAAAAAATTTTAAAGAGTAAAAAACCAAAAGAGAGTATAACTGGGAATGCAAATACACAGAAGGACAATCTGTAAAAAGAGACAGAAGTAATAATACTAAAATAAAGTAGGTTCTCCATATAATAAAGATATATTGATTTTGAAGAAAAGATAGGCAGAGACAACTTAAAGATTATTGATCTCTCAGAACATAAAAAGTCAAAAAACTTGAACCTCATAATGTAAGAGGACAAGAAAACTACCCAGAACTTCTGAACACAGAAAACCAACTCCCAATTGAAAGAATTCATAAACCATTACCAGAAAAAATCTGAGGCTGCAAACTCTAAGACACATAATGGTTAAATTTAATAATTCCATTGAGAAATAACGAATTCTGTAAGTGACCAGGAGAAAGACCTTCAAATATAAAGGAAAGAAAATTCAAGTAACATAAAATTTCTCTGCACCCATCAGAAGCTGCAAGAAGAAATGGTATATGTTCAGAAGAGCAAAAGAGCTCAAGATGCAGCCCAAGTTGCAAATCTGAGCCTAATCACTCATGTCAATTTTCAATAAAAGAGAAGTGTTTTAAATATTCCTAGAAGGAAAACCGGATCTGACATGGTTATCTGTTTTTCAAATACCCCAGACAACAGAAATACAAGAAGGATAAAGAAATATAGCAGCCAAGGACCACCACCACCACAATATAACAACAGAGAGAACATTTTTTTCTAAATGTGTATGAGGAAATAAGAACGAAAAAAAGGGTTAAATAGAAGTGACAGTGGAAAAACAAGCCAGGAATGTCATGGACTAAACCTCACAACACAGCCTACAGGTAAATCAATGTTTTTTGTAGGACTAAATTAAAGAATGCGAGTGTACGTAAAAAGAGGGAAGAAAGTAAGAAGATAGAGAGGAATATGTGAAATAGTCAAAAGCTAACAACAAAGGGAAGATTAACTCTTGCAAGCTCTTAGGAAGTGGAGAGCCTATGGAAAATGGATGAGGAAACAAAAAGAGGGATTAAAAAGGGAGAAAGAAAAGGGGAAATATTATTTCAGTGGTAAGAGGAGATACCACCAACGAATACTTGTATAGGAGAAAAGAGATATTCTATAAAAGGGAGATGGGAACCTTATAATAGGTATTATCTGTAGGGATCAGAGAGATCACTCATTCTGCCTTAGGAGAAGAATCAAAGATCCTGGGAGCAACCGACAACCTAAAAAGTGGGAGGGCATGGATCCAGGGAAGAGATTTCAAGGCAAATGGGGTGGGGGGGGGGAGGCCGAATGACCAAGGGAAGGACAAAGGTCAACAATTAATTGCATAATCAGGAACACATGAAAATTCTTACCTCAGAGCAACATCCTCTCATCTGAAGGAAATGGTATTTCTAGGAGTGAGATGAAACAGGAAAAAGCAGAGGGGGAGGGAAAGGGGAAGGGGGAAGGGAAAAGATCTACAAGACTACAACATAGAAACTATTTAGAAGAAGAAACTCAAAATAACTTCCCTAGAAACTTTAATTCAAGGATTAAATAAGTATATTTAGTGAATCAAAAGAATAAATAAATGAATCATGAATCAAAAGAATAAAAGTCTAGAATAGACAGAAAAAGAAAATTTTAAAATGAAGAGAATGAGGGAATAAAAATACTTTTTAGAAAAAAGGTATGGAAAATGAACATTTAAAAACCAATGAATGAAACAAGTTGAAGGGTAGGAGATGAAAGGGAATTTTATTTAACTACTTAATTTAGAGTGAAAAAAGTGGGGAAGAATTAAATAAATAGATAAAATCAAGAATGAAAAAGGAACTAATAAGTAAAATTCCAGGACTAGGGGTAACAAATGGGAGGGAGTCGATAGAGTAAGGGAAGGAGCCTCAGTGGGAATAAGATTGCCTTAAAACAGATTAAGCTAAAAATTTTTTTAAAAATCCACCTAGTACAGTGTTTATTGGGGGAGGGAGGGGAAGAATCCTAATTTTGAAAAAAACCCAATATTAAAGACAAATGGAGGAAAAAATAAACTTAATTCTCATAACTTTAAATGTGAATGGAACAGTTCAACAAAATGAAAAGAGTAACAGATTGAGAAAGAAAAGAAAACCTCACTATCTATTGCTTATAACAAATGAATATAAAAAAAAAAGACATGAACAGAATAAAAATGAAGGGGGTGGAAACAATACTATTATGTATCATGTAAATTCCCCAAATCAAAAGTTGCAGTCATGTTTTCAGATAAAATGAAAACAAATGTTAAAAGCATAAAGGGGATAATGAAGGAATTGACATTATGCTAAAAAGGAATCATAGACAAATTCATAAAGGAATATTAAGTGAACTACAAGGAGACATAGACAATAAAACAATAGCAACAGGAAATCTCAATGTCTTTCTCCCAGTTTTGTATATATCCAATAGAAATGTAAACAAAAGGGAAACTATAGAACAGAACAAATTGCTAGAGAAACAAGAGATAAAAGATTTCTGGCATCTGCTAAATGGTACTGATAAATAAAATAAGTATTTCTTAGCACCATATGCAACTTTAAAAAATTGGCTAGAGATAATGCAAACAAAATAAAGTAATAGTAAATGCATCCTTTATAGATAACATAATAAAAATAGCAATCAGATCAGGGACCACAAACAAAATACACATATATTTAACAATAAAATCCTAAATAATGATTGATATAAAATAAATAAATTATAATAAATCACAAAACAATAATTATACAAAAGAAAATTATAATGATAAAACACGGTACCAAAATATCTGAGATACGGTTAAAAGCAGTCTTCAGGGGAAAATTCATATCCTTATAAACATACATTAGCAAAAAATTAGGAAAAAGAATTAATAAGCATTTCAAAGTATGCATTTATAAATTAAAAGGTAAATATTAAAAAGTCAACAAGTAAGCAAACTTAAACTGAGCATAAAAGAGGAGATATTAAAAATTAGAGGAGAAATAGATAAAAGGGAAAGCACAAAGATGACATAAAGGATAAATAAAACTAACAACTAGTTTTTAAAGAAGGCTAACAGTTGCTAAACTTTTAGACAATCTGATTAAAAAGAATAGGGCAGAAAATCAAGTTAATAAACAGCCAATCAACAAGGTGAAATCACAAGAAAAACAGAGGAAATAAGAAGAATAAACAGAACCTATTATATAGAGTTATGTGCTAACAAAACTGACAACACAAAAGAAATAGAGGAATACCTTCAAAAACACAAAATACTTAAACCAACAGAAGAAAAATAGAAATTTTTTAATAAAGAAGTTTTTTTAATATTTAAATTTATTTTTAGTTTTCAACATTCATTTTCACGAGATTTTGAGTTCCAAATTTTCTCTCCATCTCTCCCCTCCCCCACCCCAAGATGATGTGCATTTTGATTGCCCCTTCCCCTAGTCTGCCCTCCCTTCCATCAGGTCCCCCGTCTTATCCCTTCCCCCTTACTTTCTTGTAGGGCAAGATAGATTTTTCTGTCCCATTGCCTGTGTATCTTATTTCCCAGTTGCATGTAAAAACAATTTTTAACATTTGTTTTCAAAACTTTGAGCTACAAATTCTCTCCCTTCTTCCTCCTCACCCACCCTCATTGAGAAGGCAAGCAGTTCAATATAGGTTATACATGTGTAGTTATGCAAAATATTTCCATAATAGTCATGTTGTGAAGACTATATTTCCCTCTGTCCTATCCCATCCCCATTTATTCTTTTTTCTCCTTTGACCTTGTCCCTTTTCAAAAGTGTTTGCTTCTGACTATCCCCTCCCCAATCTGCCCTCCCTTCTGTCATTCCCTACCCCATCTCCTTCCCCTCTTACTTTCCTGTAGCGTAAGATACCCAATTGAGTGTGTATTTATTTGCTCCTTAAGCCAAATCTAATGAGAATAAGGTTCACTCATTCCCTCTCATCCCCCCTCTCTTCCCTCCATTGTGAAACCTTTTTCTTGTCTCTTTTATGTGAGAAAATTTACCCCATTCTATCTCTCCCTTTCTCCTTCTCCCAATATATTCCTCTCTCACCCCTTAATTTTATTTTTTGGATATCATCCCTTCATATTCAACTCACATTGTACCCTTTATCTATCTATCTATCTATCTATCTATCTCCTCTAAACAATACTGAGAAAGGTCTCATGAGTTACAAATATCATCTTTCCATCTAGGAATATAAACAGTTCAACTTTAATAAGTCTCTTATGATTTGTCTTTCCTGTTTATCTTTTCATGCTTCTCTTGAGTCTTGTATTTGAAAGTCAAATTTTCTGTTCAGCTCTGGTCTTTTCAACAAGAATGCTTGAAAATCCTCTATTTCATTGAATGACCATATTTTCCCCTGAGGTATTATACTCAGTTTTGCTGGGTAGGTGATTCTTGGTTATAATCCTAGCTTCTTTGACACCCAGAATATCATATTCCAAGCCTGTTGATCCCATAATGTGGAAGCTGCTAGATCTTATGTTATCCTGATTGTGTTTCCACAATACTCAAATTGTTTCTTCCTGACAGCTTGTAATATTTTCTCCTTGACCCGGGAATGATGGAATTTGACTATAATATTCCTGGCAGTTTTCTTTTTGGGATCTTTTCTAAGAGGCAATTGGTGGATTCTTTCCATTTCTTTTATACCCTCTGGTTCTAGAATACCAGGGCAGTTTTCCTTGATAATTTCTTGAAAGACGATGTCTAGGCTCTTTTTTTGATCATGGCTTTTGAGGTAGTTCAATGATTATTAAATCATCTGTCCTGCATCTATTTTCCAGATCAGTGGTTTTTCCAATGAGATATTTCATAGTGTCTTCTATTTTTTCATTCTTTTGGATCCATTTTATAATTTCTTGATTTCTCATAGTCATTACCTTTCATTTGTACCATTCTAATTTTGAAGGAATTATTTTCCTCAATGAACTTTTGGACCTCCATTTGGCCAGTTCTGTTTTTTAAGGCATTCTTCTCCTCATTGGCTTTTTGAACCTTTTTTGTCATTTGAGTTAGTCTATTTTTTAAGATGTTATTTTCTTCAGTATTTTTTTGGGTCTCCTTTCGCAAGCTGTTGACTGGTTTTTCATGATTTTCTTGCATCAATCTCATTTCCCTTTCCAATTTTTCCTCTACTTCTCTTAAGATTTTCAAAATCCTTTTTGAGCTCTTCCATTTCCTGTGACCAATTTATATTTTTCTTGGAGACTTTTGATGTAGGAGCTTTTCTTTTCTTCTTCAGGTTGTGTGTTTTGATTTTCTTTGTCACCAAAGTAAGATTCTATGTCTGTTTTTCCCCTCTGTTTACTCATCTTCTCAGCCAAATATTTGACTTCCTAACTCCCTGTCAAGGCAAGACTGCTGCCAGCAGCACGGAGGGTTGGCATGGGGTTAGAGATGGGTGTGCTGTCCTAGGCTTCTGGGGTTTTGTATCAGTTGCTGGATCCCCCAACATCTGTGGGCCCAGAGCTCCAGAAGCAGCCACTGCCACTGCTGTTGCTGACCTTCCACATTGTTTTTGGCATTTGTGGGTTGAGAAGTCTGGAAATCTCCATACTGCCATTGATTCAGTCCCCTTAAGGCCTTCTCTGGCCCTATCTGCTCCCAGTACAGTCCCTGCTGGACTGTGCTCTGCTCCCAGCCTAGTGCAATATATCCTTCCTGTTGGCCTTCCAAACTGTCTTGCGCTGGAGATGTATTTCTCTCTGTAATTTTGGGGGTTCTGCAGCTCTAGAATTTGTTTAGAGTCTTTTTTTTTTTTACAGGTATCTGGAGGGGTTTAGGGGCAGGCTCAAGCAAGTCCCTGCTTTTATTCCACCATCTTGGCTCCAACCAGAAAAATAGAAATTTTTAAATAATCCACCCTCAGAAAAGGAATAGAACTAATTGTAAAGGAACTACCAAAGAGGGAAAAAAGCAACACCCTCGGTCTCAACAGATTCTTAGAATTTTATCAAAAAACAAGTACCAATAACACACAAATTACTGTCAAAAATTGAGAAAATATCCTACCAGATTCCTCTTGTGGGACAAATATAGTCTTGATTCCTAAATCAAGGAAGGCTAAAGCACAGAAGACAAACTATAGTATACATCAGTGTCATTAGTGAATATTGATTCAAAATTTTAAGATAAAATCCTGTTAGACTATAACAATTCATTCAAGAAATCATTGATTATGACCAAATTGGATTTATACCAGGGATGCAAGGATGAGTTAGCATTAGAAAAACAATCAACATAATCATATTAAAAACCAAAACATTCCAAACAACATGATTATTTCAACAGATATGGGGGAAAAAACCCTTTGACAAAGTCAATACATATTTGTACTTAAAATCCCTAAAAAGTATAGGGATAGCAGAGCCTTTTAAAAATCTAATGAAAAGAATCTATCTAAAACCAAAAGCAAACATCATATATGAAGGAGATATATTATGATCTTTAAAAAAAAAATAGGACTAAAGGATGACCACTTCCTCTACTATTATTTGTTATAGTGCTAGAAATGCTAGCAATAACATTAAGAAAAGAAAAAGAACAGATCCTTTGTGTGTGCTTGTGTTACATGTGTACATAATCATGATAATTTTTATCCATGTGAAGCACGAAAACATCATTGATTTCTATGTACCTACAGTAGTATAATGAATAATCATCATCGTAATTATTTAGTTCTTTTTTTCCCCAATAAAGTCTCGCCTGGCAATTCAAGCAGGAAATTAAATAAATATTGTTTCATCTAAAAAATTAAAAAAAAGAAAAAAGAATTTAGAGGCATAAAGATATATAAAGAGGAGATAAAATCATTCCTATTTGCTGATGATATAATGGCTTACTTTGAAAATCCTAGGGCAGTGGTTCTCAACCTGTAGGTTATGTTCAATTTGTAACAATGAAAATACATCCTGCATATCAGATATTTACATTATGATTCATAACAGTAGCAAAATTACAGTTATGAAGTAGCAACGAAAATAATTTTATGGTTGGGGGACACCACAACATGAGGAACTGTATTAAATGGTCACAGCATTAGGAAGGTTGAGAACCAACTGTCCTAGGGAATTGGCAAAGATACTAATTGAGACAATAGCTTTGACAAAGTTGGAATCTACAAAATAAATCCTCAAAAATCAGCATCATTTCTACATAATAACAAAATCTGAGAGGTAATAATGGAAAGGGAAATCCCATTCCAAATAACTACAAACTAGATAAAGTATCTGGGGATCAATCTATGAAAGCACATAAAAGACATATAGATGCTATTATGACGTTCTCCTTAAAGAAACAAATAATAACTTAGAGGGAAGTTCAGTGTTTATGGTTAGGTCATGTCAATATAAAAAAATGACAATACTACCAAAGTTAATTCATATTTTTCATAATATGGCAATTAAATTATCAACTAGATTGGTCTTAATTTTTCTTTCCAACATTACTAATGTGAAAATATGCTTAATATAAATGTATATGTAGAGCCTATGCCAGATTGCATGAGGAGGGAGGGGGAGAAAATATAAAACTCAAAATCTTATGGAAGTGAATGTTGAAAACTAAAAATAAATATATTTTTTAAAAAGAAAAAATTATCAATGGGATACTTTATTAAACTGGATAAAATAAGAACAAAATTCGTTTGGAAAAAATAAAAGGATATCAAGGGAAATGGAAAAAGGTAGGGCCAAAAGGGGACTAATACTACTAGATCTCACAGTGTGTTATAAAGCAGCAGTTATCAAAGCATCTGGTATTCATTAAAAAAAAGAGACAGGTCAGTGGAACAACCTAAACAAGATACAATCAGAAACAATGGAGTTCAATAACTCAAAGTTTGATAGACAAGAAAACATAAATGTCTTAGGAAAGAATTCTCTATTTGATAAAAACTGGGAAAACTGGAAAGCAGCATGGTAGAAATTAGGTTTAGGCTAATACCTTACACACCATATTCTGCAATATATTCTAAATGGATATGTGACTTTAATATAAAAGATCATATTATAAAACAATTAGAAGAGAAGCAAATCACATACCTCCCACAGCTACAGGCAGGAGATATATTTTTAACTGAAGAAGGGGTAGAGGCAATTGCAAAAGATAAAAGAGGTTACTTGATTACATGAAAATGAAAAACTTCTGCACAAAGAAAATTAATGCACCTAGGGATAAGAAGGAAAGCAAGTAAAGTGGGGAAAATCTATCAAATTTCTGTGTAAAACCCAAGATATACAAATAATTATCTCTCTCTCTCTCTCTCTCTCTCTCTCTCTCTCTCTCTCTCTCTCACACACACACACACACACACACACACACACACACACACACACACCCCTATACTGGATGGTTTGAGTGTTTTGAATGCTGGGGAACTGTTGCAAGAACAAGGGATGATAGTGTGGGTGAAGCAGGAATGCCCTTATTGGTAGTAATGGTAGTTGGTGGCTACTCCTCTGATGCCTCTGACTGTGGTGTCACTTTTGCCACCTGAACTTTAATTGCCCCATCATAGCCTGGAGGCAAAAAAAAAACCCCAGATATTGACCTACTCGGGAAAGAAATCCAGTTTAAGACCTAGTTCCCGGTCTTTACAACAAATTAGCACAATGCCCTTTTTGGTCTTGTGAGTTTAGACATTGGAAGAAATAAATAAAGCAAAAAAGGAGCTAAAAACTGATCCAGATGGTTAGAAGTAGAGTTATATGGTAACAATTATGCCTGGATTTTTTTTCTATATGATCAACTAGATCTTAAATATGGTTTAGATAAAGGTACAAATGAAAAGAAATTCTGATAATTTTCTAGTTTTATTTATTTTATGAAGACATTCACCTTTAGTTTCTGCTGATCATATGAAGTTAATCATCAGATCCTTTATTTAGTGTTATATAGACATAGCCTCCGAGTAAACTTTTATAATTTTTAAGAAATTGACTTTTGACTGCATAACTAAAATCCCCCGAGTTGCCCTTGATACAAATATAATTTTCAATAAAATTTAATTCAACAAGTATTTAATAAATACCTAGTATATGGAAGGTACTAGGTATTCAAAGGCAAAATGAAAACTAGTTTTTGCCTGCTTTCAAAGAGTTTACATTCTACTAGTTTCCTAAGAGTCTGGATATCCCAGTGCTTCAGAAACTACTGTTCCTTTTGGATTCTCCTTGGCTGTAAGAAAATGACTTATTTTTAACTAAGCTCATCAATTAGAACTTTAGAGGTCATCTACTCCAACCCCCTCATTTTACAGATTCATTCAACTAGTTAAGTGTATAGTGAGACAGTATGACATAGACAGAAAAATTGGGTGCAAGTTCTGCCTTGGATATGTTAACTCTGTGACCCTGAGCAAGTCCATAACCTTTCAGTGCTCTAAGACTACAGTGTCTAAGACTATAATTTGCTGAGAAGGTGCTGACTTGCATTGGTAGGG
This sequence comes from Pseudochirops corinnae, assembly GCA_028646515.1. Classification (NCBI taxonomy): domain Eukaryota; kingdom Metazoa; phylum Chordata; class Mammalia; order Diprotodontia; family Pseudocheiridae; genus Pseudochirops; species Pseudochirops corinnae. The sequence goes on from CM053585.1 coordinate 88,270,194, forward strand.
GAAATTGCCTCACCTAGGAGACCACTATATCCATGAACTCAGGTCCAATCCTCATCACTATTCCTACTATGCTCTAGCAACAAAGACAACAATTAAATAGTTCCTATTCTCAGGGACTTTATGGCCTGACTCTGTGATTTCATTCAAATAGGCAGCTGCCTGTATCCAATGCAGGAGACTGCAGCCTACTGTTTTTAGAGAGTAGACTGGAGATCAGTGAGATTAAAAGACCAGTCCAACCCAGGTCACAGAGACAGTATGAGTCAGACGCAGGACTGAACTGCCCTTTGGCCACTACCCAAGATGCCTCTCAAATAGACAATATACACAAAGTAATTTTGAGGGTGGGGAGGACACTAAGCAATTGGTGGGCATAGAGGGGATCAGGAAAAGACTCATGTAGGAAGGATCAACTGAGATAGGAATTCCTAGAAGAAACAGACCCAGAAAAGTTAAGTGTGTCCTTTAGATCACACAGGTAAATAAGGAGAAGGGCTGACTCTTGAACCCAGGTCCTCTGATTCTCAAAGTTAATGTCTTCCATTACACTTTTGATTATGAAGTTGAGCTATACCAACAGGTTAAAACTATGATTTTAAGGAGCCCAGCTGTCAGCAAAGGAAACCTTATTAGTCACCTCCTAGAAGAAAAAAAAACAGCAAGTCATCTTTAACTGCTAGGCAAATGTTGCGTATCACCAAAGTGTGATTGATGGGTGGCTGAGTTTATTTTAATTAATCTAATTTCATTATCTGTTGATGGAACTCTAAGGCTAGTTTAAGGGAAACAACTGATGCATTCTGTTGCGGAAAAGTTTTTTTTTAAAGTAGAACAGACACCATCGTTGTTTTTCACTTTTGTTTCTAGACAAAAATCTGGTGATTCATTCATTGCCAGTGGATCAGATTCCCCCAAACCTTTATCTTTAATAATCCCTTTGCCAAACAAATAACCCCATAGGGAAATACTTTATGGCAAGGAATAACTGAAGTAGGATATATTGGCCTGATTTAGATGTAGTATTTAGTCGGCATCTTGAGACTCCTGTGCAGCAAACATCTCACTTGGCTGAATATTCTCCTGAATTGATCTGTGAAGATTTGCACTGATGGCTTGTCTCTCAGGTCTTTGGCACTAACCTAGTATTCTAGTATTCTCTATACTTACAGCTTAAGATCTCATCAAGGACCAGTGATTTTATCACCGTGGGAACTTCATCCAGTCATGTAGCTCAAAACCCATCTCTAATTGATAGTCTCAGAGACTTGCCCGAGGTTCATAGAAGTGATATCATTTATGTATGGTCACACAGCTAGCAAATGTCGGAGGCAAGATCTGAACCCAAATCTTGCAGAATCAAGTCCAGATCTCTCTGCACTCTTCCATGCCAGATAGGGATGTGTTAGTAAATATTTAACACCTGGTATGTCATATTTTTAAGTTTAATCTGTAAGATTGGGATTCATTCTATCATTTTAAATCTAGACAATTAAAACATTAATCAAACCTTGATTTGTAGCATTCGATGACGTCTGAGGAAAATTGAATAATTGGCTTTTGTAAGCTGGAAAATGTTGGCTCTAAAACACTACTATTTATAGCTGGGTGATATGGTTTTTTTGGTAGCAATGTATGGCTGTGAGAGTAGGACTATAAAGAAAGCTGAGCACCACAGAAATGATGCTTTCAAATTATGGTGCTGGAGAAGACTTTTGAGAATCCCTTGAACAGCAAGGAGATCAAGTCAGTCAAAACTTAAAGATATTAACTCAGATAATAAAGATATTAACTTAAAGATATTAACTATTTACTGAAGGTCAATGAAGCTGAAGCTTAAATATTTTGGTCACATAATGAGAAGACAGACCTCACTGGAAAAGACCCTGATGTTGGGAAAGATTAAAGGCAAAAGGAAAGGGGGATGGCAGAGGATGAGATGAATAGATGGTGTCGTGGAAGCAATAGACATGTGCTTGGACAGAGTTTGGGAGACAGTGGAGGATAGAAGGGTATGACATACTATGTTCCATGGGGTCACAAAGAGTAGGATATGATTGAACAGTAACTACAATTGAAAAAGATTTTGCTGACTGTAACAGCAAGCACCCTAGCATGCCTAGGGCGGCTACTAGCACAGGTTCTTAGATCTGCTTTTCTAAAGGAAAGCAACTCAAAATGGGTTAACAATCTTACTTTAATCAAACATATCATTTACCTAGTTCAGGGGGA
>CM053585.1:88272922-88315191 GCA_028646515.1 Pseudochirops corinnae
CGCCACAGGCTCCACATGACCACATTCAGCCTATTAGGGAACAGAGTATACTTTCAAATATCCAAGGGTCCTCGGAGTCACGTAGCCACTTTAACAAAGGGCCTAGGGGCAGGGAAGATCTTTAGATTCCCATAACACTGACGTATTCAGATATAAATTGATTTGGGCAACTGGAAAGATTTTTACCAACATCAGTCACAAATACTATCCTCTGCTCTTGAATCCCTTGCCCCATTGCCCTATCATGTCAGAGAGCCAAGATAGTGAAGTTGCAGGAAACAGTACAATGCAGAACTCCCCATCAAATTCCTCCAAACAGATCTAGAAAATACACTCCTCCAAATCTTGATGGGGAAAAACAAGAAAAGACACAGTAAGTCATTTTCCCAGCCCTGGTCAATGTAGGGAGACAGATGGTGAGGTCTTTAGCCACTGGGGATAGGACCTTTGGAGCATCCTATATTCAGAGCACACCAGCACCCAGAGAAAGACTTTGAACTGGGGTAAGAAAGGTTCCCAGATCCATATGGGGTAGCCCCAGATCCTTAGAGGTTATCACAAGAGGGACAGATGTAAACTGACAACTTTGTTATCCACTACCCAGTTTGGGGTCACAGATCCAGCATGGCCCCAGTAGTCTCAGGAGCTGGGAGGTACAGAGGAGCAGGTCTAGAAGAAAGTTGCAGCTGTAGGACTTAGACTCCAGGAGTAGACTGGGGGCTCCGACCAAAAGGGAGCCTACTGTTCTGTGACTGAACTGGCAGAGCAAGCCAACACTGGCCTAACCCATAAGCATTTACTGTTGCTCAGAGCCAACCTAGGGCAGGAACTTGAAAAGCTCAGATTGGTGATGGGGAAGCTATCAGACTTTACACTGGATGACACCATTCCAGGAGCACTGAAAGATTTAAGGTCTTCAGCATAAGCTGGCCCTAAAATCCTTTCCTTGTTCAGTTGTCTCAGTCCTGTTCCTACTCTTCATGGCCCCGTTTGGAGTTTTTTTGGCAGAGATCCTGGAGTGGTTCTCCATTTCCTTTTCCAGGTCATTTTACAAATGAGGAAACTGAGGCAGAGTTAAGTGACTTGCCCAGAGTCACCCCGTTAAGAAGTGTCTGAGGCCAGATTTGAACTCAGGAAGGTGAGTCTTCTTGATTTCAGGCCTGGCACTCTTTCCAGATCCCAGAACAAACAATACCCTTTGTCCTATCACTACTCATGTGTGTCAAACCTCAACCCTGGATTACTGTTACCATCTACCTTCTCTGCTCTTAAACATGATATTTCTCTGCTTTTAAGAGGTGTGGGTAGAAGTCACACAACTATGCTGCCTGTCTCCACTATAGATTTGTATTTATCTAATATCCACTGAATCTTCAAGTGGCAAGGCAATCCTTCTATTATTCCTTAACTGATTCTTCCTTTTTTTTTTTCTTTTTGGAGGGGGAAGGCAGGGCAGTTGGGGTTAAGTGACATGCCCAAGGTCACATGGCTAGTAAGAGTTAAGTGTCTGAATCTGGATTTGAACTCAGGTCTTCCTGACTCCAGGGCCAGTACTCTATTCACTGTGCCTCCTAGCTGCCCCATTCCTTTTTCTAAAAATCACATTTTTATTATGTGGAATGAAGAAAAAGAAGTATGTGAACGAGCAGGGGGAAGAGTAGAAAAAGGAGGAAGGAGGAAAAGAGAGGGCTTAGGGTGTCTGGAGATGTTGCTGGGTATAAGACATAAGCTTAGGTCAAAATTGGCCCCCCAGCAACTATGACCAGAGCAACAATGAGACATGTAGATAGACAGATAAAGTACTGGATCACCTTGTGAGCATGCTTGCACACAGATAAAGATAATTCATCCATTTAGTGTTCATAGACTTTTCTAAAAAGGTCCCTAAATTTTTGTGTTATAGTTAAACAGAAAGAGAACAAGAAAAATGGAAAGAAGCACTTTCCAGTTGTCTGGGCTAGGTTGTCCTCACATCAGTGATACTGTCCTAGCCCTATATAGTTGCACTTTATCATGGAAAAGCTCCCTGTTACCTTGAGTGGAGGTGCATAGGCCTGTGAGGAAACAGGTGTCTCCTCAGGACTTTCTGACAGGGCCAACACTATTGGCCTTTCCTTCACCACAAAATTGATTTTCAAAAAGATTCAATACAGAACACATTAAAAAAAAGAAACCCTGATGTCCAGTTTGGAGCTGATGCCAAGGATGCTGTGGAAGGAGTGTTGAGGACATGGGATAGGGTCTGGGAGTGGGAGAGGCAAGAGGTCACTCATAGCTTCTGGGCAGGAGCTAGGCTGGGTCAGGGAGAACTCAGATCCAGACCTCAGGAATCACCCAAGGTAAAGGCAGTACTGGGGAACTTGTACTACTTCTTACTCGTCATGGATACTTCCAGTCTCTCCCTCTACTACCGTCACCTAATAACATCTTTGAGGTTTGCTCAATCCTTATCACCCAATATCATCCAGCATTCTACTCTTCACCAAAGTCTCTTTGGTGAGAGAGAAACCAAAATATGAGAGAAATAAAGAGGGGGAGACCATTATTATGGTACATCCTTCTTTAATAATCTCTGCATCTTCTTCAGGAGACTGTCCTCTTTCTGCTGGTAGTGTATGAGATCTTGTTGCCTGGTCTCTTTCTACCTTCCGGGTAAAAGGAGAATACCACTGAGAGCCTGTTTCTTATCTTCTAGCTGAGAGAAGAAACTCCATTTTCTTCATCTGGCCTCTTCTTGTTTTCTGAAGATAGGGAGGAAATGTCATTTCATCACTTCTCCTTGAACTGGCAGCCTAAAGCCCTGAGAGAACTCTACTCCAGACTAGACATGTAGATACCTATCAGAACTCAGTCTTCAATGAATAAGAAGCTTCCTGATGACCCAATACCCCCTAGCCACCCTTTGTAGCACTGGTTACACTTTCCCTCATTCCCCTAACTCCCACCCAAGCTAGAGGTAGAGGCATGGCAGTTGCAATACTCCTTGCTCCCCACTGATACTTCAAGTCTCTTCCCTTACTCCATCAGACAATAATGTCTTCTTTGATGTTCACTCAATCCATATCTATCATCCAATCAAAATTCCACAAGCTATTGTCTACCTACCTCCAGAACCCTCCCTTTCTGTTCCCAGTGACTTTAGTACCTGGCTCACACTCTCTCCTCCTCAACTCCTGTCCTCATACTAGGGAACTTCAACATATTGATAATCTTTCAAACATCTTAAACGCCAAGTTCCTCACTCTACTCTGATCATATGACCTATTCTTTCACTCTGCCTTACTTAACACAGAGATGGTCATATTCTTGATCTGGCCATCACCCACAAATATAGTACTTCATGTTTGTGAACTCTGATAATTCCCTTATCTTATGACAGGACAATCTGTTGTCATTCCAAATTTCCCTCTGCCTTACAGCCCCAAATCCTATTCTTCAACATCACTGTGACAACCAATCCCTGGATTATTTGGTTCTCTTCTAGACCATGACCCCTATACTAGTTACACTGTCCTGCCTTCCCCATCTTGACCCCTTGGTGAAACAGTTCTATTCTACACTGTCGCTCAAGTCCCTTGCCCTCTAATTCTGTCACTGAAGCAGGCAAATCTCAGTCTTGAATAACTGCCTTTGCTCCCATTCATGCATAGCTGGATAAAGCTGGAGAAAATTATGGAACCACGCTGAAGGGGTCCACTGCAAATTTATGTTACATAATCTCTATTTTTTCATTTGTTTGGATCTGTTTGATAGTATCTTGATTTCTGATAAAATATAATCTCATAATCTCAACTGGGTTCGCACTGTGGCAAGGCAATCCCTTTATCCTTCCCTAAGTGATTCACTATCCCACTCACCACAGTGCCTTTTCTAAACCTTTTCATTCCTCCTCAAACCTCCCATGGTTTCTCTTCCTCCCACCCTATCAGCTAAGAACCTGCCTCATATTTCACCGAAAAAAAAAAAACAACTGAAACCATTCACCAAAGGTTCCCTTCTTTCTTCTCCTCCTCCTATCTCATACCACTCAGATGCCTTCTTCCACTGTGTACTCATTGCCGTCTCACACAAAGAGATGGCCCTTCCAGCAAACCCTTTACCTGTACAAGTGATTCCATTTCATTCCATCCCATCCATCCAGCAGACTGCTCCTTCTCTACCATACCCACTGTCTCACTGATCTTCAGTCTCACGCTGTCTATTGACTGTTTCCCTATTGCCCTTAAATATGCCTATGTCTTCCTGATCCTCAAAAAGCCCTCACTTGATCCAGTTATCACGTATCTCTTTCTCCTCTTTTGCGGCTAAACTCCTTAGGTTATCTACACTAGATTTCTCCACTTCTACAACTGGACTTCTAATCTCATCATCCAATCAAAACTTCTCTCTCCAAAATTAATAATACCTTAATTACCAAATCTAATGGTTTTTTCTTAATTGTTACCTTTCTTGACCTCTCTACTGCCTTTGGCATTGTTAATCAGCCTCTCCTTGATACTCTTCTTCATGACATTCCTCTGTCCTAGTTCTTCTCCTACCTATCTAATCAATCCCTCTAAGTCTCCTTTGCTCCTTCCATTTTCCTGTTACTGTCAATGGCAATCCTATCCTTGCAATCGCCCAGGCTCACAACTATTTCTTTTTTTTTCTTTTGCTTTTTGGAGGGGGAAGGCAGGGCAATTGGGGTTAAGTGACTTGCCCAAGGTCACATGGTTAGTAAGTGTTAAGTGTCTGAGTTCAAATTTGAACTCAGATCCTCCTGACTCCAGGGCTCCTGCTCTATTCACTGCGCCACCTAGCTGCCCCCTCACAACTACTTCTAACCCTAATCCCAATCTCTCTTAATTCTGATGCCTTCTCTCGGTTGATTGTTGTTGTTTTTATCAGTCAGTTATGTTGACTCTTCATGACCCCATGGACCATATTGTACATGGAGTTTCCTTGACAAAGATACTGGAGTGGTTTGCTATTTCCTTCTCCAGTGGATTAAGGCAACAGAGGTTAAGTGACTCTGTTACTTATTTCCAATTTATCTTGGATATAGCTTGTTTGTACATAGTTGCTTATATGTTATCATCCTTATTATACTGTGAGTTTCTTAAGATCAGGGACTGCCTTCTCTGTATGCCCAGTGCTTAACTCAGTATTTGAAACATAGCACTTATATTTATTGACTGATTGGCAATTTAGATGTCATCTTCAGCTCCTCACTCTCTCTCACCTCCTATATCTAATCTATATCTAAGGCCTATTGATTCCTTCATAACATCTCGAGTCTTCCATCTTCTCTCTTCTGACACTGTGCCACCCTGGTGCAAGCCTTCATTTCTCCTGCCTGGATTACTGCAATAGCCTGATGATCAGTCTCTCTGTCTTAAATCTTTTCCTACTCCAAACCATCTTCCATTCACCTGTCAAATTAATCTTCTTTAAAATGCATATTTGACCATGTTACTCCCTATTCAATAAACTCCAGTGTCTTCCCTATCCCCTCCAAGATCAAACATAAAATCAATCATCATTTAAAGCCTTTTACAACCTGGTCTTCTCCTACCTTTCCAGTCCTATATCTTGTTCACCTGCTTTTACTCTGTAATCCAGAGACACTTACCTCCTTTCTGCTCCTCAGACAACACTGCTACTTTGTGCATTTTCTCTGATGTCTGGAATCCTCTCCCTCCTCAGCTCTACCTCCTAATGTCTACTCCCAGCTAAAATCCCAACTTCTACAAGAAACTTTTATTGATTCCCCTTAATGTTTTTGCCTTCCTTCTAGCAATAATTTCCAATGTATCTTGTCTCTATCTTGTTGGTAGTTTGCACCTTGTCTCTCCTATTATACTGTGATCTCCTCAACAGATGAGGAAATGGAAGCCTAGAGACATTAAATGACCTCATTTTATGGGCAATAAAGAGGAAAACTAGGGAAAAAACCCCTAAATCCTCCAAAACAAAACCCTTTAATCTCTCCACTAAACCACATTGCCCTCAGATGGGCAAAGAAATCATTTTAGTTGATGGGATTGGTCTTAGTTGTGTTTGATGGGTGGCTTAGAAAATTAGTTGGGGGGAAGAGGTTGGGTCTCTTTGTACTGTGCTACAGAGGCAGTGTGGTATAATGAAAAGAACACTGAATTTGGATTCAGAGGACCTAGGTTCAAATCTGCTTCTGTCACTACTTGTATAGCCTTGGGTAAATCACATCTCTCCTCATCTACCAGTGTCTTCCCATACCCCAACCACCTCACATTCTCCATATACCAACACTTGTTCTTCTTTGTCCTCCCAGAATTTAAGCTCCTTGAGAGAATGGGCTGTTTCATATCCTGAGCACTTAACACAGGGCCTGCCACATAACAGGGGCTTAAGAAATGTCTATTGATGAGGCATTTGATTGATTGAGAGGCAACTTGGGGGTTAGGGGGGGAGGCTGAATTTGGTGTCCAAGGATCTGGGTTCAAATCCTGACTCTGTGACTTAGTACCTCTGTGACCTTGGTCAAGTAACTTAATCTCTCTGCATCTCAGTTTCTTCACCTATAAAACAAGGGGCTTAAATTATAAGGCTTCTAAGATCCCTTCCAGCTCTAAACCTATGAGCCTATGGCTTAACACAAATAGATAATTTTGACTACATTTTTCAAGGGTTTTCTTCACGTTTCATTGTCTGCAAATTTGGACTAAATTTACAGCTTCTCCAAAGCAAAGAATTCCCTGGGATGGGATCATGGAGGTGGTAATTATTGCCCAAAGACCTTATTCAATTTAGTTAATTTCACATAGGGAGACTCCCAATCCCTATGTAGTATAAGTATGGTTGGTGGCTGCCTAATATAGGTATGAGCTGGCCTGAGTATGGCCTGAATTCAAATCTGATCTGGGATCTGAACTAACCTGTCTCGACCTTGTGATTTCCCTTCTTTGTGAAGAGTAGGAGGAGGACAATGAAGCCTGCACTGCCAGAAGCCTCAAAGAGAGAGAAGCTAGCAGGATTCAGGATCCCAGTAGCTGGGCAATCTCTCTTCTCTTAGCTCCAAGAAGGTTATTGAGCTAGAATTACAGCTATCTATTCCTACATGTTAAACATCTATAGTCTAGGCTTCAGATACTTTCTTTAGGAATTCAAAATAAGAGAGGCACTTTCCCTGGTTGCCAGAAAGGAGAGAGTAACATCAAACACTGCTCTACAGAAAGCTAATCTGTTAATCTGGCAAAACTCATTATCAAAGTAAGCAGTAAACAGAAATGGGTGAGATTATACACATTGGGGTAGAAAATAGAATATATCTGAGTAAATATACTCTTTGATTTCAGAGTGAGGTAATAGCAGACAGAAAAAGGAGAGAGCAAAATCGCCAGAGAAGTCCACTCTTAGTTGACTCCAGGATTGCATCACTGGAAGTCAAGAAACAGACTGAGCGGGGCAACCGAGATGGCAAAGTGAATAGAGCACCAGCCCTGGAGTCAGGAGGACCTGAGTTCAAATGTGACCTCAGACACTTAATACTTACTAGCCGTGTGACCTCGGGTGAGTCATTTAACCCCAATTACCCTGCACTCCCCCCTCCAAAAAAAAAGAAAAGAAAAGAAACAGGCTGAGGTCAACTTCCTCACATCATCACTCCAAGGAAGTCTTTGGCCCCCACTCAAAAGTTCACCTTCACATTCACATCTGTCTCAAACCCTCTACATGTTTCTCCCAGAAGTTTCTCTGAATCTGAATATCTCCACTAATGCATACACAGCAACACAGGTTCAGAGGTGTCTCTGATTTCCCCTCTTCTCCCCTGCCCCCCTAAGCAACATTGCTACAGGGCTATCTCTCTATTCAAATTCCATTCAACTGGCAGGTATTAGGTGTCCCCTACATAATGGACAGGAGGCAGCTAGGTAGCTCAATGGATTAAGTGTTGGGTCTGGAGTCAGGAAGAGCTGAATTCAAATCCAGCATCAGACCTTGGACAGGTCATTTAATCTCTGCCTTAATCCACTGGAGAAGGAAAGGGTAAACCACTCCAGTATCTTTGCTAAGAAAATCCCATGGACAGTATTAGCATGCTATGGTCTACAGAGTCATGAAGAGTTGGACATGGCTGAACAACAGTAACAGTAGACACTCATCTTCTGCACTTCCTATTGCCAGTTCTTTTTGCTTCTCTGAAAAAAAAGAGATGATTAACTAAGGTTCTGGGGTCAAAAAGCTCTTTCTGGATTATAATTGCTGTGTTTACTCCTTCTCCTTCTCTTCTCCTAAGACCTCAAGTTAGCTATATGAATATGTATGGATAGGGACTGCATCTGAGATTTCACTGGCATACAGAATTCCTTGATGAGGGAACTATCTCTTACGGATTGAGGCAGCACCTTCTCTGTGACTTATGGACTTAAGAGGATTACCTAGCACTGAGAGGCTAAATGAATTAATGGTCACACAACCAGTATGTGTCAGAAGTAGTGTTTGAACCCAGATCTTCCTAGCCCTGAGAGTGACTATCTAGTCCCCACATTGCCTCTCATATACCACATAGATTAGTTTAGCTACAAGATTCCAGAGATGATTCGGTATTTTGAAGCAACAAACATTTTAAAGATTAATTGCTACATTATTTACAGTTTTAACATCCCATTATAAGGCTGTGGTTTAGACAACAGAAATAAGCAAACAATTATCCTCTGATTGCATAATAGTAATCATGTGCTTCAATAGAGAACACTTGCTTTGTAATTAAAGTGATGGGTGTCCCACAAAACAAAGTGATGTCAATACTAGCCATTTGGAGGCATGAAATTAAATTTCCCAGAGTAATTTAAACACTTTTAATTCAGTTGTTATGAGAAACTGAGGTCTTTAGCTATTTCTTTGGGAATCTGAAATTTCTTTTTCAAAAGTCATACATAACTTTAGTTTCTCGCAAGTCTCATTTAATTGGGGCTTTAAAATTCAACACAAAAATTTTCTTTTTCCACAACTTCTACTCTCTGGGCAGAGGATGGTACTGAGGCCACTCTTTAGATATCATATGGGGAAAAAATATTGGCTCATTCACAGATGCTGGATTAGCCTCTGGCTTAGATGCCATAGTCTCCAACTTTTCTTGATTTCTCCTGAAGAAGTCATCTGTGGATGACCACAGAGAAAAGGTAGGTGACTATAGATGGGTCAGGCTTGTTGGGTCACAGTAGAAGTAATTTCTAAGGCAGGTAATGATTATTCTAATACTTGTGAGAAAAGGCATCCTTCCAACCTTCTTAGAAGTTGAGGAGACAGATAGTTCTCCCCTAAATTAATTCCCCTTCCCAGATCTCTCCCTGACTGAGGGGGAAAAAACCTACACCAAAAAAACTTAACATGCTTACCCTGTGAAAATCATTTTACTAGGTAACTGAAGAAAAGAGATAAATAGGCAAGACTCTTATTTTCAAATATCAGGTCTGAGACCCGATAAGATCAGGTATGCCCCTCCAGGAGGGGAGAAGTATCCCAAAGCAATTAATCAGATCTGCTGCCTACCTGCTAAATATGCATTACAGACTCATCCCAGATTTGCTCCTGTCATGTGGCTGTGACTCAATTCTGGTGCTGCATAGCAGCATGGTCATAATGCAGGGGATGGCCAGGGGAGTGGGACAGGGACACACACACACACACACACACACACACACACGCACGCACACACCAAAAAAGCAATTTATTCCCCTGGCTGCCTTCCCAGGGGAGCCTCACAACAAACAACAAAATGGGAGAATGTCCTCAGGTCACCAAGACAACGGCTGCTTGCAAGCACAGTCTCCTATGCACAAAATGGTTTCTTACTTCATTTAGTCATTTTCTCATTCTCTCCAGCAGCTAAATCTTTGAGAACAGTAACAGGGCTCTGAAGCCAGTCTCCTCACTTACACTGGGAAAAGGCTGTAAGACTCTCCTGTTTAAATCAGCTGACTTCAGGTAGCTTCCCTGTGTGGGTGGGAATAAAGGGCCTTCTCCAGTGCAAATGGCCACAGTTGCTCTCTCTTTTCCAGTTACATTAAACAGCCTACAGTTTAGAAACCTATAAGAATAATTACAATGCAAATATATGTTTTTTCAAATGTAAAGAAAGCAAAGTGCTCTGAGAAATGACAGAAGGGATATCGTCACAGGAAAAGCTTTGTTAAGATGTGGCATCTGAGTGACATCTTAAAGAACAAGTAAAATTGCACAGGCAAAGATGGAGAAAGGCATGTCAGGTATAAGAAATTTCATAAGCAAAATCACAGATGGGGTAAGGTGCTGAGCATGACTCAGGAGCTGTGAATCCTTGAATTGCATAGTTCTGGCAAACATGGATAATATATGAAGACTGGAAAGGTAAGAGGAGGCTAGGTTTTGTTATTGTTCAGTTGTATCTGACCCTTCCTGACCTTCATTTGGGGTTTTCTTGGCAAAGATACTGGAGTGGTTTGCCATTTCCTTCTGCTACCATTTTACATCTGCTCTCTTTCTATCATTATACAGATGAGAAAACTGAGGCAAACAGGGATAAGTGACTTACCTAGGGTTGGACAGCTACTAAATTTCTGAGGCCAGATTTGAACTCAGAAAGATGAGTCTTCCTGACTCCAGGCCTGGCACTCTTTCCAATGTGCCACCTAGCTATCCTGGTCTAGGGTTATAAAAGGCTTTAAAAGACAAACAGGATTTTATATTTGATCCTGGAGGTAATAGCGATCCATTGGAGTGTACTGGGTTGTAAAGGGGTTGTGAGTCATCAGTTTGACAGCTGAATGGAAGATAAACTATAGGGGTTAGAGAATTAAGAAAGAGAGACCAACCCAAAAGGCTATTGTTGTCCAGGTGTTGAAGACCCATATCAAGGTGGGTAATAATATTAGAGAAGAGAAGCAGAAGTATATCAGAGATATTGTGAAAGGAGAATCAACAGGACATGACAAGAAATGGATGGAGGGAGAAGGGAAAGTGACAGGTTGGTTATGGAGAAATTAGCAAGAATGAAAAGTCAAGAATGATACTTAGCTATTAAGTGTCTGATGCAGTATTTGAACTCAGATTCTCCTGACTCTATGTCCAAAACTCTATCCATCTACTGCCTCTTCTGCCACCACAACACAGCTTTGTCCATATCCTTAAACAATCTGACCCACTATGGTCAGGTTCGTAGTGGCCTGAGCTCCATCCTGCTGCCTAAGGCAGAATTCAGACTAATGGAGGCCCATTAGGATTTTTCATTTATCAAACACCCACAGACAGGGCATCCTTTGCTGTTTGCCCTTCTGAGGTGGGTGGAGATTTTCTTGCTCGCTTGTACTGCCGACATTTCTTTGCTGCCATAGCAACTGCCCAGGTCATTTTCTGTTCCAGAACAGCTGTGGCTTTCATCGAGTGATGGTGACTCGAATAACTGTGAGGGGAAAATCTCACTTGAGCAATTGCTGGTTTGACTGATCATGAGATTCAGAATCAAATGGGAGGCCAGAGAAACTCAAAGCAAGTGAAGGACTGGGAGAATTGGGAGATCAGATATCACAAAAAGGGTGGATGGGAGAGGAGAGAGGGAGAGAGAGAGAGAGGAGAGACAGAGAGAGAGAGAGAGAGAGAGAGAGAGAGAGAGTCAGGGAATTACAGTCAGAGAATGGGCTTAAGACTTCAGGACCTCGGAAGGAAGTGAAATTCTGGATGATGGTGGCCTGGGATGGATGTGTGGTCATGATGGTGGTTAAATGAAGTGATAAGAGTGAGATCATTAGACTTGAGGTTGATGAGCTGTGAGACTGTGATATTATAAGGGCTATCAACACTGTGTTTACATAGTTTAGATACAGCGTCCCAAAAGTCTCAGTGCAATTTTTATGCTATCAAAACTATTAAAACTTTAAACTACACTAAGACTTTTGGGAGCAGCTAGGTGTCACAGTGGATAGAGTGCCAGGTCTGAAGTCAGAAAGACTCATCTTCATGAGTTCAAATCTGGTCTCAAACACTTGCCAGCTGTGTGACCCTAGGCAAGTCACTTAACCCTGTTTGCCTCAGTTTCCTCCTCTGTAAAATAAAGCTGGAGAAGGAAATAGTAAACCACTCCAGTAAACCACACCATGAAAACCCCAAATGGGGTCACAAAGAGTAGGACACAACTGAACAACAAGACTTTTGCGGTTGTCGATGACAAAAGATGGAAAGTGTTGACCTCACTAGGCTGTGGGAAGACCAGCACACTACCAATACTTTGTTGGTAGATCTGTGAATTGATCCAATCATTCTGGAAAACAATATTGAATTATTTGAAAAAAAAAAAGCCACTAAACTCTTCATCCCCTTTGACTCTGAGACCCCACTGCCAAGCATGTATCCTAAAGTGATTGAAGAGAGAAAGAAAGGTCCCATACATACAAAAATGTTCACAGCAGTGCTTTTTTTTTTTTATGGCGGCAAAAGACTGGAAATTGAGTGAATGCCAATCACCTGTGGAATGGCTAAACAAATGATGATATATAATGGAATATTGTTTCATAGTAGTAAACAATGGCTATTAGGAATTGGAAAAATGGAAGACTTTTACGAAATAAGTGAGTTTATTACAAAATAAGTAGAGTGAAATAAGCAGAACTAGGAAAACAATATACATAGTGATTAGAGCCACATAAATGAAAAGAATGAAATGAAACTGAGTTCTGTCTAATTTTAATAACTGCTTAAATCTTGGCTCTGGAGAAGAGACGGAGAAATGTTCCTCTCTTGCTGGAGAGGTGGGAGACTATGGGTGTGGAATGTGGTAGATGCTGTCAGATGGGGCTGCTCTGTCACTTGCTTTTACCTTTTTTTCCCTTTGTTATAAGGGAAAGCTGGGGGAGGGGAAGGATATATCAGGAAATGATTGTGATGTAAAAAACAAAGGTATCAATAAAATTTTTAAATTTTTTAAAAATTATTTTAAAGAAAACATTTGACTTAAAGTTAGAGGAACTGGTTTCAAATCCTAGGTCTATACCTATGCAACAACCACAAAGAAATCATTGTACTACAGTGCAAAGAGAACTCTGGAATCACCTCTGTATGATTTTGGGTAATAAGAGCTAATATTTATATAGCCCTTAATACGTGCCAGGCACTATGCTAAGTACTCTACAGTTGTTTTCCCTTTGTTTTCCAAGAGGATCAACAATACCTTGTGGTGATTTAAGGGAGGCAGAGTTACACAGTCATCAGTCTCACTCTCTCTTTTTGAGCATGGAAATTCAGTGGGAGGATAAAAGTCAGGACTACTGACTGGTGGTGGCTCAGGATACCTTGGACAACTTTGGCATTTTCAATGTCTAACCATTCAGTGATTCTCAACCTTCCTAATGGCCACGACCCTTTAATACCTGTACGTGGGCATATCTGCATGTGCGCAGATCCGCCTGGAGATGGCTAGGGGAGCAGTGTCTCGGTTCCTAAGACCATCGGAAATATGAGTTTTCCGATGGTCTTAGGCAACCCCATTCGACCCCCAAAGGGGTTACGACCCACAGGTTGAGAACCGCTGCAAGTACTCCATGCCTCTGCTTCTGCTACCTTCATGGCCTTTGGAACAAATTGTTCTCAATCCACTCATCCCCCCAGGAGAAGTCTTCACATACTTCAGGTAGCTATCCCCTAACTCACCAGGTTTGAGACTTATAGATTACTCTCAATCTGGTTTAGCCCATCTGCTTAAATAGTTTTACCGGGGTGTAGTCCTACAGCTTCACAATCACTTTTTCATACACACACACACACACACACACACACACATTTTACACAGTATGCATATTTTATACATTATACACATATTTGCGGGCATACTAAGTATATGTTACACATATATTTACATATTGTACTATTTTATACATTATATATTTAATATATGAATTATACATGTATTTTATATCTATATACTTATACAGCTTTACAATTTTGATTTCAGTTGACAAATAAGTCACTTAACTTCCCTGGTCCTCAGTTTCTTCAGCTGTAAAATGAGATAATTGGACTAGATAACTGTTGAGGTTCTTGGATCACCAGAATTGACCCTTCCAACTCTAGACCTATGAACCTAAGATCATTTCTAGAATTCACTTGCTTCTTTTGTAAAATTAAGGGGTTAGACTAGAACTCAGAGTTTTTAGACTGGGGGGGGTGGGGTCTGTGAACTTAGATAGAAAAAAAGTTACATCTTATTTTCCCTAACCTCCAACTGAAATTTACCATTTCCTCTAATTATTTAAAAAGATTATTCTGAGAAAGAATAAGCTGAAAAACTTCCAGATTAGAGGAGCTTTCCAGCTCTAATAAATGTGTGACCCTACTCCTGGCCAGAGGCCATGACCTGTTGACTGGGGGCAACAACTGAAGATACCATTGAGGTATCCAGAAGAGCCCAGTGGTGGTGACCATGTAACTTAAACTAGCCTTTCTTTAGCCATAACTTTAAGCATTAGCAAGGCATTCTTTATAATACTTTAGGTATCTTCCCTATTAATGAGTATAGAGACTCATTATTTCAGCTCAAAGAGTTGAAGGGAAGTACTTAAATAGCTCCAGGGGGCTGGTTGCTAATCACTAGTCTAATAGTTTCAGATTTTCCTGGTAGGTTTCACTCAGCCACCTGGCGCTAAGAAGTCCTTTCACCTCCTATTAACAATATCTCTGCCGAGTTAATAATAAGTGATATTTGTATAAGGATATGAACTGGACAAGTGAGCTCTCCCAGATGAAGGGACTCCCTCTAGCAATGCAGGTAGGGACCTTCTCGGCATTTATCATCTTATAGAAAATTGCCTAGAGCACTCAGGGGTTAAGAGACTTGGACACAGCCAATATGGGACAAAGGTGAGAAACTTAAACTTGGATCTTCCCTCGTTGTAAAATCAGCTCTGTACCTACTTTGTTACAACTGCTCCTCCTGACATTTATACAGCACTTAAAAAAACAAACAAGCAACAAAACAACAAAACCATACCTGTGCTTTCAGTGGTGTAGGGCAGAGGTGTCAAACACACAGCCTACTAGCTGGAACCAGATTAAAATATATTCCAGAAATACTAAACAAAATTTTAAAATGCAATAAAACATAGGTAACATTACATTTTAAAACTTAGTCAATATACTGTGTCAGGGAACCACACACACACTCTCTCTCTAACACACACATACACACACACACACACACACATACACTGTATTAGTGGTCCCCTTTTCTATTTGAGTTTGATACCACTGGCATAGGGAACTTCAGAGTAGAAATTTCCCTTATTATCACAAAGCATCACTATTGGATATCCCAAAATAGATATATCACAGACATCTTAAACTGAATATATTCAAAACTGATCTTATTATCTTTTCCCCTAACCTCTCTTCTTCCTAACTTCCCTGTTACTGCCAAGGGCATCACTATCCTCCCAATCATCCAGTATCACACCCTAGGCATCATCCTCAACTCCTTACTCTTTCAATTCCCATATCTAATGAGTAGCTGAGGCTTGTGGATTTTACCTTGGCAACATCTCTGGTAAATGCCCCCTCCTCTCCTTTGATACTGCTGCCACCTTGGTGTAGACTCTTCATGCCTGGACTAATGCAATAGCCTACTGGTTGGTTTGCCTGACACAAGTCTCTCCTCATTCCAGTATATCTTCCACTGAGCTGTGAAATTCATCTTCCTAAAGCACAAATCTGATCCCTACTCAACAAACTCTGGTAGCTCCGTTACCTCTAGGATCAAATATAAAATACTCTGGCTTTTAAAGTCTTACCCTCCCCCTATCTTTCTGGTCCTCTTAAACTTTGCTCTCCTCCACATAATCTGAAATCCAGTGGCACTGGCCTCCTTACTGTATAAGATACTCCATCTATTGACATGAAACATTTTTTAATTGGCTGTCTCATATGCCTGGAATGCTCTGAGCTTCACCTCTGCCTCTTTGCTATCCAGGATTCCATCAAGTCTGAAGACCTTCCTGATGCCCTTTAATCTTAATATAACCTCGGAAATAATTTCTAAGATTATCTCCAATTGATCCTCTATCCATTTTGTTTGTACATAGGTGTATACGTGCTGTCTCCTCCATTAGACTTGTGAATTTCTTGAGAACATGGACTATTTTTTGCCTTTCTGTATATCCCCAGTGATTAGCACAGTTACTACTCTACTATGCTTCTGCTGCCTGGCCTGGTTTCAACCCACAGAATAGGATGGCCCTCCCAGGTTAAGCTCCCAACTCTAATTTCACTATGCTACTAACTCAAACCTGGACTGATACTGCCTCCCTCAGCCTCTTCTCACCTCTTATGGGAGGGCTGAGGATGGAGTGTTAAACTTCTACAAATGCCTTCCTTTATAGAGGGCAGAAATGGGATTTTCTGGCGCACTCCACTCTGTATCTGCTGCTCTACCTGGCTTCAACTCCACAGAACAAGATATGGATACCTGCCCCCATGCTTTCCTGGCTCCTTTTATGTATTGCCTCTCCTCATTAGACTGTAAGCTCCTTGAGGGCAGGAACTGTTTTTCTTTTTATTAATTGTATCCCCAGCACTTAATAAATGCCTTTTTACTTGACTTTCTCAACAACTTAAATCTTATGGATGACTGGAGGTATTAAGGATGAAGTGATTTGCCTGAGGCAAGTTAAAGGCAGAACTCCAGTTAGGTCTCTTATCTATTAAGCATACCATCTTTTTATATAGAGTATTTTGTAGTTTGCAAAGACTTATATCTATGTAACAGAGGGCTGACATTTGGATACTACATAAATCCTCTACAAAGAGAGGCTATGGATCCTGATTATAGGAGAGTTGAGAGTTGTGATATGTAACAGAAATGCCTTAGAGAGCTAGGACAGACATTCTAACTGGTTCCTGTCTGCACCATGTGATCAGAAGAAGCCTTTTCCATTGACTTTGAAGCTGGAAGTAGGTGTATCTTCAAAAAAACCTTAATTGGCTTTGCCCAGTTTCTTCTCTGTTCTAGGGATTTGGCTCCTTTGTTGAAAGCTTTGGGTGAGAGACAAGGCTGTAAGGAGAGAGACCTTGGGGCTTTGTGCCCTCTGAGGACATGGGGCCCTGAGAAATGACCCTTCTTCCTTGTTTTTTGGTGTGTTCATTCGTTTGTTTGTTTGCTTGTTTTTCTGTTTTAGGTGAAGGATATTAACTTAGAGGTCAGGAAAGGGAGTCACAGGAATCCAGGAGTCAAGAGTCCAAGCTGGGTTCTGTAGCCAACCCAGCAATGATTCCTCAAAGAACAAGGAGTGACCTTTTAAAGTAACCCTCCGTACTCAGTCCAATTGTAGTTGAGACCCAAGAACTCATCTTGTAATCATGCCACATTTGGACATGAGCTTGGTGGGACCAATGTGATGTATGAACTGAGCTGACAGTGTAACCCCTCTCCTCCCATATTCTCCCCCACCCCCAACCTGTTCCAAGAGCATGAGAAGATGTAGTTGGAGAGTATGCTGTCAAAGGGCTGAGAGGAAAATTATGCACTTTTGTTCTTGCTATACCTTCAAAATAAATATCCCATAGTAAAAATGAATCCATGTCAACTAGTTAAATGGAACTGAAGAACATCTAACTTTGGGCTAAACCCAACTTGCAGAGGCTTGAGCTGACCTGTCAGGATACTCCTGGAACCCTAAGGGAAAGATGGAGCAGGCCTGGATTTGGGAGAATGAACCAGAACATGTTCACTGTACATATATTAACTGATCTGATCCTCAGAACAATCCTATAGAGTAGGTACTACAGATATTGCTAATCTTCATTTTTTCTGAAGAGGTGGTCATGGCCTGTGAGTTCATTAGATTTGGGAACTGCTAGTGAGGAAGCTCCCTCTATGAATGTAGATCTGCAATAGTACTTCAATTTATAGTTTAATAATAATAATCACTAGCATTTACATAGCACTTTAAGATTTACACAGCATTTACAAACACTGTCTCATTTGATTTTCACAATAGATGAGATGCTATTATAATCCCTATTTTATACATGAGGAAGCTAAGGCAGCGAACAGTTAAGTGATTTGCTCAGAGTCACAGAGCTAGTAAGAGTCTGAAGCCACATTTGAACCCAGGCCTTCCCAACTCCAAGTCTAACATCCTATCCATTGCACCATCTAACTCCTTATTTTAGAAAGTGTGAACTTTAGACTAGGGGTACTGAGACGTTGAGTAGTTTGTCCAGACAGTATATATCAGAGGTGAATCTTAACCATAGGTCTCTTATCCATTTCTCCATGCTGCCATTCTACCCCCATTTTAGAGATGGATTAACAGATTGAGAAGGGTTGAATCATATAGTCACAAATGTAGTGTCACAGGCAGGATTTGAAATTAAATCTCTCCTGACTCTGAGTCCAGAGTTCTTTCCATTACACTACCTATCATGAATGTTGCCTCTCCTAATACTGCCTCTTTTGGAGCCTCAAACTTCTTTGCCCTCCTCCACCCCCATCACATATGGACAACACAAGTACCTCTATCCTGGATGGTAATGTAGGACCATAGGAATAAAAGATTGAGGAGGAAGTGGCCAAGTTCAGTTATTAATTTGGGTCCAAAAGTGATGAGAGGTGTGCTGGCAAATGGTTAAAAGTGAACTGGGGTTATGGGGTGGGGGATATATACCCACTTTTAAGTTTAATCTGCATTAACAGTTTTTCCATCTCTTAGGTACAGAAATCAACAAAATAATAAATCAACAAGTGACTTGTAGCATTTCTGAAGTATAAAATGTTCACAGTGAAAATTTGACAACTGACTCTCATGAAGGATAAGAGCTGACTCCAGCATACCCTTGCCTCCATTTATTCAGGGTGCAGGCTTAAGAGTGAGGAGAGACCCCACCTAATAGGATAATTCTTGTGTTTTCTTATAGCTGGCTAGTGACAAATATGCCTGGAAATTGGCTTCTGATACAATTTTTAAAGCTTTGCTCCCAGGAATGACATCATTACTTTTGAGAAAACCGAATAACAAAAGCCTTATGAGTAAACTGTGGCGGACCAATCATTCTGCTTCCTAAGTGCAATTCACTTATGTGGAGCCATTTGTACTAGATCCTTATTCTCCTTGCCTGCCTTAAATTTAAGATGTGCTTATGGATATAGCATCATTAGGTATATAAAGAAATAGTGATAGATTTTCGGTGTCATCTCAAATCTTGAGATGTTTTTCTAGATCCTTTGACTTTTTTTCCTTCTGTTTCCCATGCAAACCATATTTCTCTTTCTTGAACTGAAATATGTGCTTACACTCCTTAAATCCTTTCCTCCCATTTAACTCCTTTCCTTTTAAGATATGCCTTCAGGGAGCAGAGCTTAGGGAGCTCAGTCTTCCTGTGGATTGTGACCAGCTGTTCTTTTCAAACCTTGACCTTCCAGATGTTCTTAAACGGGGAGCTAAAGTAGATTTCATTCCAACTGTGAGGGTGTCCCAGTTCTTTTCAGCCATGACTTGTAGAAAACATGACACTTGGTATAAGTGATATGGTGAGAGGCTTTGTTGTGTCTTCCAATTTGGAATGAAGATTGTCTTGTTGTTGAGTCATTTCGGTCATGTCCAACTCTCTGTGGCTCTATTTGGGATTTTCTTCGTAAAGATACTGGAGTGGTTTGTCATTTCTTTCTTCAGCTCATTTTGCAGATGAGGAACTGAGGCAAACGACGTTAAGTGACTTGCCCAGGGTCACACAGCTAGTCTGAGACCACATTTGAACTCAGGAAGATGAGTCTTCCTAATTTCAGGCCTGAAGATTGCCTTTGTTTACAAATTCTCTTAAGTGGTTCATCAACCCAAATAATAGAGTGTGGAATTTTGGAACTGAAAGAGACCTTAGAGATCATTTATTCCTTTAAAAAAAATTTACTGATGTGCTTTATTTTTATATTACAAACATTTAGAGATTACTCCCTTTCCATGGGAAGTGTCTTGTGACAAAGTAAAACAATTAAGCAAAACTGACAATACTGTGACCTCATATGAAAGTGCACATAACATTATACTTCTGTAGCATCCCTTCACTTCTCTATTTAACAAAATTTCTTGTAATTAACAGAAATTTATTTTCTCTTCTTCCCACTCCCAACACCACTGAACAAAAGAGAAAAGAAAACTCCTTGTAACAAATATGTGTAGTCTTGCAAAAGAAATTCCTCATTGGCTGTGTATATAATACACATACGTATTATGTATTGTCTTTACATAAGTCTTCAAAATTGTTCATTTTTATAGTATTAATGATATAGTATAAATAATTCTTATATTTCTACTTACTTCATGCTGCGTTGGTTCATACAAGTCGTTCCATAGCTCTTTGAGATCATCTATTTACTTATTTCTTAGAGCACAATTACACTCACATTCACATACCATAACTTATTCAGCCATTCCTCAATTGACAGGATCCCCATAGTTTCCATTTTTTGCCTCCACAAAATGAGCTGTTAGAAATGTTTTTATACACATCGAACCTATTTCTTTGATATTTTTTTTTTTAGTATAAGGCTAGCAGTGGTATAGTTGAAGCACTTTAGCAACTTTTGGAGGAGAATTCTAAATTGTTTTCCAGAAGGGCTTATCCATTCACAGGTCCATCAAAATGTGCCTTGATTTCCCATAGCCCCTCCAACATTTATCATGGATATCATTCCTTTTTGGTCACCTTTGCCAAACTAGTGGTGTGAAGTAGAATCTCAGGACTGCTTTAATTTGCATTTCTCTAGTTAGTACTGATTTGGAGCCTTTTTTTCTTTTTTGAATTCTTACTATTTTATTTTCCCTCTATTACATGTAAAAACAATTTTTAACATTCATTTTTAAAACTTTGAGTTCCAAATTCTCTCTCTTCCTCCCTTCCCACTCCCCTGATGGAGAGGGCAAGCATTTTGATACAGGTTATATGTGTAGTCATGCAAAACATATTTCCATATTAATCATGCTGTGAAAGAAAACATAGACCAAAAAAAAAAACAACAAAACTCAAGAAAAATAAAGTTGTTGTTTTTTTTAAAGTATGCTTCAATCTGTACTTGGACACCATCAATTCTTTGGGGATGGATAGCATTTTTCATCATAAGTCCTTCAGAGCTGCCTTGGATCATTGTATTGCTGAGAATGGCTAAGTCATTCACAGCTGATCATTTTACAATATTGCTGTTACTTTGTACACAGTACATTTCACTTTGGATCAGCTCATGTAAGTCTTTTCAAGTTTTTCTGAGAGCATCTTGCTCATCATTGCTTAAAGCACAATAGTATTCCATCATAATCACATAGGATAGTTTGTTCAGTCGTTCCCAAATTGTGATGGACATCCCCCCAATTTCCAATTCCCTGCCGCCAGAAAAGAGCTGCTATAAATATTTCCATACATATAAGTCTTTTTCCTCTTTGTAGCTTTTTACTTTTATCTCTTTTTGGATACAGACCTAGTAGTAGCACTGCTAAGTCAAAGGGCATGCCCTTTGGACATAGCTCCAAAATGTTCTAAAGAATGGTTGAATCAGTTCACAATTCCACCAACAATGCTTCATGACACTTGAATTGTTTCGTTCTGGCTGTTTGAAATATTCTCTCCTTGACCTGAGATACTTGGCTATAATTGGCTATAATATTGTGCTATAATATTCCTGGGAGTTTTCATTTGGGAATCTCTTTCAGGATGTGATTGGATTCTTTCAATTTCTATTTTACCCTCTGGTTCTAGAATATCATAGCAGTTTTCCTTGACAATGTTTTGAAAGACAATGTCTAGGTTCTTTTTTTTTTTTTTAATCATGGCTTCCACATAGTACAATATTTTAAAAATTATCTCTCCTGGATCTATTTTCCAGGTCAGTTGTTTTTCCAATGAGACATTTCCTGCTGTCTTCTATTTGTTCATTCTTTTGGTTTTCTTTTATTGTTTCTTGATTTCTTACAAAGTCATTAGCTTTCATTTGCTCAATTCTAATTTTTAAGGAATTATTTTCTTCAGTGAACTTTATACCTCCTTTCCCATTTAACTAATTCTAGTTTTTAAGGAATTTTTTTTCTTCAGTGAATTTTTGTGCCTTTTTTTTTTCCATTTGACCAATTCTGCTTTTTAAAGTATTCTTCTCCTCATTGACTTTTTGTATCTCTTTTATAATTTGGCTTAGTCTGTTTTTTTTTTTTTTTTTGGTTTTTTTCTTTTTGGAGGGGAAAAAGATGGCAATTAGGGTTAAATTACTTGCCCAAGGTCACACAGCTAGTAAGTGTTAAGTGTCTGAGGCTGGATTTGAACTCATGTCTTTGTGACTCCAGGGCTCTATTCACTGTGCCACCTAGCCACCCCCTAGTCTGTTTTTTTTTTAAGGTGTTATTTTCTTCAGTATTTTTTGTGCCTCCTTTACCAAGCTGTTGACTCTTTTTTCATAATTTTCTTGCATCACTCTAATTTCTCTTCCCAGTTTTTCTTCTACCTCTCTCATTTGATTTTCAAAATACTTTTTAAGTTCTTCCATGGCCCGAGACCAATTCATATTTTTCTTGGGGGCTTTGGATGCTAGAACTTTGACTTTGTTGTCTTCTTCTAGGTGTTTTGTGTTTTTTATCTCCCTTGTCATTTTCTATGATCAGAACTTTCTATGATCATAATTTTTCTGTCGTTTGCTCATTTATCCAGTCTATTTCTTGATTTTTAACTCTTTGTCAAAGTGAGGCTCTACTTCCAGAGTGGAGGGTACACTGGCCCAAGCTTTAGGGGTTTTGTGCAGCTGTTTTCAGAGATAATTCTAGGGACCTGTAGGATTTCAGTTCTTCCAAGATGGTATGGTCTAAGAAGAGGTATGTTTTCTACTCTCCTGGCCTGTGCTCTGGTCTGTGAGTAACCACAAGCACTCTTTTCTGCCCTGAAACTGTGACAAGGTTTTCTGCTCCGCTGTAGCCACAAGCTCTATTATGCTAGTGCTCCTCCTTGCCTTGGAATTGCCACCCAAGATTGCAACCCAGATATGAGTATAGGCAAAGCAACAGAGTCCTGCTCCCAGTGCCAGGAAAGAGACCTCTATAATCTCTTTCTGATCAGTTACGCAACCCCCTTATGGTCTGTGGACTGAGAGCTCCAGAAGTAGATGCTGCTGCTGATTCAGTGGGTCTCTGGTTTGCTGGTGTCCATTCTACACTGGACTGTCTACCACTCTCACCCAGATGTGACAGACCTCTCCTACTAACCTTGTAAGTTGTCTTTGGCTGAAAAATTACTTCATCCTTTCCTTTTGTGGGTTCTGCCACTCCAGGAATTAAATTTTATGGCATTATTTAAAGGAGGAGTTTTGGGGGCAGTTCAGGTGACTCCTTGCCTTTTCTCCACCATCATGGCTCTGCCTCCCTAGAGTCTTTTTTCGTATGGCCATAGATGGTCTGAGTTTCTTTCCTTGGGAAAGGTCTATTCATATGCCTAGACCATCAATTAGAGAATGGCTCTGTCTTATAAATTGGTATCAGTTTCATATATATTTGGAAATGAGATCTTTATCAGAGAAATGCTACAAAGGTAGGTTTTTTTCTGAGTTGTTTCCTTTTTAATTTTAGCTTTATTGGATGTGTTTGTACAAAACCTTTGTTCAAGGTTGTTTCAAAAGTTTGTACAAACCTTTGTTGGTATAGGTTTTTACAGAACCTTTTTGATTTTATGTAATCAAAATTATCCATTTTGTCTTCTGTTATTCTCTATTCTTCGGTTATGAACTTTTCTTCTGTCTTGAGATTTAACAGGTACTTTTTTTTCATATTTCTCTAATTTGCTTGTGATGCGACCTTTAATTCCTAGGTTATCCATCCATTTTGAGTTTATCTTGGTATAAGGTGTGAGATATTATTCTGAATCTAATTTCTTCCATATTGCTGTCCAAATTTCCTAGTAATTTTTGTCAAATAGTGAGTTTTTATTCTAGTAGCTAGGGTCCTTGTGTTTATTGAATTTTAGGATATTAGACATATTTATTTTTATATGTTGTGTACCCAATTTGTTCCATCAATCAAGCACTCTTTTTTTTAAACCAATATCAAATTCTCATAAGAATCAATACTGTAGTTTGAGATCTGGGCTGCTGGCCCCTACTTTGTACCTACTTCTTGTCATTATTTCCCTTAAGATTCTTTAACTTTTTGTCTTCATATGAATTTCACTATTATTATTCTTTCTAGTTCTAAAAAGTTAGCTTTTGGTAGTTTGGTATGGCATTGAATGACTAAATTAATTTTGCTAGTATTGTCATTTTATTATGTTGCTTCATCCCACTCATCAGCAATTAACATTTTCCCAGTTCCAGCCATTTTCATTCTAAAGATGTAGACACTGAAGCCTAGAGAAGTTAAAATGACTAGATAATGGTCACACAGCAAGATAATGACAGCAAAGACTAAGAATAAAGTTGGTTTTAATCTAGCTCTTTTGATTCCTGGTGCAGTGTTCTTTCCACTATATCAGTGGTGTCAAATTCAAACAGAAACCAATGGAGATATGAGTACAAAGTATTGAATTTGGGGGTGGGGAGTAATGAAGTGGGCATAAATTATTTTTTCAGGAATTTTAGCAGTGAAGAAAAGAGAGATGTTATATTAGACCAGCTAGAAAGGTCAAGGAGAGATAGATATAATAGATAGAACACTTATTAAATGTTATATTACATTATATTTTATTATATTAAATTATAGACACTGTACTTTACACTGGAGATACATATTTGGGCAGACAAGGCAGTCTCTATCCTCAAGGAGATTACTTTCGAATTGGGTAAAACAACACATAAAGGGGAAATGGAAGTGTTGGGGAAAGGTACCCACTGGGGATGATGCAGTGGGAGAGAAAAAAGTTGAGGATTCTGGAGGGTCCAAGTGATAACGAGAGAAGCATGGCTAAGGTCCTTTCTAAAATTGAAGTCTGAGGGAGGGAGAGAGTCACCAAGCAGGAGCCAAAGTTTCTCTGACTTTGAGGTAAGGGGAAGGTTTTCAGGGTACTAATGAAATAGACAATAAGGAGGAGTCATCTGGAGAGAGTTTAGAGATGTGTGAATGGGAGGAAGCTTAGGTGGTAGGATTAGGGAGTCTTCAACATGTTTGTAGGCAAATGAGGAGAAGATTTTGGTAAAGGGAAGATTAAAGATGCATAAGAGAGGTAGTATCTTGAAAAAGGGTCCTAGAGAGGAGTCAGGTAGACCAAAATCAAGGACAGAAGTATCTCAGTGCTATTACAGGAATAGCCTTTCTGAGTTGTGGAAATATTACTTCTTGTGTAGTTAAAGAAAGACACAATAAAGGGGTGTCTTCAGTCAGAAAGCTTAAGGGATGGAGGAAAGGAGATGAGAATGTTCATTTTGGATGGTTTCAATTTTCTCTGTGAAGCAAGAATCTAGTTCCATCTGTTCTAGGCATGAAGGGTGGCCAATGCAGCTGGAGATAAGAGGAGAGAATAACAGGTTCAGAGCAACTGACATGTAGAATAAAATGAGAAGGTTTCCAGTTAAGAGGGATGTGTGAAAGGTCATAGAGAGCCCATCTCTCTCTCACATACACCCTACCAAAGATCTAAAAAGATCACTTTCCTGCCATCTCTTGACTATGCTGCCTACATTATTGGTCATGATCTTCATCTGCCTCCCCATTCAACCTTGATCTCTGCTCCTAGGTCTTCCAGTTATACTAGGTGAAATTTCTTAACTTACCTTGCTTGTGAGCAAGCTGTCATCATACTCTGCCACCCCATCTTGAGGTACCTCCACCCTCTTTCCCGTTCCCTTTTATATATTGTCTTCCCCCATTTGAATGTTAAGTTCTTTGAGAGCAGGGATTGCTTGTTTGCTTGTATTTGTATCCTCAGTGCTTAGCAGAGTGTCTGACACATAGTAAAGCACTTAAATGCCTTATCTATCTATCTATCTATCTATCTATCTATCTATCTATCTATCTATCTATCTATCTAATCTGTCTGTCTGTCTGTCTATCTATCTGTCTATCTATCTATCTAATTATCTTTCTACCTCAATTTGTTATCTCTATCTGTCTAGAGATCTGTCTTAAAAATGGAACCAAACAAATCAAGAAGAACAAAAAGAAATATCGGTAAGCTCCTCCATCCAGTTCAAGATTCTCTGAGAAGATGAACAGATGACTATAGGAAGTACAAGGTTAGGCCAGGGGCAGCAGAGGCCAATGCAAGCCTAGGCTAACAAGCTTGAAGTTTGTAAACACTCTGATCAGGAATATTCCAGGAGATTCAGAAAGCATCATGACTGCCAGTAAATAGTTCTGAAGCCTATAGGCACTCTGAACCTCAGGGAATTTGGAAGCCAGGATGGACTACCTTTCATGGGAGTGTTGCCCTGATCTGTTGGAACAGAAATAGGAACAGAGCCAGACCTCATGGGTCAAATAAAAAGAGAGAGGACCCAGGTTAACATTCTTTAAAGTACTAGGAAGCAGAGTAGGAGACTGGGTGAGCTCAACAACCAGGTGTATATATTTAGAGAGGAAGGTGAGGGTTTGTAAAGAGAACTAGACTAGTATGATCTTCAGCATCTGACTGGGGCCTGTCAGCACCCTTAAAGAAGACAAAACCAAAACCAACTCCTGACTGGAGATTGCAAAAGAAGAAGGCAGAGGCAGGACGAGTCAAATACTCCCACAGGGCAACCAAGAGACTGAAAGAGAATTCAGGGAATGAGGCAGAGAGTAGGAACTAGAATAAGCTGCCCCATCCAGAATTATAGCAGCAATGGTATTCAGACCATATAGATAGGACAGGACCAAATACAGTCTACCCACCTGTTCCAAGACTGCTGGTGCAAATAGAGGCTGGCCCAATCCAAAGACCCAATCCAGGAACTGAGGCTAGAGATATGAGAACAGAGAAGAAAATACCAAGTACAACATAAGAAATATTTTGGGTTAAGGGAAAGCAAAATGAAGGAGAGTTGGAGAAGTAAAGAAGACTGGTTCAATTACATAATAAAAATATTGATCAAATTCTTTCTCTTTTACTACCGACTTCTTTGCAAAAAAGAGAGAAGAGAGCAAAGAAGAGAAAAAATTAAATAGGATAAGATGGAAGAATATATATAATTAACAATCATAGCTGTGCACATGCTTGGGATGAATTTATCTATAAAACCCAGGACGGTAGCAGAATTGTTTAGAAACCAAAATCCAACAAGATGTAGTTTATAAGAAAAATGAAACACAAAGATTCATACAGAGTTGCATGCAGTGTGAAGTAGTGGATAGAATATTGGATTTTAAGTCAGAAAGACCTGTGTTTAAATCCCATAACATTTACTAGCTGTGACTATGAGCAAGTCATTTCAGATCTCTGCCTCAGTTTCCTCATCTGCAAGATGGAAGTATTGGCCTTTCTGTTCCCTTCCAACTCTAAATCTATGATTATATGAAAATGATGAGCTGGATAGAATTTGTTATGCTTTAGGCAAACTCAAAAAAAGTAGTAGAAGATCTCAGATAAAGAAAGAGTTAAAATAGACATGCCTAAAAGAGAGAAACAGGGAAATTACATTAGCTTAAAGGCACCACAGATAATGAAATAATATCAACTATACACACACACACACACACACACAGATATAGACATATACATATGTGTGTTTATATATATGTATATATATGTCAACAGCATAAAAATATTTAAAGGAAAAGTTAAATCAAGTTACTTGTGCAGAAATAACTAGCAAAACTATAATTTTTGGGAACCTCAGTATGTCCCTTTAACTTAGATAAATGTAACAAAAACAAAAAAAAGAAATTAAGGACCGAAATAGAAATTTGGAAAAGTTAGATATGCTAGATCTTTGGTGATTACTGAATGGGAATTAAAAGGAATATACATATTTCTCAGCTGTTCATGTACCTCTATAAAAACTGACTATATTCTAGACCAGAGCATAAAAACCTCATAAACAAAAGCAAAAATGCGGTGGTAAAAGGATAGGCTGATATGATTGAAGAGTAAAATTTCAGTTCTAGAACTTGGATGTGACATAAGTCTAGCATATGGTGAGTTCTAAGATGTGCATCTTCTGTGACTAAAGGGAGTTAAAAAAGGAAGTCACTGGAGTTGAAGAGGTTGAGGAATTATGTGATCAGATTGTTAGAGTAATTGTTAACATGATTACTGAAGTCTCTAAAGATGATGGTTGGAAATAAAGAGAAGAAAACTATGAGCCAAGTACTAAAGTCATTGAAAAAAATTGGTAGAATGACTTGGACATTGGTGTGATAGACAGCAACAGGAGAAAAGGTGATAAAAGTATAGCACATAGACTACAGAAGAAAAAAGGTCATGGCAGAATGGCAGTAGAGGAATGGTATAGAAACAGCACTAGGGACCAAGGGGAATGCCTTCTGGACCTTTGAATGAAGTGAACTGGGAGAAGGTGTGGTTTCCAGTAAGCAAGGTTGCAAGGGATGTGGTATTCATAGAATGGAATCAGGTTTGGTTATATTGAAGTAGAAGAGGGGCAGATAACAAGTTCAAGGATCATGGGATCATACATCTGGAACTGGAAGGCATCTCAGAGACTAGTCCTAAGACCCAGAAATGTTAAAGGATCTGCCCAAAGACATATAAGTAGTAAGCAATAGAACTGGGATCTATTTTTAAAATCTTCTTTGGCACAAGTCATGGTAAAAGGAAGAAAAAAATATTCCAACTAATAAAACTACATATTGTGATATTTAATTCATTAAGACTTCAATGAATCTGATCTTATTGGTCACTATGATACTTTCTCCACCAGTACACAATCCACTTCCTCCCACTGATCCACAGGGGTTAGGGAGAAAGAAGTAGTGCTTCTTCCTCAACAACACTTGCATTGATAGAGCTGTAAATCTATTATCTCTTGCTCTTGCTCTATTTTGATGTAATAAAACCATATAAATAAGCAAATGCTATGTCATAGAAGGATCAAGGCTTGATAGGAATTGGGGCCAGGAATTCTGCAATGATTTACTGAATTTCTTTCAACCAAGTCCCTTAAACTCTTGGTCCTTCAACAACACATCAGATTGTTAAAAAAAAATTACTGTTTCCAGAGTTGCTGTGAGGCATAGTTTACATTTCACAGAAAGCTTTCAGCTTGCTAATGAACATATTAGTAAAATGAAAACAAAATACTATGGTCATTTACATACTGATGACTCATAAGTTATTCCCTTTTGATGTGTCTAATGTATTTTTTCATTCATTTAAAAATGTTTATGGATAATTAGATTAATGGCCTACAGCATACTGCCTCAAATTTGTGAGTTTGAATCCTATATGGAGTCCTACATGGAAAAGTAAATAACATCACCCTGATTCATATGACAGACTATACCTTTAACCTCCACTAACTATGCCAAAAATATATGCCATTAGTTACAAACAGATATGGAAGGATCACTGCAAATCCTCACCCCTACCAGAAAAAATATAAACTACATAGTTTACTGGTAGACAGAATGTTAGGAGTGTTGACTTTCTGGATATGAACCCCAGCATTACTATTATTAATTTAGGGTGAAATTGTACAGATTCATGTTTCTGACAGTTATATCTTCAAGAAACACAATGAAGCATGATGTGACAGGAGCAACTTTTACCTCCCACAAAGGCTAGCCTTGGTTTCCCCTAAATGGCAATAAAACTGTCCTTAAGACTTAGTTGAATGAACTATTAAATGTCTAAAAACAAAAGAAATGAAATGAATAGGACATGTATATAGGAAATATTGTGAAAAGAAAACAGTAACACTTACAGGGTTACTGGATTAAAAGTACTACCAAGAAATCACATGAAAAATGTGAGAGGCTTAAAAGGGTCATGTTAGAAGAAGTTCATTTTTTTTGGCCTGTTTTATTTTTCCCAAAGATCAGATCCTTTCATATGCCTATTCTGTAATCTTATCAAAAAAATGAGTTACAAGATGTTAGCTCCTGATATATCTCAAATTATAATACAGAGTTCCATTTTTAAACCAGAGAATAGAAAGAGCAAATTATTATAGAAAATGAAAACATTTCCTTGTTAAATGAGTATTTTATGGGAACTGAAAAGAAAAAGATTACAATTTTTTGTTGAATATTTATTAAATGTAATAATCTGAGAAGCTTCTTTTGAAAAATAAAGCATCTTCACATACTAAAAAAAAAAAAGATTTAATTGATCCAAATTAAAGTTCAAATTAATTGGCCCAGACTAAAATTCAAACTGTTAATATGGCTTTTTGGCTTCCTAAACATAAAGGCACAAGGAGAAAGTAATACTTCAGGCTTGATACATCCAGCTGACCAGATGTACCACCATGGCAAATGTGGAGAAAGGGGAAATGAACTGAATCAGTACTGTATTCTTGATAGTTACCCCTTCTACGTCGTTGTTAAGCAAATTTCTTTTTGTTAAATATTAGATTGTGAGTATCTCATTTCATTTCAATCCCAAGCCCAAATCATTGGCCCAGAACACATAGCCAGAACATATGAAATTACTGTTAAAAGGCTACTTAACATGAAGTTTGTAACACTCTGTAATTTATTTATTTTTCTATATTTAGGAACAATCAACAAATGTAAAGATTCAAGTGGACAAATGAAAAATGATTACACGTGAAAACCTTATTAAGGGGTCTGACTAGAGGAACCCCCAATCAATTTTATGAATTTTTTTCAATTAACTTGATGAGATTGCTATGGTTATGGACCTTGCTACAGTCATCTCCCATGGATTGGACTTGCAGAGTGACCTCTTACTGATTGAGAACAGTTTGGGGCTGCTTGGCTGCTTGGCTGAAGCTCAGAAACATGGATTCCTAGCTGAACTACCGCTTTTGTGGTACTATGTATATAACTGTGATATGGCTTGCTCCCTTCTTTTTATTTTCCTGTACTTTCTATCCCTTGGACATCCAGACCAGAATTCATTAAAACTAAGAGAGGATTTTTCCCTTTCCTGTCTTACAAGCAGAAAATGACTTGCAGTAGAAACACATAGTAAACAGCCTTTGCTTACCTAGGTGAGCCTGAATAGGGAGTTCCTGGAACTCCAATTAACAGAACAGAAAAGAGTAATTCTAGTAATTCCTATCCTTGGGAGTTATTTCCATAAGTAATTCTGAATTTGAGTTCCTAAGTTTTAGAGTTTCCAAGAGACTGAGTTCCTAAGTTGAATATCAGCATCCCAGAGGAAGAAGAGAATTTTCCATGGAGGATCAGCCATCTAGACCATGAAAACCCTTCATGATAGTTTCCTATTTAATGTAAGTATAAGGAGAATGGGGAATGTTTATTAATTAGCTGCAAAGTATCTTTAGCTTGGGTATGGTCTTGAGAAATCTAATAGACTTCTTAGGTGTTGTAGGTTACTGTTATGTTCATGGGCTCCAAGAGCCCTTTCTGTGTTATACATTTTATTGATGGAGGAAATAAAGGCTGTCCCATACTATATCAAAAATACTATATGGGAAGATGTACCTTATTAGCCATTTAGAAACTTAAACACAAGTCATACCTAAGTTTCCAATTTTGAGTTTTACTTAGGGGAGGAGTCAATGAGCCAATGAAAGATAATGGCCCCTTTGGGGTCAGGTCTCCAGGATCACGCCTGGTTCCACATATGCCTAGAGGGCCCTAGGTTCATATAAACTCCATTATTTATAATTTGTTTTAAAAAATGTACATTAATCCATTGTGACAGTATTTGTAGATCCTATACTTGGTTGCACGCCACCATGGGTGGGGGGAAGAAGGGGAGAAAATTTGAAACTCAAGGGATTGTGGAATTGAATCTTGTAAACTAAAAGTAAATAAACAAATCAATTTTTAAAAAATGTACATTAACTTCAACAAAGAATTAAAATGTTATTTTTTCTTCTGTGATGCCTCTTTTATCTCTTTATTTTGTGTATTTTCCCACTATTGTTTATATTATGAGTAATAGTAGTAGTAGTAATATTTTTGCAATTTGTGTAAATTGTCATTCAGATTCTACTTTCCTTACCACAGTATATCACTTCATGTGACATATTTTTTAATATTCTTCATATAGGTCAGTTATTATATATAGTAATATTCCTATACATTCCTAAATCATAATTTGTTCATTCATTCCTCAATTGTATAGCTTGTCAAACTGTCATTTTATTAGTTTACTTGAGCTCCTGTAATGATTTTCTGTCTTGGCTTTTTACCATGGTTCTTTCTGATTATTCTTTCCCTGTTCTTACTGATCCTATCTCTTGGATCTTTAAACATCTGTTAAGTGGCTACTTTGTGCCCCAGATGCTACGGATATAAAGGCAAAAATAAAACAATTCTTGCCCTCACGGAGCTTACATTCTACTGGGGAGAACAACTTTTACCCTGAAAACGTCACACACACACACACACACACACTCAAATGGATCTGATATAGCCTATACTCTCCAACTCTTCACTCTTCTGTTGTGATGACTGACTACCATTCTCTCATGTCTTTACCTGCTTCATATAACCAGCCTTTCCCTCATAAGAATATAACTTCTCTGGAATTCTGGGAATTATCCTGGTCTAAGGTCATTAACTCTTGTTTTAACTGAAGTCATTTTGACAGATATAACACATGCAAGACAGTATGGGTAAGATATAGGTTACAGTTTATAGAAACAGAACATATTTAAAAATCTACAATACAAAAAAATGAAAAGCATATTATATTAATTCTATTGTCTTTGAAGCAAAAGATTACTTTTCTATTTCTGTTTCTTTCTTTAAAAATAGATTAATATTTGAGGTATTTACTTTGGAAATTTCTTGTTTTAAATGATGGAAGACTAAATTGTTTAATAAAGCTAAGATCTGGCAGGGAATCAATATTCTCTTCTATTGCAACTGGGCCAGACCTTGAATAGCCAGCTGAAAAAATAAACATGGGGTCACCAACCACTCATTCAGTACCCATGTGTGCATTCCAAAGGGAAAATCATGTGCAAGAGAGGCAAAGGAGTAAGTCTCTCACATTAAGATGTCATGTGTGTAGATTACATACACACAGCTAATTCAGGACAAAATGAGTCATAATAATCTGGATTTTTACCCCCTAGAAGTTGGTGTCTACTCAGAGAGACTGATACAGAAGCTAGGAAAACTAACTTTATGATTTGGCCAATAGTAACTGCAAAATCCCTTAAAGACTTTACTCATTACAAACTACCTTGGGACCACCTTTGGGGAGAGGCGCTTCAATTTCCTTGCCAGATGTAGGCAGCTCTGGAGTCCATCTTGAAGAATCAATGTTTTATAGAAATTGCTAATTTTTGCAAATCTTCAAATAACTACCTGTGTAAATTGGCCATAGAGTTTTCAATGTTGACCCCTACACAGTAAATTTTGGGAATTTTTGATCATCATGTCTTAGAAGAGGCAAATATACATTTTCTCCTTTTCTCTACCTCAAAACCTCTTGGCATAATTTATCACTCTCTCCTCCTTTTCTAGAGTCTCTGATAACAAGGTGGTCTTTTCTTGGAGAGAGAAGGCAGGAGAAGGCAGCTAGCTGGTACAGTGAATAGAATCTAGGGCCTGGAATCAGGAAGAACTGAGTTCAAATCTAGCCTCATATACTTACTGTGGGACCTTGGGCAAGTCACTTAACCTCAATTTCTTCATCTGTAAAAAGGGGATAATAATAGCACCTATTTCCTAGGGTTGTTGTGAGGATTAAACAAGAAAATATTTGTAAAGTGCTTAGCACAATGTTTGGCACTATATAAATGTTGTCTATTACTATTAAGATTATTATTATTATTATTATTATTATTAAGATCAACAAAATAGTAAAGTCAATAAGCATTTATTGAGTACTTAATATATACCAGGTACTGTGCTAAGTGCTGGGAAAGCAAAGAATGGAAAAAACATGGCCCCTGACTTCAAGGAGTTCATTTTCTAACAAGCAAACAACTCTGTATGTATAAGATATACACAGCATATATAAGAGTTCATTTCAGAGGGAAGGCACTAGAGAAGGTAGGATTTGAGCTGAGTCTTGAAAGAAACCAGGAGGCAGAGGTGAGAGGGAAGAGTGTTTCTGGGGTAGGGGACAGTCTGCAAAAAGGCATAAAATTGGGTGATATAGTATCTTGAGACAGCAAGTATTCCAGTATCACTGAATCATAGATTATTCATAGGAAAATACAAGAAGCCTAGAAAGGTAGGAAGGAACTAGGGTTAGAAAGGGCTTTAAAAGCCAAACAAAGAATTTTTATATTCGTTCCTCAAAGTAAAAGGAAGTTTGCTGAGTAGGGAGGAAAAGGTAAAATAGTCAGACCTGTACTTTAAGAAGATCACTTTGGCAGCTGAGCAGAGGATGGATTGCAGACTTGGTGTAAGGAGACCAGGCAGAAGGCTGGTGATAGACTAGGCATGAGCAGACAAAGTCTTACAACAGTATGGCAGCCGTTTAAGTGGAAAGGAAGGAACATGTACCAGTGATGTGAAGGTAAAAACAAGACTTGGCAACAGATTAGATATTGTTTGAGTGTGTAGTTGAGGATGAAATAGAGACTGTTAGCCTGAATGACTGGGAGGAGGTGGTACGTTCCTGACAGTAAAAGGGAAGTTGAAAAGAGGGAAACATTTTAGGGAAAGACAATGAGTTCTGTTTTGAATATGTTGAGTTTTAGATGCCTGAAACATATCCAGTTGAAGATGTCCAGTAGACAGTGACAAGACTAGAGGTCAGGAGAAAAGTTAGTTATGGATAACTAGATGTGAGAATTATCTGCATTTAAATGATAACTGAATCCGTGGGAGCTAATGAGATCAGTAATTAAACAACAGAGCTGGAGAAGGCTCAAGACAGCCATTGGAGATATCCACAATTAATGGGTGCAACCTGAAAAAAAGATCTAGCAAAGGAGATTGAAAAGGAATGGTCAGACAGGTATGGGGAGAATCAGGAGAGAGTAGTGTCAAGAAAACCTACAAAGAAGAGAGTATCCAGGGAAGAGGGTGATCAATAATAGCAACAGAGGCAACAGAGGTCAAGAAGGATGAAGATAGAGAAAAAGCTCAGTTAGACTGGGGATTAAGATTAGATTTGGTAATTAAGAGATCTTTGGAAAGAGAAATTTCAATTGAATGAAGTCAGTGGAATGTTGAATTTGGAAGCCATACTACTGAGGGTTTGTATTATAAACTCCTTGAGGGCAGGGATTGTCTTTTGCCTCTTTTTGTATCCCCAGCTCTTAGCACAGGATCTGGCACACAGTTGGCCTTTAATAAATGTTTATTGATTGATAAAGGAGAGTGAATCTATTGCTAATACATCTATGCTTTTCCTATCTCTGGTCTCATTCACCTGTGAAGGATTTCTAGGCAACTCTTTGCTAGGCACCTCAAAATTCTTGTGCTTGCCTGAATTTACCTACTTTGGAAAAATACTTTAACTTTGTACTAGCTCTCCCTCCCTCCCTCACCAACCACCTGTTGACCTTGATGACTGGAGAAGGATCTGACCTGTGATACCCTGTTACTATTGGGAACTATTTCCAGGCAACAAATAGAGAAGGCATGTGTTAGCATTGAAATACAACGAAATGTCTACTCAGAGCATCAGTCCAGTGCTACATACAGGTCCCCAAGAATCAGTTTTAGGTTCATGTCTTTTCTGGTTAATGTTCTGAGCCCCCAATTCCCTGTGAATTTCTTTTGCATGACCAATAGCTATAATGATATCACATAGTAATGAAAGACAATTCACTTAAGATAGAAATACAGGATAAAATCAAGAAACTACAATAACAGTAAGTATTCTGAAATACTAAAATCCCAAAGCAAACCACGCCCCCCAAACCCCATCCTAACCCCTAACTCTGGGCCAGAAGTTTGTGAGTAGAGCTTCTATCGGCTTGGTACCCACTCTGAGAGAACAATAAATTGCCCCTCAGATGCCCACAAAATGTGCTGTCTTAATTACCAGATTACTACAGATAATTACTACAAATTCACTGAGTCCTTAGAAATCTGTTTTCTCTCCTCCTAATAAAGGTAACTGCTCTTTCTGAGGGTCAGCAGGATATGACTGTGTGGAATCCCAAAGTCTTGGATCACAGCACAGTTAGAGAACACTTCAATGTCCACAAATCACAGCATAAGGCAGATGGAAGTAGGTGGGAGTTCCTGAGCTCAGCAGCCATTTAACTTTTTCCCCTTCTTTCTCCTCCTCCCTGGGCTTCAAAGACACTTCTTCAAAAATGTGCACCTCAGAGATATCCCTACCGAGTATATTTAAGCACACTATCCTGGGGTAGGCAGAGTCCCTCTGCTCCAAGAGATGTATTGGGAAAAAAGCAGACTTCTGCAGAGGCTTTCCTTATGCCAGTATCTAGCTTAGTATAACTACTGAAACTTACCTTGGACGACTACATCTTTTAAATTGTGCAATTCACTTGCTGAGCTTCCAAGGAACATTGACTAGAAGGGAGACAGGGGGACCATATTGGAGATGTTTCCTACAAAGTTACAGTTTATTCCTACAAAGCCTATAGGTCACAGGATATGAAGAGAGAAAGAACTGAACAGGAAGAAAATGGCATTTTAGGATGATAAAGCCATAAAATTTTAGAACTGGAAGGACCTTTAAAAATCATTCAGTCAAATATCTTCACACTACTAATGAAAATGAGGATTAGAAAAATGATTTGGTCCAAATTGTCAGTGGTGGAGTCAGAACTAAAAGTTAGTTCTTTTTCTCCCTTTACTTGGAGATTCGTCCATTCTAGTCCATGTTGAAGATAGTCTTAATTGAGCTGAGGAGCGGTCATCTGGATCTCTTGTACATGTCCTAAATTGTACACAATCTGGAAGACGCTCAGGGGAGTAGGTAGGTTCTAGGGTTCCTATGAATACGCAAATCCATTCTAGGATAGTCCAAGGGCTCTCCAAAGAAACTGAAAGGCTTCTCCAGGGACCGTTGACATAAATTCCATAATACAGAGAAAGGGAATAGTTGGTCATGAAATGCTATTATATTGTCCCTAAGCTAAACAAACAAACTCTAGCTAATTGTTATAATAGTGTGGCTGATGAAATCTCAGGAAAAGGAGGGGATAGGGAAAAGGGTGATAAATAGAGAAATGATCATAACTAAGGTAATACCTTCTCTTATCCAAGGAGTAGATTGGAATGGTCTAAGGACTGAACTTTGTCCTGTCCATCTAAGAGGAAAAAGTCAAAAGGATTGAGGGCTGGTCAGTCAACTAACTTTACCATCCACTACAATACTCACTATTGTTACAAAGAGATAGTAATTTTGAAGTCAATAGTTTCATTTAGTTATTAATTTTTTTTGAGGCATTTGGGGTTAAGTGACTTGCCCAGGATCACATAGCTAGTAAATGTCTGAGGTCAGATTTAAACTCAGGTCCTCTTGACTCCAGGGCCAGTAACAATGAGCCACCTAGCTGGCCCTTTAAAAAAATGGTTTTTAATATTTTTTTTTGAGTATTCCATTTAAGTCAGCGTCAACAAATGCTTATTAAGCACCAACTACACACTGGCCCTAAGTGCTAGGGATACAAAGGAAGGCCTAAGACAATCCCTGCCTTCAAGGAGCTCACAATCTAATGAGTGAAAACAACATATTTTAGGCGGAGTCTGAAGTTAGAGTATAAAAGGTTGAGGAGAAGAGGAAGTGAAGAAGAGGCAATAAGAGGAGACAGTTTTTTCTAGGAGTTTGGCTGAAAAAGGATAGCTGGAGGGGATGATAGTGCCTATCAAAGGTTTTTTAAGGATTAGGGTAGACTTGAGCTTGTTTAAAGGCAGTAGGGAGGGGACTAGTAGGAGAGGTTGAAGACTACAGATCAGTTAGGAATGATTTGAGGGAGAAATATGCAAGAGAAAATGGTAGGTGAGGGGATTAGGGGGTATATTTAGAGAGAGAGGAGTTAATAATAACAACAACAACAACAACAATAATAATAGCTAGTGTCCTACTACGTGTCCTACTGTGCTAAGCATTTTGTTTTGTCGTTGTTGCTTATACAAATATTATCTCACAACAGCCCGACATGGTAAGTGCTATTATTCTCCCCACTTTATAATTAAGGAAACTGAGGGAAAGAGGTTAAGTGGCTTATCCAGGGCGACACAGCTGACACACGTCTGAAGCTGCGTTTGAGCTCAGGTCTTCCTGATTCCAGGGCCAGTGCTCTATCCAATGCACCTCAGAGCTGCATAGCTAATTTCTCAGAAAGCTTTCTCTAAGCCTCAGACCCAGGCTGCCCACCTGAACTGAATGCCAAGGGGGAAAGTGTGGCTTTAGGATCATAGATTTAGTACTGGAAGGTACCCAAGAGGTCCTCTAGTCTAGCCCCCTCGTTTTACTGTTGAGAAAACTGACATCTAGGGAAGTTTAAGTGACTTCCCAAGGATCACAATAGTAAAGTCATAATTTGAAACCACGTCCTCTGACTCCAAATTAAGTTTTCCTTTTATCATTAGGGAATCACTATGCCTCTGAACATTGATCTGGGTTTACTGTTTGTTAATTGCTTACAATTGTAAGCAATCTATGATTCTATTCTACTGAGTTAAGTTGAAACATAAGATAGATAAAATTATAAAATATAGGCTATCATCCCAGAATCAGTTTTCCAGCATATATAAGTAGATGGAAAGTATATGTCAGATGGAAAAAGTGAATCAAATAAAAAGGACTTTAGAGAATTCATTAAAAAAATATATATACACATCAAAAAAAGCTTTTGGAAGAACCAAGCTAAAAAACTAAGTGCTGAGAATAATCCATATTCTTTTTTTTTAATTTTAATTTATTTATTTACTTTTGGTTTACAA
This sequence comes from Pseudochirops corinnae, assembly GCA_028646515.1. Lineage (NCBI taxonomy): Eukaryota > Metazoa > Chordata > Mammalia > Diprotodontia > Pseudocheiridae > Pseudochirops > Pseudochirops corinnae. The sequence goes on from CM053585.1 coordinate 88,311,784, forward strand.
CAGTCAGTTCCACAGTCTTGAGTTTTAAATTTTCTCTCCTGCCCTCTCCTCTCCCCTTTCCCCCCATGGCGGCATGCAATCAAAATAGGATCCACAAATACCTTCACATTAAACATTAGTCAAGTTGTAAAGAAGGAAATAATCCATATTTTTAAACTGTGTATAACTACTTATTATCTAAATGCAAGAAGATGATAAGAGAATAAAAATAGCTAAAGTAATATTGGCTAAAATGCTTAAAGTTATGAGAAAATAATGTAAAAAAGAAACTGGAAAGGGGAGTAGAGAAGAGAAACTTGTGATCCCAACCAAGGAGAATCTTTCTTTTTGACAAAGATGGGGACTTGAGTCATGTTAAAGATCCATTTAATAGAATAAATATAGAAATTGTATTTAATGTTAAATCAGTTTAATAAAAGATTAGTAATAACAAGCAAGTTTGTATTTCCTCTAGATAAAAAGAGTGACAATTTGACAAATCTTTTTTTTGGGGGGTCTGGACCTTTCTCTCAAACCCTCTCTTCTTTTCAACTTTCCTAATATTGTTAGGGTCACCAGCATCCTTCAGTAAAAAGCAAGGTCACAATCTCCCTGTCACCTTCAACACCTTACTCACACTCACTCCACATAGCCAATTGTTCTCAAGTTTGACTCCTTCTATCTTCCCAACTTCTCCCACATATCTCCCTATCACTCACACAGCCACCACTTTGGTGCAGGTACTCGTCACTTCCCAAATGGACTATTGTAATTGTCTTTTTGTTAGTCTTTCTGCCTGAAGTCTCTTCGAACTCCAACGAGTCCTCCACTAAGCTGCCAGAGTGATTCTAAAGGGCAGGTTTTGACAAACTGAGCCCTTACTCAACACACTTCAGTGGCTCCCTATTACTTCCAGATTCAAATATAAAAAACCTCTTTCTGACATTTAAGGTCCTTCACTACCTGGCCTCTTCTTCCATCTTCTTTCACTTTATTCCTCTCAACACACTCTATGATCCAGCTGATCTGTTTTACTTGGTATTCCTTACACTTGCCTTTTCTCTAGCTCTCCCAATACCTATAATGCTCTCCCTCTGACCTGTACTTCTGGGCTTCCCCAGCTTCCTTAGAAGACTTTGCTCAAATCCTGCCTTCTGCAAAATTCTTTTACCACTTCCTTCCTCTCCCCTCTACCCTTATGTTTGCTACATCCCTGCCCCCCTTTCCCTCTGAGATTATGTTCCAATTATTATATATATGATGGGTCTTGTTATTTGTATGTTGTCTGCTCCATTAGAATGTGAGCTTCTTAAGGGCAGAGACAGTGTTTTGGGCTTTTTCTGTATACTCATAGCTTAACGTGGTGTCTGGCATATAGTAAGAATTTAATAAATGCTTGATGACTGACAGCACAATGAAGTTGAAAGTCAGACTACTTATGGTTTAGAAATGAGTAAGGAGAGGAAATGGAGGAACTAGATGTAAATGGCTTTTTCAAGGATTTTAAGTGAGGAAAGATAATGGACACTGGCTAATGGAGATGATAGGATTTAATGAAGGTATTTTAAGGATGGGGGTGGTCTGGAGTGTTTTTAGGTGGCTGGGAAGGAAGATTAAAGAGAGAGGATATGACAGAAGCAATCTGCTAGATAAGATGGGAGGGGATGGGATCAAAGGTACATGTAGACTTATTGGCCTTTCCAAGAAGAGTCACTCCTTCATCAGAGACTACAGAGAGTTAAATAATGGGGAATGATATCAGTGGGATGTCAATGAGAAGAAAGGAAGAGGAGGGAGTTCATGATATGTTTTTTCAATGAAGGACATGGTGGGATCTTTAGCTGAGAAGGTTGGCTAGGAGTTGGAGGGTTTTGGAGGCTTAAAGAGAATTTTTTTTAGCATCTTTAAAATTTTTAAAAATTTATTTAGTTACTTTTAGTTTACAACATTCAGTTCCACAATCCCTTCAGTTTCAAATTTTCTGCCCCTTCCTCACCTCCCCCCTCCCCACTATGGCGGCCTGCAATCAAATATAGGATCTACAAATACCTTCACATTAAACACTAGTCAGATTGAAAAGAAGGATTATAACCAATAGAGTGAACAATGAGAAAGATGAAACAAAACAAAACAAAAAAAAGAAAGAGAGCTAGTAGTTTGCTTCAGTCTGCATTCAGACTCTGTAGTTCTTTCTCTGGATGTGGATATCTAAAAGAGAATATTTTTAACAGCTGCTGTGGTGAGTAGGTTAGAGAATTGGTTAGGGAGGAATAGGTAATTTTCTCTGTCCTAAGACAATTCAGAGTTATATTTATAGGGGTCAAAAACAAGTTAAGCACATCTTAAAATATAGTGCGGTTTAATATTCCAGAATTAAGCAAAAGAAGTCACTATCCCAATTCTTCCTGTACCCCTGCTGCTGCTGTTTGTCCTTCATTCTTGAAGAGGACCAGGACATCAGGAAGGTGATGCCATGACATGCAAGTGAACTGGATTCAAGTGAGGGAGGGCTGTGCAAAGTCACCAGCCTCACTTTCTCCTCCAGTGGTCAGATATAGATGAGGACAATTGGAGATGGCCCAGGATGCAGTGAGGATCCTTGACCTTTTCAAGCTATGGTCCTTAACAAGTCTCAGAGGCAAAGCCTATTCAGTGATTAAGGCTTAATAAGAAATGAAGCAGAGAATGGCCTCCTTAAAAAAAAAAAAGTCTGGGAAGAGAAAAGAGAGAGAGTGTGTGAATGTGTGTGTGTGTGTGTGTGTGGCACATAAAATGTTGTTTCCCTCTCCCTCTCTCCATCCCCCCTCCCTCCCTCCTTACCCACTTCCCTCCCTCTGTCCCTCTTTCCCTTTGCTCTCTCCTTTTTCCACATAGGGTATCACACCCTTACCTTCCAGTGTTCTGCCCAAAGGGAATATAATTTTTAATTTTTAATCTCTGAAACTTGTTTCAGTTTGTTTTATTTTTTTTCTCTTAAAGATCAACCTTAACCCCAAATCACTCTTATCCTAGACCAAGCCCTACTTGGTCACTGTTTGGGCCCGACTGGCTCAAAATGAATGTAAATAACGATTGTTACTTATTATTTATTGTTATTATTATTTATTGATATGAAGGGACCACCCTTAATTCATTTATCTAGAAAAGCATTTTTGTCCTAGGGGCTTTTCTGAGAACTTTGTAAAGGGCTTTAGAAGAATATATATATATATATATATATATATATATATATATATATATATATATATATATACACATACACACATATATATTTTATTTAATTGATTTGTTTATTTACTTTTAGTTTACAAGATTCAGTTCCAGAATCCCTTGAGTTTCAAATTTTCTCCCTTCCCTCCCTCCCTCACACCCTCCCATGGCAGCATGCAATCAAATATAGGATCTGCAAATACTTTCACAACAGACATT
>CM053585.1:88321494-88363772 GCA_028646515.1 Pseudochirops corinnae
ACCTCACATCAGGGCGTATATATAGCCTTCTCCTGGCTTAGAGAATGTCACAGCCCTCTAGACCCACTGCCCAATCACAAAGCTACAAGGCACGGGCATTCCTGGAAAACAAGCCTGGCGCCACAGGCTCCATGTGACCACATTCAGCCTATTAGGGAACAGAGTATACTTTCAAATATCCAAGGGTCCTCAGAGTCACATAGCCACTCTAGCAAAGGGCCTAGGGGCAGGGAAGATCTTTAGATTCCCGTAACACCCTTTGGGCTTAGTTCCAAATTGCTCTCCAGAATGGAGATCAATTCACAACTCCACCAACAATGCATTAGTGTTCCAGTTTTTCCACATCTGCAGCATTTATCATTTTCCTGTTTTGTCATGTTAACCAATCTGATAGGTATGATATGGTACCTCAGAGTTGTTTTGATTTTCATTTCTCTGATTGATAGTGATATAGAGCATTTTTTCAAATGACTATAGATAGCTTTAATTTCTTTCTCTGAAAACTGCCTTTTTATATATCCTTTGACCATTTATCAATTAGGGAATGTCTTGTATTCTTATAAATTTGACTCAGTTCTCTATATATTTTAGAAATGAGGCTTTTATCAGAGACACTGGTTGTAAAAATTCTTTCCCAGTTTTCTGCTTCTCTCTTAATCTTGGTTGCATTGGTTTTGTGCAAAACCTTTTCAATTTAATGTAATCAAAATTATCCATTTTGCATTTCATAATGTTCTCTGTTTCTTGTTTGGTCATAAATTCTCCTATTCTCCATAAATCTGAGAGGTAAACTGTTCCTTGCTATAGGAAAGGCTTTTTTTGCTTCAGTATCCTCCTCTGAAGATGAACCCCACTCTTCTCTATTCCCATAATAACTTTCTATAATTGGATTCTTTCTCCTTAAACTGCTTATTTTTTTTATTTGTGGAAGCTTATTAATGTAATTACCTGTACTCCTGGAATATGAGGTATGGTGCCTCTGGCCTCAGATCTTCCTTCAGTTCTCCCTGCTGTCCTGGAACTGAAACCAAGGACTCCACCCTCTTATAAGTGTCCACAGCCAATGGCATCTAGTCCCATTACTTCTGCACTCACAAGGTATATGCTGATTCCTTTTCTCTCTGTGATGGCAGCACAGTTGGGCCTAGTATCCCTTATCTGCAGAAGTTCCCTCAATCTTCTCCCCTTCCCCCCATGCCTGACTCCCCACACTGTCCAGGAGGTGAAAATTCCTGTGGCTAGGGCTGAGGGGAGGCACTGCTTGCTGTTTCAGTGGAGCTAACCTGGAGGTGTTTATACTTCATAGAGACCAAACCTTGGACCTGGGATTCTTTTTGGGGTGGGAAGCAATCTTCTCCAATTATTGCAGGAAGACCACTGTTCTGCCCCAACTCTTGTTTATTTTTACCTCTCTGTTCACCCTGGGGCACTATTTTGTCTTGTTTATGGAGAAAATCTGGAGATCTTGGAATTTTCTTTTTATTTGGAGGGGGGAAGATAGGGCAATTGGGGTTAAGTGACTTACCCCACAGGTAAGGTCACACAGCTAGTTTTTGTGTTAAGTGTCTGAGGCCAGATTTGAACTCAGGTCCCCCTGACTCCAGGGCCAGTGCACTATTCACTGTGCCACAAGCTTGGAATTTTCTGACCTACTTCACCATCTTCCCAGAATTCTCTCTCTTATACATTCTTTCACTGCAACTGAAATTAATCTTCATCATGACTTAGTCCATTGGTACTTCCTATTCTCTTAGTCCATCATTTTAATCCATTATCCTTGGCTTCACTTGCATCCTTACCCAGCCTAGCTAAACCTCATGGTGAGCTGCTTTAGAATCTGCCCTAGAATCCCTTGCCCCCTTTGACCTGCTGCTGTTCTAGCCCTGCTAATCATCAATGCTGGGTAACCCCCACCATCTGCTGTCCCTGCTACTGCTCTCAGGAGGCTGAGCTTTATTGCAGAAAATTAGAAAACTGTTAATTTGGCCTCCTTCAAATTAATGTTATTTAGCCTCAGCTGGATCTCTGCTGTGATTCAGCAAATCTTTTTTCTATTAAATCCTTTTTTATTCTTAATTTAGTAATCATCAACAAAAACAAACCTTCAGATAAGCAAATTTTAATGTCATAAATTCCCAGCTTCTTTTAAAACAGGAATATATTAGCTTTAACAAAATAATAACAATAATGTCCTATTTCCTTCAATGCTCCCTTCTCATCTTTTTCTTCAGTCATTGAATGAGCATTTATTAAGAGCCTGCTGTGCCTGTCAGTAGACTAAGTGCTGGGGATATAAAAACAAAAAATAAAAAAAATTCCTACTCTCAAGAAGCTTACTTTCTATCAAGGGAAACAACATATACATATATAAGTATATATGGTATAAATATATACAGAATGAATATAAAATAATAACAACTAGCGTTACTATAATGCTTTAAGGTTTACAAAGTGCTTTACAAATATTGTCTCACTTGATTCTTACAATAGTATTGGGAGGTAGATGATAAATGTCATTTAACCCCATTCTACAGATGAGGAAACTGAGAAAGAGGTTAAGTGACTTGCCCAGGATCACACAGCTAGTAAATGTCTAAATCCAGTTTCCAACTCAAGTCTTCCTGACTGTAAGTTCAGTGCCTTATGTACTGCACCACTTGACTCTGTCTAAATAGAATAAATACAAAGTAGTAAAATAAGAAATAATTAAGGAGGTAGGGCACTAGCAATTAAGGGATTAAGAAAAGGGTGTAAAAAAATTTGTGTAGTATTTTTATTTTGTTGCTTAAAAAACCAAACAGAACAATAGTCACAGTTAGAAGGGACCCCAGTGGCAATCTAATTCATCCTGTACTTGAGAAAGAATTCCTGCTGCATTGTAGCTGATGAGTGGTTATTCCACTTGTGGTAAGAGGGAACCTACTGAGCCCTGAGGCAGGTCATTTGACCTTTTGATCTTTTTTTTTCTTGTTAGGAAGTTTATCAAGACTTCAAGCCTAGATTTAGCTCTTTGTAACTTCTACCGACTGCTTTCAGTCCTGTCTTCTAGGACTAGTCAAAACAAGTCTAATCCTTCCATACCTTAAAATAATTGAAAGGAGCTATCATTTCCCCACTAAGTCTTCTCTAGGCTTACACATTGCCCCCTTTTCACAGAAATTAATTTTCTTCCACTGATCCTCATATAGTATTGTATGGGGAGAGTGAAAACTTCTCAGGCAGTTTGAGATTGTTAACTTCCCTCTTCCTCTTCCATTGCTGCTATCAATCAGCAGCAAGCCTCTTGGGGAATCTTTCCACCCTCACTTTCATTTCTTTTGTCTGCTTTCCCACCTCTTCGGGCCCCTCCTCCTGGCCAGTGGGAGTCAGGGATAGCCCAGGCTCACTCTTCCTCCCTTGCTTTGAGACCCTTCCTCCTCCCCCCTTTCCTTGCTGTCAATCAGCATCTTTGTTCTTTGTAAACCTATTTCTCAGCCACTGAGAGATAGTGGCAGGCTTCCCTGTGACTTCCCATTAGTCCTGAGACCTAAGTCTGCTTCTCAGCCAACCAGTTGAGAAGGGGGCCTGACTGCATTAGGGTATAAATTCTTGCACTGTCTTTTGTAACACACCTTTTCTCCATGATGAGTCATGGGGAAGACTGCCCTCTTCTCCCAGGGAAGAGAATAAACTCTTGTTCTTATCCTAAGAGATCTCTGTGTTTATTTTTTTGTTAAATTAAGGAGGAGGGTTATTTTTCATCCCAAACAGTGTGAACTCAAGGCCTTGCTAGTGACTGTCCCTAGATAACAGTATGACTAGAACAGAGCACAGAGGGATTGTAGCTCCTTATTCTTTTGTACTCTGCCTTTCTAAATGCTATTAAAGATTGAATTAATTTTCTTGGCTACAATATCACATCTCTGATGCATGTTGAGCTTTCAGTCCACTGGATTTTTTTCAAAAAACCTTCTCCAGCTACACCCTTTTATCTTGAATTAATGAAGTTGACTTTTTGAACCCAAACATAAGATTTTTACATATATCCTTACTGAATTTCATCTTATTAGATTTAGCTAAATGCTCTAGCCTGCCAAGATAATTTTAAATCTTGACTCTGTTATCCAATATATTAGCTATTCCTCTCACTTTTATGTCACATGCAAATTTAAGTATTCAATCTAGTGTATTTATTTAATCCAAATAATTGGTTAAAAAATATTAAACAGTTCAAAACCAAACATAGAGTCTAGGGGCACTCCATTGGAATACTCTTTCCAAAGAACTTGCATATTTGATTGCTGGGCCATTGCCACTTGACTACTCTTTGAGCCCAGACAATCAACCAGCTGTGAATTTTCTTATCTGTACAATCATTTAGCCCAATTTCTGCATCTTTCCCACAAGAATACCATACAAATACTTTATCAAATGCTTTGCCAAAATTTAGATAAATTATAACTACAGTATACACCTGACCTTAGGACCCTGTCTGAAAAGGGAATGAAATTTGTTGGGCATGACCTGTTTTTGAAGAAACCATATAGTCTCTTTTGGATCATAGTTTATTTCTTTGGCATATTCACTAACCATCTTTTACATTCTAAAATGTTCCCAGAAATGAAGGGATACTTATTTCTCTTTGATTAAAAAAAACAAAAACAAAACAGGACATGTGGCCTTCTTCAGTCTGTTAGCGTCTTTCCTCTTTGTGATCTTTCAGATATCATTGGCTTTAGCCCAGCAATCAAATCTGCAAGTTTTTTCAGTTCCTGAAGGTGTAATTCTTCTAGAGCAGGTGACTTGAACTCAAAATAGAATGTAAACTTCTTGAGGAGAGGGACTTTATCCTCAGGGCTTACCACTATGTCCAACACATAGTAGTCACTTGATAAATAATGCTTGTTGATTGATTAGCTAACTAGATGATATAATAGATAACCCAGGATTTAGAGTCAGGAAGATGTAGATTTGGATTGACCCTCTGATGTTTACTAGCCACATGGCTTTGGTCAAGTCACAGAGGTTCCTTCTCTAGTTATGTGATCTTTACTCAACTCCACTGAGCCATCGTTTCTATTCCCACACCTGAGAATGTGGTTCCAGATATCTTCAGCCATTTCCTTCTTCCACCCTCCACACACATCCCCAGCTCCTCTTTATATATTGTCTTCCCCCATTAAAATATAACAGAAATTATTCTGCTTCAGTTTCCTCATCTAAAATAAGGAAATGACATCTAACTTCACAGGGTTATTGTGAGATAAAATGAGATAAAATTTGTAAAGTGCTATATAAATGCTAGTTATTGTTAGTGTTATTATTATTGGCAAGGCAATCAGGGCTTAGTGACTTGCCCAGGTCACACAGCTAGTAAATGTCAGGTGTCTAAGGTCACATCTGAACTCAAGTCCTCCCAACTCCAGGATTAGTGCTTCATCCACTGTAGCACCCAGTTACCCTGCTAGCTATTATTATTAATTAATTTGTTGATCAAGACTAGCTCAGGGCTCTCTTACCTTAAGTGTTACCACCCCCTCCCCCATTAGTCATATTTGTTCTATTCTTTCCTTCCCAAAGTAATTAATAATATCTAACACTGAAGCTTTATGAAGAGCTTTACATGCATTATCTCATTAGAATGCCAACAAACTTATGAGATAGGCACTATTACCCTCATTTCATAGATGAAGAAACTGAACCTGAGAGCTCAAATGATTTGCCCAGAGTCCCCCATCTAGTAACTATCTGGGGGCAGGATTCAGACCTGATTGTAAGTAGAGCACAACACTTGACAGAGAAAAGAGAAGCAAAAGCATTTAACATCTCTCTCTTTATTTGGTATTTATCTTCATCTTCACTACCCTTAGCAGTTTTCCTATTCTTTTGTTTCTCCTAATATCGTCTTTAGCCTCCCACCCCCTTTTAATTGCCTTTAGTTTTCCTCATTCATCTCAGCTCATTCTGAGCTTTGGCACCCTTGACACCAGTCTTAAGGGACCATGTTATGCTTTGATTCATTTTTCATTACCTGCCTTTGATGCCTCCTTCTGTACATACATTTTATCAGTGTATGGAGGCAATGAGGTACAATGTAAAGAGTATTGAATTTGGAGTGGAATGACCCACTAAGTCAGAATCCTGCCTCTGCTACTTACCCCTGTGGGACCTTAGAAGAGTCTCTTCCTCTCTTTGGGTTTCAGTTTCCTGGCCTGTATGATGAGAGGGTTGAACTATATGACCTGAGACTACATGTTGTTGTTTTTCAAAATCGGTTGGTGAGCTCATTGTGTATTCCCATCAGCCTTTTTAGACCACTTATTCTTTCTCTCCTCATCAGAATTAATTTTCTTTGCATCTTTGGAATTTATTCTTGAAAGCCTCCCATTGTTCCTAGGCTGACTTTCTCTGTATAGCCATGGGTTACATTACATTGTAACTACTCTCAATGGTATCTAGCTTGGTGCATATGCAGGGCACCTTTCTCCTCCTGTCTTCCTTTTTATTAGATTTTTAAAGACTCTAACCAAATACATTCTTACCAGTCAAGAAATCCAAATCCCATCCCCAAACACTATTAATACTTTTAACCAGCTATTTATTCACTTCCCAAATTAGTTTTCTCTTTTCAAATCCTTACTTCTAATAAGCAACATTGATGAATAAACCACCTGGGTCCCTAAAGTCTTTAACTTCTTACACAAGACTTTGTAATCTTTAGCTGGATAGAACAATGGAGGATCAAGCATTTAATAAACACTTACTATGTGCCAGGTATTGTGCTAAGTACTAGGAAAACAAACATAAACAAAAAGACAATCCCTACCCCGAAGGAGCTTACATTCTAATTTTATGATATTTGTAAAGTGCTTTGCAAACCTTAAAATGATATATAAATGCTAGCTGTTGTTATTATTATTGGACTTAGGAGAGGAAGAGGTGTGAACTTGCTAGCAATAGGATAGAGATATAATACCTTTTCACTGATGCTGCAGTCTGTAAATGACTCTGAGGTATACCTCCCCCTATCAGATTGGATAATATGACAGAAAGGTAAAATGATAAGTGTTGGAGAAGATGTGGGGAAATTGGAACACTAATGCATCGTTGGTGGAGTTGTAAACTGATCTAACCATCCTGGAGAGCAATTTGGAACTATGCCCAAAGGGCTATAAAACATGCATACCCTTTGATCCAGCAATACCACTACTAGATCTATATCCCAAAGAGATCATAAGAGAGGGAAAAGGACCCCCATGTACAAAAATATTTATAGCAGCTCTTTTTGTGGTAGCAAAGAATTAGAAGTTGAGGGGATGCCCAACAATTGGGAATGACTGAACAAATTGTGGCACATGATTGTGATGGAATACTATGTGCAGTAAGAACTCATGAATAAGCAGACTTCAGAAAAAGTGGAAAAACTTACATGAACTGATGCTGAGTGAGGTGAGAAGCAGGAGAACATTATATACAGTAACAGCAACATTGTACGATGGTCAACTGTGGTAGCTTTAGCTCTTCTCAGAAATACAACGATCAAAAGATTTGTGATGGAAAATGCTGTCCACGTCCAGAGAAAGAACGATGGAGTCTGAGTGCAAATTGGAGCATGCTATTTTCGCTTTTTTGTTGTTTGTTATTTGTTTTTTCTTTCTTGTGGTTTTTCTCTTGTGTTCTGACTCTTCTTTCACAGCATGACTAATGTGGAAATACATTTAACATGATTGTACATGTATATCCTATATCAGATTACTTGGGAAGGGGGAAGAGTGAAAAATTTGGAACTCAAAATCTTACAAAAATGAATGTTGAAAATTATCTTCACATGTAATTGGGGAAAAAATAAAATACTATTAAGTACAAAAAAAAAAAGAGTCCTGTAAATGGCAGAGTCTGATGTTAGTTCTCTTTCAAGCAGAGGAAAGAAAGGAGATTGAGCCTTATGTTAGTGACCCTGCTCAGTGGGTGAGGTCAGGACTGCAGAAGGATTGGTCTGAGTCTCTGGGCCTATGAAGAGTGGAGCAGCATTCCTCAAGGAATTTTATCCTCTATTCCAGAAAGGAGGGAGGGAGAGAGAGAGAATGAGAGAGAGAGAAAGAGAGTGAGAGAGAGAGAGAGAGAGCATTCTACACTTTGAGCATAGATAATCATTTGGACATGACAAAAGCACAAACGTCGTAGGTCTGGAGGTCTCTGTAGGTCATTGTAAAATTATCCTTGTTTTCCATATTTGCTGAAAATGAACTTTCCAGTCCTTATGAGTCTTGCTTCCCTGTAGATTTACTGAGATAAAATGCTTGTGGGCATTTTCACCTTGTTTTATTTTTCATCATCTCCTTCAAGTTTTCTGATATGTGATGTATGATAATAAACACATTGGTGGGGCTGGGTGGTTTAGTGAATAGAACACCAGCCCTGGAGTCAGGAGGACCTGAGTTCAAATCCAGCCTCAGACACTTAACACTTACCAGCTGTGTGACCTTGGGCAAGTCACTCAACCCCAATTGCCCTGCCTTCCAAAAAGCAAAAAAATTTTAAAAAAGTTTAAAAATATAAACATATTATGAATTAGTATATCACCTTTTACCTAGAATGTCAATGTAGCAAAAATAGTCAAAGTATGTGTTCTGGACTTCCTATAAGCATATCTGAAATGCTCTGAATAGAAATTAATCAATAAATATTTATCAAGTGCCTACCATGTGCCAGGCACTTTGCTTGTTGATATTGGTTAGTGAATGAGTCATGTCTTACTCCTGCTCATTTTACAGCTGACGAAAGTGAGACAAACAGGGTTAAATGACTTTCCCAGGGTCACACAAAGAGTAAGCATATGAGGCTGGATTTGAACTCGGGTCCTCCTGACTCCATGTCAGGCACACTATCCACTATACCACCTAGTACCATCCCTGTGCCAAGCACTAGGGATACAGAAAAAGGTAAACTTACAATCCGAGAGTGGCAACATGCAAACAAATCTAAAACAAGCTAAATATAGAATAAATAAGAAATAATTAATAGAGTGAAAACCCTAGAATTAAGGGAAGCCTTCCTGTAGAAGGTGGGATTTTAGTTGACACTTAAAGGAAGCCAGGAAAGTCAGTAGTCAGAGCAGAGAAGAGAGAGCATTCCAGGCATAGAAGACAGCCAGAGAAAATATCCAGAACATAGAAATGGAGTGAGTCTTGTTTATTATGGAAGAGTAAGGAAATTGGATTGAAGAGTATGTGTAGGGGAGTGAAGAGGCAGGTATGTTGTAAAGGTCTTTGAATGCCAAACAGAGCATTTTGTATTTGATCCTGGAGGCAATAAGGAGCCACTGAATTTTATTGAGTAGTGGAGTGACATGATCAGATCTGCACTTTAGGAAAATCATTTTAGTAGCTGAATTGGAGGATGGACTAGAAAAGGGAGAGATTTAGGCAGTCAGACCTACCATTAGGTTACTGAAATAATCCAGGCATGAGGTGATAAGTACCTGCCATGGAGCAGAGTCACCATAGAAAAAAGGTCTTAATAGAGAGATGCTGCATGGGTGAGATCAATGGGCCTTGTTTATAGGGAGTGAGAGAGAATGAAGAATCTAGGATGATGCCGAGGTTGCCAGCCTGAGGGACTGAGAGGATTGTATTGCCCTTCACAGCAATAGAAAAATAGGCGATGGTGAGGGCTTAGAGCAGTGGTTCTCAACCTTCCTAATGCCACGACCCTTTAATACTTGTATGTGGCTATATCTGCATGTGGGTGGACCTGCCTGGAGACAAATAGAGGAGCGGTGTCTCGATTCCTAAGACCATCAGAAATATGTGTTTTCCAATGGTCTTAGGCGACCCCTGTGAAAAGGTCATTCGACCCTCAAAGGGATGGTGACCCACAGGTTGAGAACCACTGGTTGTTTAGAGGGAAAGATGAGCAGAAAATAAAGATATTGGCAATTATAAAAGAAGAAGAAAGAAGAAGAAGAGGAGGAAAGGAAACCCCAATTCCAGGCTCAAATGATGATTTTACCTCCTATTTTGTTGAGAAACTTGAATTCTACCAACTTCCCTTCTACCAACTTCCCTTCTCCCATAATACCCCTTTGTGTCTTTAACAGATAGCATATCTATGATGTGCAAGGAACTTTGCTAGGCCATCTTAATCTCTCTTCCCTGCCTTCTTTTCATAGAAAAGAGAAGTGAGCCTCCTTTCTATGATTCCACCCATGACTTTGATTTCCATATTCTTCAGACACCTCTGTGTGGGGTATGGGGACTCCAGAAATCCCCTACCCAAATTTTACAAAAACCTAGAGATGTCTCAAGATAAGAACAGGAAACTTTCATTCAGTTCTTGCAAGAAGAGGGCATCACTTCCGCCAGGACAGACTGATGGAAGGAGGCATGTTACAGAACATAAAATGAGATTATATATTTGAAAGGCGAGTTTACAATCTAGGTGTGAAAATAGACAAAGAACAAGAAGACAGCCTACCTCATTCCCATTGGCTGGGAGGCGGGCTTACAGTCTAGGCACAAAAAAAGACAAAGAGCAGGGAAACAGGGTATAGCCAATCCAAATGTTCATGTCCTTATTTGGCAAATGCTAAAGCAAGGGAGGGGGAAGGATCCTGAGTTGTATAATTTCTTAGGAAACCAAGACTCAGGTCTGTGTGATCTCATAAAAGTCTGTCTCTGGTTTTGAGATAGTTTCTCTTTCTCTCTCCAATCTAAGGAGTCTTCATCAAAGGGTGTATCCCACTCGCCTTCACAACCTCAAAATAAGATAAGGCATGTAAAACACTGCAAACTTTAAAGTGCTGATTGTTATCATTTATTGCTATTATCATTTTATCATATTCCTAGAGCTTGAAGGAAACTTAGGGATCAACTGGTCATACCCCTTATTTTACAGGTGAGGAAACTGGGGCCCATCAAGGGGAAGAGACTTCCTCAAAGCCACAGAGTTAGCTATTGGCAGAAGTGGAATTCAGACCCAAGTCCTGCATCTTTAGCACCCTTTCTACTGCTATGATATTATGATATCTTAGCCACTATTCCATCTCTCTCATAACTTCAGTTTTTTCTCCTCTCCTTCCTAGTTTGCTCAAATTTTTAAGTAAATCTAATCAAGTTTCAGTAGCAAATGCCTACCTCAAAATCTAATGTTCATTTTACCCTGTAGGAAAGTACAGGTATCAGAATTTCCTCAGGTTTCTTTAGGACACTAAAGATTGATGGCATTAGACTAATAGTCCAGGATAGAAAATGTTGGCAGTAATGAGGAGTTCTGTTGAGTCACCCATCTTTCTCATTTTATGCTTTCCTTTCCAAAGCCTATTCTGACATCCAAGGAGTATGCAGAGTCAAATGCTGGGATTCTCCTGCAGCAGTACAACTCTAGTGTGATCATCAAATAGAGGTTTTGGAAATGATTCCTTGAGAAGGTGGCTGGCATCCTGGTCAAATTGAAATCTTGAGATTGTAGACTAACTCCTATTGGAACCTTTATGGTGCCTGGTAAGGGATAGAGAAATATTTCTTATATTCTCCAGGATGTTGGTTTTTTTATTTTTAACAAAGGCAGGGCAGAATACTTCCTCTTCCCTTCAGTGTTCAGTATTAGGACTCTAGCACCCCCAGATATAAAACTGGGCATACCCTTTGCTCCAACAATATCACTGTTAAGTCTGTATCCCAAAGACAAAAAAAAAAAAAAAAGGCAGGGGGAGGGGGAAGGATCTATTTGTACAAAAATATTTGTAGCATATGAACTGATGTAAAGTGAAGTGAGCAGAACCAGGAGAATGTCGTACATGTTAACAGCAATATTGTGTGATGCAGAACTATGAATGACTTAACTATTCTCAGCAATACAGTGACCCAAGACAATCTCAAAGAAGTAATGGTAAAGCATATAATCTACCTCCAGAAAAAGAATTGATATTGTCTGGATATAGACTAAAGCATGCTATTTTTCATTTTTTTTTCAATTCATCTTCTCGTACAGAATGACTAATAGGGAAATGTTTTACATGATTGCATATATTAAAAACAAAAAAGACTAGCACCTTTGCATAGCTTCAACCATGTAGTCTCGTAAAGAGCAGAGGTGTTCCTATTGTATTTCCTAGCAAGTATTGTATTAGACCTACTTTGAAATTATATAGCCAGATTTTGCACAGATTTAGTAGCTGGAAGTCTTATTTCCAACCTCTGCAGATATATGCAGGCAAATTCTGAGACTGATCAGAAGCAGTAGGATCATCTTCTTAGACTAGAAAGGGAAAAGGACCCTGCTGTGTAATGTCCCCAGCAAACCATCATACTACCCTCGTACAACAAGTATTTCATAGGGTACAAGAATATCTCAGAGATATTATGGGTTCAGTTCCAGACTACCACAATGGAGCTAATATTGCAATAAAGTGAGACACATGAATTTTCTGAATATTTAGAGGCCATTGTAATATTATTAGTTATTCTAATTTCAATACTGTTGTGTCTCAGGGAATAGAGAAACCGAAGACATGGAGAGAAACAGGAATAGCTGGTCAGTGGAGCAGTCAGAATACATACAACATTAAACAATTAAATTTGCCATCTCTTTTTTTAAGAATCATAATTAAATATTTAATATTTCTACATGAAAAGAATCCAAAGCTGTTTCATTTAATCAGACTTTTGAAACAACAAACTCTCTGCTTTAAAATTTTTAAATAAGACAAAACAAAATTACTTTATCACCCAATGGGCATGGCTTGTGGTGCCCCAAAACAATTATAAAAGTAACATCAAAGATCACTGATCACAGATCACCATAACAGCTATAATAATAATGGAATAGTCTGAAATATTGTGAGAATTATCAAAGTGTGACACAGAGATACGATGTGAGCCTATGCTGTTGGAAAAGTGGAGCTGATAGACTAGCTCAATGCAGAGTTGCCATACACCCTCCATTTGTAAAATATACAAATATCTGTGAAGTTCAATAAAGCAAACTGCAATAAAACAAGGTATGCCTATACTCATTATTAATTGGTAATGAAAAATAATAACTACAATGTGATCATGAGGCTTCCATTTTTATTTTCTCAGGAAATAAGTATCACCTTCAAAATGTTTATTAAAAATTTTGTCCCTTAATTTTAGACAAAAAAAATGCAGCTCAAATACATTTGACAGAGTTATATATAGATCACAAGACTATTATTGTTTTTCTGGTATTTTTTTATTTAAAGAGAATGAATTTTAAAAAATGTTTATATACTCTGTTGTTTATTCTCTGATGATGGTTTATTCTGCTTATTTCCCACCCAGCTGCTTAATGGATTTCAGGATCTCCAGAAACTCATCATTCTGCAAAATAAAATCAACAATGAAACTCATCCCTTTTCAGCACCCCCTGCCCCTAGGGCCCCTCCCTCCCTCCCTCTGATTGGAGATAGTGGAGGTTGGACTTTGGAGACCTCCTCTTTGATTCTCGGCCATATTAGGAGGACCCTCTGGGTATTCACTCCATAATTTCCCACCCAGATGCTCTCCTAGACTTCAGGATCTCCAGAAATTTATCTTTCCTCCAAGATGAAATCAACTCTGGAACTCCCACTTCCTCAGATCATCTCCCTGCAGGACTTTTCCCACCCCCTTTTCAGTTTTTTCCTATGTGTTGCTTTTCCCATGTGATGATGAGTTCTCTGAGGGCAGGGAGTAATTTATGTCTTTCTTTGTATCCCTAGTATGTTAGTATAGGGTCTGGCACATAGTAGGCCCTTAATAAATATTTATTAACTCACTCTCACTGATGGTGAGCTAAGTTGATTACTTCATTTTAAGCCATTCTCTGGTGATTTGTTTACAGAGCTGTGTTAAAATAGCTGAATTGTTATCTTGACCCTTTGCCTAGATATTTTCAAAGTAGGCAGTTTTACATAACAAAAACATCTTTTAACCAGGAGAGAAATTGAAAACAATTCCTAGAATTTTACATTCACACATCAGTTATAGTTTTACTTATTTTGGTAGGCAGAGTCTATGATTTTGCAATTTAATGACAACTGAATTCTAACAATTATTACTAAATGTTTATGAGTGCTGAAAGAAAATGGCACATGCAAAATCTATGCAGTGGTGCTAATTGTAAACTGGAAATGCATAGAATGAAGTGGTGATTTTAAAATAAAGCTGATTTTGGTCTACTTGTCAGTAAATCTAAATCTTGCCACATTTTTACCATGCAAGTGAATCCAGCTTCAGATTTCCCAAGTTGGAATTCTTAAAGCAAGAGAGACACTCCATTATCATTTGTAAATTTCCACTCACAAGTCTGCCTGGTAGTGTCTGTTGGCAGAACAGGCTGTGACCTTTTTAACAGTGTGATATTCGTCATCGCTTAGTGTTTGGGATCAGCTGTATGCCTGCCATTGGAGTGAGAGCTTTAGAAAGGGGTACTGAAAAAGAAACTAAAGGCAAAAAGCCAGGAATCCTAAGTCTTTTTTTTTTCATTGCAGTGCATCAGGGACTTTGAAAGAGAGATTCTCTTTTCATTCAAGTTTCTTATAATATTCACTATGATTAATACATCTGCAACACTGTAGTTAATTTTATAAGATAGGTAGAGTACAGAGAAATGTATATGCAGAGAAAAGTTGAAATTCAGGAGACACATAGGTCAAAAACCAAAGCTGGCAAGTAAGTGGTTTAAACTTGAAAGTAACCAAGTTGCTACCCTAGGTTAACTTCAGTTTTGCTTTATCTTTCAGCATATTTCTCTTAGCTAGGCTTTATTCAACCCTCAGTGATCATCCTGGGACTGCTTTGGGGAGAAGCTCTATTAATCTTCTGAGTTGCTCAGTTTAAGAGCAATGCTAATTAAAGTCTATAAAATTTAAACTTTTCAATTTAGCATCCTCTTTTTCCCCCTCTCTTCCAGCAGTTCTGAAACCTCATGCTCATATAGAACCTAATCTAGGAATTATACTGAGGAGGGTAATACTAAATTAATTAAATTATCTTTTGTTTACATGAAAAGTCATTTATACCATCCTGATAGACAAAAATAGTCTATCAGACCAGCATCAGCATTTCCTTAAGAGTGTATCTCATAAAGCTCCCATATTTTTAGAAAAATGTTTATAACAGGTCTTCTTGTGATCATAAAAGACTGCAAATGAAGTGCTTCTAACTGATTGGAGAATGACTAGACAAAGGATGGCATATGGCTATAATTGAACATTATTGTAGGATAATGAAGAATATAAGGACTTCAGGGAAACAGACTTGTAAACAGATAGAGAACAGCAAAGAAGGCAGAACTAAGAAGCAACATCAACAGTGGCTACAGTAATGTAAATGAAAAGAGCACTAAAAGGAAGCCAATCTCTGAGCAACTGGAATGACCAAAATTGGTCCCAGAGGACAGATGATAAAATATGATTCTCAGTAGAAAGATAAGGGATTGTGGGGCAAAATGTTGCATATGTTGTCAGATGCAGTTACTGCATCAGTTGGTTTTGCTTCCTTGTTTTTGTCTGTTACAATAAGGGGGAAAGAGAGAGGATCCATTTTATTTTTATTTTTTGCCCTTTTTTTGGAGGTAGGGCAATTGGGGTTAAGTGACTTGCCCAAGGGCACATGGCTGGTTTTTTTTTGTGTTAAGTGTCTGAGGCCAAATTTGAACTCAGGTCCTCCTGACTCCACGGCCGGTACTCTATTCACTGTACCACCTAGCTGCCCCAAAATCCAAAAATTACTATGATATAAAGTTTTAAAAGCACCAAATAGAACTGGGAGATTTAAAAAGGAAAGTATATTTTTACAAAATGTAGTAATTTATTAATACTGAAATCATAAGGATAATAAGGCAAGTGTTCATGTGAATGCACTAATCTTTTGTTGTTTTTTTAAATTTACTATTTTAAAATTGTTGTGAAAGTGCAAAAATCCAAGTTGACCCTTCATGGTTCAATGTGGGGAAATTTCTCAGAATTTGAACATTTCAAAGTTCTAGTGTCTAAGAGAAACAATTCTAAAGAATCAAAAGAATTCTTTCTTTGAGGGGCACTGCCATAATCTCAACCTCAGTGTTTGATCTAAGAAAGATAAATAGAGGGATGGCTATCCCTCTGGCCCTGGAGTCAGGAGGACCTGAGTTTAAATATGATGTCACATACAACACAAAAACTAGCCATGTGACCTTGGGCAAGTCACTTAACCCCAATTGCCCTACCTTCCCCGCTCCAAAAAGCAAAAAAAAAAAAAAAAAAAGGTAAGAAGAAAATAAAAATTAAAAAAAAGAAAGACAAATAGATTGTCCAAGTCTGTGTTTTATTTCTCTTGAAGTGGGTGGCATGCATATGCATGAGAGCTGCAGTGTTGAAACTGAGCTCATTTTGGGGTTCAGATGCACAGTTTATGTAGGCTACACTAGGTTGATATCATCATTTTACCTCTGGACAGAGGAAATACTTTTTTTTTATAAGGTCCTCTCCAACCATACCAGACCACTCCCAGCCTTAGGCTATCTAGACAGAAAAATCTCTCTCCACCCAAATCTGAGCAGAACACTATGGGGCTTCCTTACCTTAGATTAAATTATTTGGGAATTTGTACTGGTGGTTTGACCAGAATAGAGTCAATGTAATCTCATCAGAAATGTCCTTCTGAAGAAAAATTGAACTTATGGAAGAAGGGAAAGCTCTGAATATACACACAAGGCATCTAACTTTTTAATTATACAGAAAATCTATTTCTGTACCTCCTCTTCATCACCTTTTCATTTGCAAAGACCTGTTTATATGTCATAATTTTCTGGGTTTCTCACTAACGTTTGCCAATTTCTGATGAGGAAGGTGAGGGTAATAATGACTTGGTGACCTAGAAAGAACATTGAACCCAGAGGATGTGGGTTCAAATTTGAGCTCAAAATTGGGATCTGCCACTTACCACCTATGTCAATTTGGGGAAGTCACTTAACACTTTGAGGCTTCCTTTCTTCAGTTGTAAAATGGGGAGTGGGGAGTTGGACAAAATGATATCTACAATAGAATCCAGTTCTAAAATCTATGATTCTGTGAATTGGTGGTAAGAAGTGAGTATGAGGTGTGTGTGTGTAGGGGGTATAGATATATGGAGAGATATAGATATGTGAGTATATATGCATATAGAAATGACACATATATTTTATTTTATATATTTCCAGGACTAGAAATTAGGAAACTCCAATTCTAGTCTCCTAAATGCCATTAATTTCTTCTATATCCTTGGACAAGCCCTTAACTTCCCTGGACTTCCCATCTATAAAATGAGGATTAGATGAGTTCTACTGTCACTTCCAACATAAACTTTTGTGACTCAGTCTTTCTGTCTTTCTCTGTGTTTACATATATATTATATACATACATACATACATACATACATACATATATACACACACATACACACACACATATACATGCATATGATGGGGTTTAGGCTCTGGGAACCCCCTTGAATCTTCCCACTTGATGAGGCATTTGCCTGAGGCCATAAGCCTTTCATTATCCTAGGCCCAAATCTCTGTTACTGCTAACCTAGCCTAGCCCTCCATTGTCCAGTTACTTCCCTGCCTTGATCCTATCAAAATATCTATGCCCAAATCTGTTACCCTCAAACTAGCCTAGCCACCATACTCCAGGTAATCTTCAGCTATTTCCCACCTTTAATCCCATTCCTGGAGTCTGACCTCAGTAGTTAAGATCCTCCTGTGAGGCATAATTTACAGTGAAGTTTCCCCATTCTGAAAAATCAAATCTAGAATGGCTTCAGTCTTCACTTAGGCCTACGTTTAGAGGCCATCTGACCTTCCAGAAATCTGAGACTTAGAGCAATAGAGACCCTCCCCAGTGCCACCTCAGCACAAGATATACCAGATAAGGATAAGACTGCTTTCCTGGCCTTTCATTGGACACCCACATGTTTCTGGGTCCTTTGTCTCAGAGACAGATTCCCGGGCTTAGTTCGTGGCCCAGTCCCCTTACCAATGAGAGTAAAGACCAGTTGGGGGGGTTGGGTTTCTGCATTAGAAGGTTATATAACCATGGGCTTGCTTGTACCTGTTGTTCTGTCCCTGGCAGATGCCATGTGGGTGACAGGGATAGAGTCCTTTCTCACGAGAAAGAATAAAGACCTTTTCTGACCTCAGATTCAGGCTCTGAACTCTTTCATCTCCGGCACTCCTTAGACTTCTCCTCATGACCCTCCCCAAAACCGTCCTGTAGATCATCCCTAGATCCCTCCCACAGTCTTTCTATATACAAGATCCATTTTACTTCCATGAAGATGCTGAGATTCAATCTAGCAGATTCAGTCTGTTTCAGATTGCTCTGGCTCATTTGTCCAATACAAGCATCACAAATACTTAAGCTCCTTAAGAGTCTACCCATTATGGTGAATCTTTAATAAACTTTGCTTTACTTTGGCTGAGAGGAGGTTTGAGTCAAATTCATTGGGCAGGACCCCATGTGTTGGTATTTTCGGGTCTCGAGCACCCCTAAGCCCTTAAACCTCGACACATTTACATATATTTATTTATAATATCATTAAATAAAAGTGGAGCAAAGGAAAACACTTTCTCTTCTCTCTACCCCATTCTCATTTTCTAGTTTGTCTCAGCAAGTTCACAATTATGTCACACACTAAAAAGATAGAGATTCACCAATATAGAAGAGCTATATCTGAGTCAGAAGCACAGCTTTTAGTTTCATGGAATAATTAGTAATTTGGACTTTGGAAGTCCAAATCAGCATCCTTTGTTAGTTTCTTTCTGAGTACCCCAGGTATTATAGGTCAGTTCTGACCAGCCAGTTAACTGATAGCTTAGGTTCAAGACTGTAGCCTATCTAAAAGTCAGCAAAAGGAAATTTACTTATCCATGACAACAGAAGATTAATCAACAACATCATGCCTTGGGGATTCCGAATTGATTCAGCTTGAATGAACTTCCCTTGTCTTTGAGTTGGCCATAGCTTTTTATACTCAGGTGACCCAGAAACAGTGTCAATGGCCAACACCTTCAGTTCCTTGAGCCAATTAAGTCTCAAAAATGGTATCAATACCTTTTAATGGAAAGAACAAGCTTAGTCCCGAAGGCTGTGGACTCTGATAGATATTGACATACTTCTTAGATGACTAGCTTTTTATTCATTAGTAGAATATAAACTCTTTATGATCAGGAACCATGCCTTATTCATTTGGTATCCCTTATATTCCCCAACATGTCACCATGCACACAGGTATTCAATAAATGTTTGTTGCTAAATAATAATAATAAGACCATAATATATTCTTGTTGCTAAGGGGCAGCTAGGTGCTACAGTGGTCCTGGAGTCAGAAAGACCTGATTCCAAATATGGCGTCAGACACTTGCTGGCTAAATGACCCTGAGTAAGCCATTTAGCCTCTGTCAGCCTCCATTTCCTCAACTATAAAATGAAATAATAATAGCACCTACATCACAGGTTTGTTGGGAAAATCAAATAAGATAATATTTGGTGTGTTCAGCACACAGTAGTGCCTGGGACACAGTAGGTGCTTAATAAATGCTTGTTTTAAATAGAATTTTAAAACTAGCCGAGGTACCAGAAATAATCTAATCCAGTCCAGTGTTTTGCAGATGAGGAAAATAATCTCCAGAGAGGTTCAGGTGACTGGCTCAAGGTTATACAGGTAGCTGGGTAGCTCTTTTTAAAAACAGTTCCAGAATTTTTAATCTAGTATGCTTTTCTATATATCAAATTACTGTTTCATAAACAGGACAGGATCAAACCACCCATTCCTACAAATGGCCTTATCCATCTAATCTCATCCTATAACATGAAACCTTGAAGTTTCTTGGCTGAATAACAAGTGAATCTTACTATTTAGCAGAAAGAAGGGCTAACTGATTATAACAGCAAGTGTGATTAATGCAGGGCCATAACAGTAAGAATATTCTACCTCCCTTTTATGTTTAATCTAAACTTGAAATCCTATCTAATTTTTAATAACTTAAAAGAAAAAAAAGACATTGATTCTGCTGCCCCCAGTGGCTATCCTAAGTTTTTCCATAAAGAACAATTGTTTGGAAGTCTTGGTGGTATGTAGAAGATAAAGTATTGAGCTTAAAGTCAAGGAAACCTGAGTGTAAATCCTGTTTCATTGCTTAGTGGCCCTGGCCACTCTCAGCTTCTCCATATTTGTAAAATGGGGATAATTGTACCACCTATACAGATCAAATGAGATAATATATGTTAAAGCAATTTATAAACCTTAAAGCACTATGAATGATAGTTATTATTGTTTAAGGGACAGAGAGAAAGAGAGAGAGAAAGAGCATGAATGTACTGGACTAGGAATGAAGAAAGTTTGATACTAGTTCTGGCTCTTACACAAGCTATTCATGTACCCTTGGGCAAATTACTCTGTAATAATTCTATAAACATGTTATTCCATTTATAAAGTGGAATGTTAGACTAGATGATCTAAGGTTCCTTCTAACTCTAAAATTCTAGGCATGAATTCATCTGGAGAGATTTGATCTTAGTCATGGGAGATGAATGACAGATTTTTCACAGTCACTTTATTAAAGGAAGTAGGTGCAGGAGATGCATATCTACTAGAAATTAATGGCTTATATGGTTAGAAGGAAGGAAGATTTGTCACTGGGATGATTTAGTGAGGAAGCGATTACTATAGGCATTATTTCAGGCTCCTAAGAGAAAACTGGGTGAATATGTGTGTTCTATTCCTTTAGCCCATAAAAACATAAATCATAAATTTATAGTTACAACTTATAACTACTTATCAATATGAGGATGATACCAGGACTAAACTGACGATACTAGGACTAAACAAAACCTATAGGGCCTTGAGTGAGAACAAAGTTAAGGGGGAAAAATTAGTCCTTATATGACGGTTGATCCTGAGAACAGAATAAATCTTTACTGTCTTTTTCTCTGTGTTGGTTAGTTTTGTTAAACTGGTTTGGTTTTTTTGTTTGTTTGTTTTTGCTTCTTTTTTATTCTTCGTTATAAGGCATGGCAGTCTGAGACTGAGAGAGGAAAGAAATGTAGGAAATAGAAAAACAAAAGATATCAGTAAAATTTTACTGAAAGTGAAGTGCAACAAAAAATAATCTTGGTTGTCATTTCTTCTTGCTGCTGTCATTTGGAAATAATATAAGGCTTTAGTTTTCTGCTCCATATTATCCTCTCTGCAACCTAAATGCCTCTTAGTATTCTGGCATGAGCGTTAGTCTGGTAAACCAAAGCCTATAGGAGATTTTGTTGCTATAGCAATTGTCCAATTTCCTGATTGTCACGAATATACCGTATTTTCTCTGTGAAGTTCTAGATGTGTTCAGTGTCTTGCCATCTCAAGTATAAAGTACAAAATTCCTCTTATCTCCTGCCTCTTCAGATATATTTAGGTTGATCTATAGATCTAAAGTTATAGTGGTTGTAAACCCTCTTAACTATTTACATGGGAGTGAGAGAAAATTCTATCATTTCTCTTTTAAAAAGAACAAATGGTTCCTTTCTGGCTGCCATCTCTCTACCCTGTGTGTGTTCCCCTGTCTTTGGCTCTTCTACCTGGGACCCTGTGAGTAACACCCCTGGTCATCTCCACAGCTCCCTTTCCATTCCAGCAAGGTGAAAGAAGTGATTACCAACCAAAAGAAACTTGCCAAGCTGCAGGTACAAGTGTGCGTTGGTGGGAAGGGAACTGCTTGGAGAAAGAAGGTGGTTCATATTATAGCTACAGCAGATGAGAAACTTCAGTTTTTCTTAAAGAAACTAGGAGTAAACAGAAACTCACTCAAATTTGAAAATGACACTGGCTATGAGACATCTTTTGTGCCAGAAAGGACAGCTAGGTGTCCCGCCCCCAGTTAAGGGAAGTGTGGAGGGGCCCTGCGAGGTACCCATGGGGGGAGAGGAGTATGTTTATCTCTCCACAGAACATGGGCCATGCTGGTATCCTGTCCAAAGGGTCCGGGTCATCCCACAGCAGCAACAAAAGGACCTAGGCAGAGAAGCCGAGCTAAGACCATGCACTGGCTGTGTCTCACTCTGATTATGCTGTCTCTTGGAACTGAGGCTTTGTCAACGTGGCCAGCCTCATGGCGGTGACTCCTGTCCAGGATGTGCTTTCAGCCTTCCATTCCATCGTACCCTGTTCCTCAGTTGTTGTGACTGTCGCTGACTCTTGCAAAGGGACTATTTCAGTATTACAAAGACTGAACCAGCAGGACTGTAAAAATTGTCTATGGACTTCCATTTGTGTCACCCTCGCCCCTTGCCATGCCACTGGACTGCGGTGGGAAACCATTGAACACCACCTGCATGGCTTTGTGGAACGAGGTGGTTTGTCAGCTGACGGGATGGACTTGGTGAACTGATGTGGGACATGGGTCGAGTCGACCATGGGAGCTTGTCCCCATGGAATGTTGTGCTGACTTGTTGAAATGTGTCATAATGGGTCTAGGATTGAAAACTAATTGTTGGTTTTTCTTTTTTTTGGATTTTTTGATTTGTTACTTTGTATTCCCATGGGTATTAGATAAAACTCCTTGAGCCTACTCAAAATCCAGATCACACTCCAGCGTGAGCGTGTTGCACAAAATAAAAGAGGGGAGATGTAAGGTTCACATTGCAAGCGGTTGTGTCATGCCACAGGGAAGTGTTTGAGGCCCGGGAATTAGTTGGGTCACGTGGAGGTCAGGGCATATCGCACTGTCCCCTGCCAGGGGATACTGCATTGCTCAGGACTCTCTTGCGTGGGGATACCCTTTGTTCCTGATTGGTGTCTCCGCACCTTGGGGCCTTCATACCCTTGTAATTGTACTCCCCCTCTCACAACTATGTTCAGCTGGGCTCTGTCACGTGTGGTAGGTGGATCTGGGGTCTATTTAAGATCTAAGGCTGGGAGGCATCTTTGGAAGCCTGCCTACCTTAGTATATGACACTGAGGCTTCCCTATGGAGAGACCTTAATAAACTTTCTGTTTAGACCTCAGAGCTGTGACTCTTCTGCTCCTGAAAGGAACGCTAGCGTCGTTGAGTTGTGTGGGAGACCGGTTGCCTCTGCTGGTAGGTTGGGGCACTCTAAGAGAGAACCCTAACAAAATCTGGTATTGAAGAGGTGAATATGTTTACCAGCCAGGGAACAGTGATCACTTTAACAATCCTAAAATTCAGGCATCATTGGCAGCAAACACTTTTACTATTACAGGCCATGCTGAGACAAAACGGCTAACAGAAATGCTCCCCAGCATTTTAAACCAGCTAGGAGCTGACAATCTGATTAGCTTAAAAAGGCTCTACCCAAACAATCTGTCTATAGAAAAGCACCACCTTCCACTAGGGAGGTTGATGATGATGAAGTTCAGATCTCCTTGAGAATTTTGATGAGGCTTCTAAGAACAAGGCAAACTGAATTGAGTATCAACTTCTGAAAGTTAAAACTTGAAAGTTATATGGAGGGGCAGCTAGGTAGTACAGTGAAAAGAGCACCGGCCCTTAAGTCAGGAGGATCTGAGTTCAAATTTGATCTCAGACACAACACACATACACACACACAAAAAATCTGTGTGACCTTGGGCAAGTCACTTAATCCCAACTGCCCTACCTTCCCCCTCCAAAAAAAAAAAAAAGGAAAGTTATATGGAGCTACTAGTTTATACCACATGACTGCTTTTTTCCTTTTTTCTTTTCCTCTTTTTTTGTTTTTGTTTATGGATCTAGAGAATTACATCTCTAATATTCTGAAGCCCATTGGACATTGCAGCTCCTTTCATTTATTGCTTACACACAATTCAGTCTTTGTAGCCTAACTATGCTGAACAAGCCTGGAATTAAAGTTTGAAAAAAAAAGAAGGTTAATAAAATCTTAGTTAAAAAAAAATAAAAGGAACAAATGAATAGTTTTCTCATTGTATACTGCTACATATATATATAACCAGATGTTGGAGACCTATGTCTACTGTTGAATAGGAATTCTCCAATGTTTATGTACCTAAGCCCTTGGAGAACTCATCTCTTCCCATTCCTAAGAGGGGAGGTAGAGATGAGATGCCCACGCCAGAGGCAACAATGTAAAATAGTAAAGGAAAGCATTGAAAACAATGCTCAATTGTGCTAAAATTCAGCGGGAAACTGGGTCCACCATGCAGAGAAGAAAGTCAGTGACTATTGTATTACTGACTTGATGGCCTGTGTGGTCTCTTCTGGGTCTCAATCTTATGATTACTCAAATGCAACTGAGAGAAGTACATAGGAAAGAGAAGAGATTTTTAAATGATTTATACTCAGTAGAGAGAGAAAGCAATAGATTTAAAAAAAAAAATTATTGGGATCTCTCCAACTGGGAACAAAAGAGAATTATTGATTCATTGTTTTTTATCTCATTATCAGAATATGAAGAACACATGAATCCATCCTAGACACAAATGAGCCTAAAAGTTTCAGGGGTGGGGACAGAGGTGAGATTTGTAAGAGAGCTAGAGTTCGACTTTCTGAGACAAACCTCAGGCACCAACTCTTCCCATTGCTAATACCTCAGCAGGTTTGAAAGGAAAACCATTTCCTCAAGAGCTGGAGCTGAGCATTGACTTGAGAGAAAATAATGTCTGAAGGAAAGAGCCTGGAAAGAGTGGCTTGGCCCAGACAAGGGTGGAGATCAGCCAAGTCTCCTAATCATCTGCCAAGCACTTTTTACCCCAATACAATTGCTAGGTATGCACTAGTAAATGCTTATTGAATCATTAAGCCATAGAACTAAAGCAAAAGAATGGGGCAGATTAGATTTTCTTTTATGAGAAATCATGACTCTGATTGGGACACAAAGTATATTATCATATACTTAGTGATTTTTGGTCATATAGTTGAGTGAGAGGTTGGGTTTAAACCTCTCCTCCTTTTAATACCTCAAAGGCTGCATGGTCCAGAGGAAAGAGCATTGAATCTGAATTCAAAAGATCTGGATTTGAAGTCTGCCTATAATGCTCAATAACAGAAAAGAAGTGATATGAAAGAACAAATAAAAGGAAGGACATAAAAAAAATTAGGAGACTGATAAAGGAGGAAAAATGAACAAGTGACCTATAAAGGGAAACTATATAATAGATTAAAGGAAAATGACTGGAAAATCTTTGGTGAAAAGAAGAGCAAGACAATAAATTATATGGAATTCCAAGAAATAGTAACAGAATAAGTGCAAAAAAATAAAAGCATGGCTCAAGAGCAAAACAAATTAAAAGAAAAAGAGTGGAAATCAGAATGATTAAGAAATAAAAAGACAAATAAGGGAGTAGACATTTTAGATTGTATTATGGAGGATGAATCTGAAACAGTAGGTATTCTGCAGAAGAAAATGGCAGATTTAAAAATAAAAAATACTTAAATAGAAGAAAATTTGAAAGAACATAATCAAAAACAAAGACACTGGAAGAATACTTGAATCCTATACAAGTAAAGACAACTGATCTTGAAAATAGCATGTGTGGTAATAATATCAGTCTCATAGATCTTTCCCAAAGATATGATGAAATAAAGTCTAAATAACAAAAATCAGGGGAAAAATTACTTTCAAGATACTGAAAACAGATGTCAAAATCCAGACTGATAGATTCCACAGGATACCAACAGATAGAAATACCAAGTTTAACACAGAAAAAAAAAAGGTCAAATTTTAAAACTTCAACATCAGAAAGAAAATAATTATAAATATTTCAGGCATCCAGAAAAGAGCCCTTTATCTATCAAGGAAAATCAGTTGGAATCTTTCCTTATTTATGAACAAAGGGAAAAGTGGAATCTGATTTCCAAAAGGCAAAAGATGTAAATTTGTATCCCCCCTAAAATACTACAAAGCTTAAGTGAATTGTGAATGAAAACAATTCACATTTCAGCAAAAGGAAGGAATTCAAGTCATTCCTCCAAAGGAAAACAGAGGTGAACAAGGTATTTGACATGCAAACATCTCAAATTAAAAAAATACAAGAAAGGTAAATGAGTACTGTTTAACAAAAGATTAAGCAATGATATTGATGTTTTCACATTTTAAAAAACTGGACAAGGCTATTCAAAGGATTCTTTCATCAGTTAGGGAGCAATGAGAGAACATCTATGAGCAAAGAATATGGGGGCAAAACAAACTTGAGAGGATTAAAAGTGGCAAGAGGAAGGAAGACCAGAGTTAATATTTCTTAAACTAAAACTCATTCCCTCCTTCATGAGTCAATGTTTTAGGGGATGAGCAAGTAAAGAGAAAGATCAGCTGGGTAGGAAGAGGTGAGGAAAGGGATAGTGGAGCTAGAGATATATTCATACCATGCCTAGGTTGGAGAGGAGGAGAGAGGAAGATGTGATTCTTTTGGTCTCATACCCTGTATGAGGGAGGGGAGGGCCTTTGGGAAAGTTGGGAAAGAACATTGGAGGGTATGACCTAGCAGGAATAAAAATCAGTTCCTGGTTGGTTGTTGTCCTCTGCTCTTGAGGAGGACCAAAATGACATCGCTATGCTAAAGCCAGCCAAGTGTCAATATGTAGGATTGTGCCTCATCAGACCAATACACGCTTGGAATGCTCTACCACACGTTGGGTACAAATAGTCAAGTGAACATTTGGGGTGGTTTCTCCAAATTTGTACATCCTATGTTTCCTTTGAACTGTTTCAATCCTGCTTTGCTCATAGAGCACTGCACCTTCTCTGATGTGGGCATACCGTACTGAGCAGTCCTGTGCCAGTGTCTCCCATGTCACATAATCAATTCCAAAGTTCTTGAGAGAGATCTTGAGAGTGTCCTTGTATTGCTTCTTCTGACCACCATGTGAATGCTTGCCCCGTATGAGTTCTCCATAAAACATTCTTTTTGACAAGTGTATGTTTTGCATTTGAACAACGTGACCAGCCCATTGAAGTTGTGCTCTCTGAATTAGAGTTTGAATGCTTGGTAGTTTAGTTCAAGTAAGGACCTCAGTGTCTGGTACCTTATCCTGCCCGGTGATCTTCAGAATCTTCCTAAGACAATTCAAATGGAAGCAATTCAGTTTCTAATAGGTAAAATGGCAAAATGGTATGGGTGATGTCTTTTGATTAGTGTGTAAACTGGATTTAAGTGAGGCAGAGTTGCACAAAGTTGTTGACCTCACTTTCTCCTCCAGAGTCATCACAATTCAGTGGCAGGTAAGAATCAAGATGACTGGTGATGGCTCAAGATGTAGCTGGTGACCTTGGCGTCTTTGATGTCTAACCAAGCTCTAAGCACTCCACAACACCTGCTTCAGCTGCCTTAATAGCCATTGGAACAAATTGTTCTCATTTGTCTATTCCACCAGAGGAAGTCTTTCACATGGGGTAGACACCGCTAGTGCCAACACAATATTCACAGCGTCGATGGTGACTGTAAATATGCTGTCATAGTTCTCAATCATAAACTATAACAGAAGCAATATATATAGAAGACAGAAGCAAAACATTTATTCAGACACGAGAAAGCCAAATCCCAACACCAGGAAACCAAATCCATCATAGCAACAAAGAAGTTAATACACCATAACACTGCAGAGAGCCATACCATCCCTTAATCTTCCCACAGACACTCACAAGTCTAATTGTCACAGAAGGGGGCAAACAAACACTCACAAGCCTAGCTGTCTCCTTGAGTGTGTCCTCTCCTCCCTCCAGCTCTAATTGCTCTGACTCCCACCTTCCTGTGGTCCCTGCTCCACCCTTCTACAAACTCCTCCCACCACAGGCTCCATATGATTACATTTGGTCTATTGGGGGCAGGGAAGATCTTCCCGTTACCACTACAACACTCTCCTAACTTATAATGGGTTTGAGACTCCTTGATTACCCTCAAACTGGTTTAACCTGTCTGCCAAAATGGTTTAGGGGAGTGTGGCCACTGTGTATGCTATAGCTTCTTTGGAGCCACAGGTGAGAGTTGGGTAGAATAGGTGAACACCAAAAGGTGTAAAGCAGCCCTGAAAAGGGCTCAGCAGCCATTACATGAGAGGTACAAGTCCTCTGAATATATGCTATACCCTGAAAAATCAGTTCCTACTGATTCAAGGGAAACCTTGTGGGGATATTGTATTTGTCTCAAGGCAGGTGACAGGGGTCTTAACAGAGTATATTCAAGGGGAGTTGATATTTCAGAAGATTTCTTTGTGCAGGACCATTCTACCTCCAGAGAAGGTGAATCTGGGTCCCTAGGAACACATGGCACAGAGGACAGGCAGATAGGGAAACTAGCTTTAGAAGTGGCAACGTATTGCTCTTAGGCTATGTAGATAGAAAATGAAAAGGTATGGAGTAGTTTGGGTTCTTTATCAATGCAAATTGATTGTGTTTCACTAGACCACATTTCCTTCATAAATCAGTATTTGTGGGATTGAGTGTCCTCCACTGAAGCCCTTTAAAAAGACAAAGTAGCAAAAGAAGATGGAGAAGAAACTTAATGGTATCTGCAATTAGCCACAATATTTGAGCAGTTTAAAGGAGGAAGCAAATCTTTTCTTCCAGAGGCTCCACCTAGTATGAGGGTCTCAGAGAAAATAAAGAAAGAATGTGTAATCACAAAATCCATAGATTCCAGAATAGCTTGTTTGGGAGCAATTTAACATTTTTTGAAAAGAGATGCCACCAATAAATAATAATCAGATTAAGACAGTGAATAGTTGGGACTGGGATTAGGGCAGGGAGGATTATATATTGGATAATAATCTGTACTAGAAAAGGAAAGGGCAGAAAAAATAAATGAGAATAACAATAAAAATAAACTTAAAGAATTTGGGCTAGGGGTAAAGTGGTAGGAAGAATATGGGAAAAGACTATGAGCAAAACAAATCACAAGGACTATATGGAGATTTAAAAGAAAAAAAATTTAAATCAACACAAAAGTAATAAGTGGAGAAAAAGATTAAACATATATGAATTCATTAAATTCCTCAATAAAATGAAAGTGAAGTTATTGTCATTAGCCATCCTATGAAGGGGAAGAGAGCACTTTGGCATTAGCTGCATCTATCCTCCTCATCCTTGCCTTGGCCAAAGGAAGAGTTTCTGAGTTTTAAAGGGTCTGGAGCACTTTGCGCTCCCTCTACCCAATGTCCCCAGATCAGCAATGAGAGCCAAGTAGAAACTGAATGAGCTAAGGAGATCAGATTTAAAATTGTACAAAGATCCCAGCAGAAAAGCTATTTATTCCATATCTAAGGGATAATTTGAGGACTCCAGTAAAACAGATTTGCAGCAACTATGACTTACCCCTTTGTGACATATATTCTTTAAGCTTGAGCCCACTTTCTCTTACATTCTGTATGTATTTGTGGGAGAGTGTGTCGCAAACTTTTGGGGGTAATGTGTTGTACTAACTATACTAATATTAAATACACTTTTCTAAAAGCTAATTGAGTATGATTAAGTGGTATCAACTAATAATCATGGCAGAAAGCACACAGGTAGGGGCTTATGGGCCATAGCACTAGAAAAGTCAAACTCCAAACCATTAAGGATATCATTAGAGCCTCAAGAGGATGTAGTAGGCATGCTCTAAGGACCCTACTCATGAATGGCATTGTGAGTTGAGAGTCTCCTTAGAGTATGTGCTACATATACATCAAAATCATTTAAGATCCCTTGAAAAATGGAATGTCATAAATAACAAATAACTTGTACAATGACTTCTAAACATATCGAGATGTATGCTTGCTAAAGTCACTGTAGTAGAGGAGCTCCAATATAGTGTCTAAGTTGAAGAAGGATTTCATGTGGAGGGTAAATTCCTACCCTAAATGCTTCTGTTTTCAAATAATATTGTGTTGTTTATATCAAGCCGTGGAAGAGAGTCTCTGGGAATTTGTTACCACATTGTGCTGGTGGCATCAAGCCCTGGAACACTACAGAGCCTCCTGGGAGAAATTCATTACCACTCAATAGAGTATGGCCTCATCATTCATGCAGAAAAGATCAAATAGATGAGAATGACTATTGCCTGGGTTATGGCATGCAATTAGATGGTCATCTTAGATGGTTCATCTAATACTATGTATATCTGGGATAGATTGTATAAATATACAACTTGAGCCACAACTAAAAAGGACAGGAGAACAGACTAATCAATCTGCCTTTAGGAAATTGAAAGTTCCTTTAATGACCCTCAACCTTCTTCTGGAAACAAAGTTCTACCTAACAAAATTATTCTGCCAGTGTTGTTAGGTGGCTTTAAGACATGAGTAATTATGGGCTCCAAATAATAAAAAATGTATATCATACAATGGAGGCAATAGATAGACACATGGTGGGTGTGAGCATGCTGCACCATATAACCAATGAGGAATGTTGAAGACGAGCAGAGTTCTACAACTAATTTCACAATTTTTTCTCTGCCAATAGACAGAACTGAGAACACAAATTAGGTTTCAAGACCTAGCATTATACAAATAAGATTATATTACCTCCTATCATTCTCACTGACTTGTCAGTAATAAAAACTTTAAAGGGTTTTATTTTCTGGGAGGAAGAGGTCTAACGATAGTAATAATTTGTATTCATGCAACACTCTTAAGTTTTACAAAACCCTTGAATCCACCATCATTATTATTATAACCACAAAAATCAATACAATTATTTTCATTCATCTGATTTCAATTCAGGCATTTGATACTCTTTTAGCATCTTGTATGCAAGTTATATGTTATCGGTTTTTAGCCAATATTCTCTAAGCTTTCTTATCTACTGAGTACTTTGCAATAAATTGTTAGTCATTGGTCTTCTGAGATTTTTTAAAACCTATTTTGTATTTTTCTTTATTTTAGGGATTGCCGCTGTCAAAAAATTCATCACTAAATAGTCAGCCTATTGGAAATGAACCTATCCATAAGTAATTAGGTTGGTCCACTGAAAGCAGATGGCTTTATTGCTGGGCATATTCAAAACTTTCCCAATCTGATAGAACATGCCAGAGCTGGTATTCTACTGGCATAGACTTACAAGAATTGAGGATCAACTCTAGAACACTATGAGGCATTAGATTAGGATTTTGTAAAGGACCAAGATCAGAAGAAGAAAAAAAGAAATAATAATGAAAAAAACCCAATGTCATAAACAGATTGAAAGAACTCAATCCTGAACTTTTAAGTGATTAGTAATGAAAAGTAGGATGACAGAAATCACATTAACACATAATAATTTTATATAGAAGTTTAAACAACATATAGCTATTACCACAACATAACCAAAAGAGCCCAGAAAACATCTTAGTCTGCAAACA
Organism: Pseudochirops corinnae; assembly: GCA_028646515.1. NCBI lineage: Eukaryota > Metazoa > Chordata > Mammalia > Diprotodontia > Pseudocheiridae > Pseudochirops > Pseudochirops corinnae. The sequence continues at coordinate 88,352,754 of CM053585.1, forward strand.
TTTGACTTTCCCAGTGAAAAGAGATAGTGGCTCTAGGCAATATCAATTTAGAATATAGATTCAATTCTTAAATCTTACAAATAAGAATGCTGGATGATCATGAATATTATCACATCCTAAAATGGAGAAGCAGTGGTGGGTAAAATTCATTTAAAGAAAACTTGACTTTAAGTAAAATCATCCCAAGGACATTTAAGGGTGAAAATGGAGGGAGGACAACAAATAGAAGAAAAATGAAAAAGATTTATAAAGATTACGACAGCAAACTTTTCACCATTGAAGAATAAGGGTTTTGCAATATGAGATATAATACAATGGTTTCTGAAGAATTAAAAGTGAATATTGCAAAGAGGGCAAAGGAGAGGAACATGGTAGAAATGATCAGGTTACTATAAATAACCAAAGAAGTTTAAAGAAAAGGAATAAAAGATATCATTAAGGAAATATATGATAGGAAAAAAAGATGGACTTGTCCATGTTGCTAGGGCAAGGTATGGAAAGTGGACAGTCAGAGTGTTTCACTGTTACCCTTCTGATGTTAAAAGAAAATGAGAAAGGCCTCATACGTGTTAATTGAACCACTTCTATTGAATTTATGGGAGAAAATGGACAAGGATTATGCAGGATGAACAGGCATAGAAGGATTGCAATTTGCATCATTGGAGAGAATTCTGAAATCAGAGAGATTATAGATTCATTTGAGTGTTTGAATTGCATATATTTTTATTCATGGTCAAGTCTATGGCCTCCCCAATCCTCCAATATTGTGAACCAACTGGTTGTTAAGTATAGAAATCACACTACCATTATGAGCTATGTTAGATATGAAGAAGTTTCCTGGATTTTCTAGGATAGTCCTCATTTCCAAAAAAGAAAATGAATCTTTAATGTGGATTTTCAAAAGGAATATCCTTTGTCGTACCATGTGTTGAGATTTCTTGTTTGAAAAATATGGTCACTTTTGCCAGAAGATACCATACTTTAAGATCTTTAAATTGATCCAAATCCTGGTTAATTTTACATAAAATCATTAACTGCCTATGGGATAAGAAGAACATTGGTGAATATTTTCAGACTTCAGTTGAGAAATGGGAAGACACAAAACATGGAATCTATAAGGATCTTGAGAAAGATTTTAACCATGTTATAATCTTTAAAAGTTTAAATGTAATTGTTATAATCTTATAACTTGTTTTCCCTGTTTGTACCTGTTATGAATGTCAATAGTTACTACCAAATATCTTTTGTAGAAGCATACACATGAAAAAAAATCTACTGGAGAAACACATATTAAAAGAGAAAATAGCTATTTGTATGTGGAAAACAGGCAGATATTTCTTATGCTGAGACCATCTTCACTTGATATTTTTCAAATTCAAAGCTGAATCTTTCCGTACAGATGTTGAGTTTGGACTGCTGAAATAAACTTGCATTTTTATGTTGTGAAAATCTTTCTATTTATTTTCCTCTCTCTAAATACACACCATGTCCTCAACATTACAGAATTGGGCAATTGTTAAGAGAAATTTATATTAAGGAGTTTTCAGTCCTTTAAATCAAGGGGAATAATATGAATATTAATCAAATTTCTATAAAATTCCTTGAATACTTTGGAAGAAAAGAGATACATAATTTCAAGGTATTACAGATATTAGGGCTTTGTATCTTCAGTTAAAATAACTGAAGAAAATGAAAGACATACTAGTCTAGAGGAAATATCCCAGAGCTTAGAGAACAACTATATGATGTGATTACACTATATACTATGTATGTGTGGGTGTGTTTGTGCGTATAATGTGATTACTGTATCAAAAGTTTTCTCTTGACACAAAGAACCAGAATATACTTTGGAGACCTTTAAACTTCCCTGGCTCATTTATATTTACCAGGATAGAACTAGGGAACTTTAGTGTATGGCATTCCCCCAAGGAATGCCATCACATCTCTTTATAAACACTCATCCTAAAAAGGTTTCAAAACATAGACTAAGTTTGTTTTATATAGTAAAGAACATAGAAAAGTATGATGGAGTAATAGGTGGAAAGTTATATTCAGGGTCAGGAGGATTGAACTTCAAGTACTGCCTGTTAAAAATTCTACTTAGTTCCAGGCAAGTAACTTAACTTCTCAGTGTCTCTAAGCAAATTTCTAAGGCTTGAATGTTCAGAGCCAGCATGCAACTTCACTGACCTTCTTCATTAGCAGCCCCTTATCCCAGTTCATTCATTGGTCTAACTTAAAAGACAAGGATATAAATACAGAAGAGACTCACATATGAATCGATAAGTCAGTACTGTCTCCCCATTCTTGTGGGTCTTCTCCTAGGGACCTGTATAATTGTCATGACTTATAATAGTACCTTATATTGGGCCCCCAGCAAGGAGAAAGACCTTGGAGTTTTACTCTTGCACACTGGAATTTTGTGTCTTCCCCCACTCCAGTTGCTTCTCTGATTCTCATTTCCCTCTGGAAATCCTGACCAGGCTGTATCAATTACTCTGACTAGCCTTGCTAAAGCTTGTCCTGAGATCTCTGAGTTTTAAGGGAAAGGGGAAGAGCTGCAGCTACATTGTATAGATAGATGAATCTATGATTCAGAAGTGTAGGGAAATATCTGTTCATAAAAATTTCTTCTCTTTTCAAGACATTTGTAGCATCTTCCATTCTTCCCTGGAGCAGGACTTCATCAAGAACTTTACTGAAAAAAAAAAGTAACACCAGCCTTTGAGAGCTTCCCCTTTTCTTCATGCTATGCATTGTCTCCTCAAAATCGTCATCACATAGCCTCTCCTCCTTAGTTCTATTCCCAGAGGCAGAGGGGCCTCATCTTTTTGCAAGTGCCAACTCTTTTTACTTATGTCCTTGATCCTATCTCGTCCCAGCTCTTTTTGGAGATTGCCCCTTCATTCATTTCCTTTCTCTCTCTCATTGTCAATTTTTCTTTATCAACTAGCTACTTCCCTATTACCATCCTCAGGTCTTAACATCCCTAAAAGAAAAATCCCTTTTATCCTAACATCCTGCCAAACTACAGTAAACATCTCTTCTCCCTTTTATAGTCAAATGCAGAGAAACAAACTGTCTATGTTCATTATCTCTACTTTCTCACTTCACATTCATTTCTTAACCTTTCGATATCTGGTTGATATCTGGTCACTTTTGACAGAAGATACCATACATTAAGATCTTTAAATTGATCCAAATTCTGATAAATTTTCCATAAAATCATTAACTGCCTGTGGGATAAAAAGAACATTGGTGTATATTTTCAGACTTCAGTTGAACCTTAACACAACTGAGATTGCTCTCTCCAATTTTACCAATGATCTCTTAACTGACCAATCTGATTACCTTTTCTTAGCTCCAACACTTTAATATTGTTGACCTCCACCCCCTTTTTTCTTGGACTCTTTCTCCTCCCTGGACTTTTTATAATACTGTTTTCTTCTGGTTGTCCTCAAACCCATTTAGCTATTCCTTCTTCATCTTTTTTTTTTTTTTACTGGATTATTATCTGAGTCTTACCTGCTTACCTATATGGGTGTACTTCAGGGCTCTGTCTTAATCCCTCTTTGCTTTTTTTCTTCATACTCTTTCTTAGTAATTTCATTAGCTCTCATGGAGTTACCTATCAGCTCAATATAATTGACACCTAGGTCTATCTATCTAGTTCCATTCTCTCTTCTGAACTGCAGTCCTACATCACTAGCTGCTTATCAGATATCTCCAAATGTATGTTCTATAGGCACCCCAAACTCAACATGTCTAAAACAGAACTCTATCTCCCCCACCACCCCAGGCCCTAAGCCTCCCCTCTTCTTCATTTCCCTATTTCTGTTGAAGGCAACATCATCCTTCCTGTCCCAGGTTCTCAACCTCAGGTCATTCTTTTACCCCCTTACATCCAGTCAGTTGCCAAGTCTTGTCAACTCTGCTTTCACAAAATCTTTTGCATCTATCTCCTTTCCACTTAAACGGCTGTCATTCTAGCTCAGGACCTCATCAGTAGGACTATCGCAATGAATAGCTTCCTAAGGCATCTCCCAACCTCCAATCTCTCCTTTTCTCTACCCTAAATAGAGATACCAAATTGATATTTGTAAGTGTAGATCTGACTTTGTCACTCTTGTTCAAGAAGCTCTAGTGGCTCTCTCTTGCCTCTAGGATAAAATTTAAAAGTCCACATTAAGCCATTGAAATCCTTCATAGTCTGACTCCAGTCTACCCTTCCAGACTTTTGACCATTACTCTCTTTCATGAACCCTAGGTTCTGGTCAAATTGGTGTGATTTCTGTCCCCCACTTTGCACAAGACAGCTCCCATTCCTGGAATGCTCTCCCTCCTCACTTCTGCCTCTGAGAATCCCTAGCTTCCTTCAAAGTTCAGCTGAAGGGCCACCTCATACAGAAAGCCTATACTGATCCCTCAGTTCTACATGCCCTCTTTCCAGAAATTACCTTGTATTTTATATTTTCCTGTTCACTTCTTGTTTTCCCCCTTAACAGAAAAACTCTTTGAAAGATGGCAATGATTACATTTCTGTTTTTATACCTATAGAGCCCAATAACATCTGAAACATAGTAGATCTAAATGATGACTGAGTTACTGTTGAATGAAAAGGTGGACCTTACACAATAGTGAAGATTTGTGTCCACCACACCATACATTAATTACTTGTGTGATCTTTGTCAAGTCATTCCAGCTCTTTTTGTCTCAGTTTCTTTCTCCAGTAGAATGATGGAGTTAATGATACTTGCATTATCCCCTTCACAAAGTGATTTTTGAAGATAAAACGAGCTGACAGATGTGAAATCACTGAAAAAGTGAAAATACTTTAGCCCATCCTTGGGATTCACGAGGCTGGAAGAAGACAGTCACTTTAACTTTTCTGGACCTTAGTTTTCTTATCTGTGAAATAAAAGGCTTTTTATTCTAGAATAATGGCCTCTAGGTCCTTTCTAGTTCTATGATTCTGTGATTCCATTTTCATTGGGATGATATGAAATCTCATTTTCCTTTTTTGTTTTCATCCTTTCTGGTCCTTAAAATGCTACTTCAAGAGAAGCTTTATTTTGGGCTTCTTTTCTCTTTAACTTATTTCAAATTCTACCCTCCTTGTGGTATCAGCAGCAACATCATTATTTTCATTTCCTTATATTTCTTCTTGAGACCCAAATCTTGTGTATTCCATATCTTCAGGCAGTCCCTTGGGATATTAATGTATGTCTAAAGCAACTATCTCAGTTTCTTTGACCTGCTTAAGGATTTGGGATTTGCATCTCCTTTCTATCAGGGAAAAATTCCCTCTGGCTATAGGATGGGTTCTTGGGTCCATCAGCATCAAGGAATTACAAGTGTTTTCTTGATTTGTTTCTTTTGAATCACTTGGATTATGTTATCTTTTTATTCTCAAAAGGAAAAAAATGATCGTTAGCGATTTCTTACTTTTATCCTAAGGTCACAGTAGAATTTCAATTAAGAATCATCTTTTGGTGAAGTGAAAGATAAAAACTGATAGTGTTTCCTGTCATCTGGAGGTACTGGATTGGATCCCAGAAGTTTGTATTTCTAGAGATGTCAGAATCCTTCATGCATTTAAAGGGAGCTAGTCTTGCCACAGTTCTAAAAGTGGAATTAGTCTTCACTAAGAATCATTAAGGGAGATTTTCTTCATCTGACTCAAAATCAGGTGAGAACTAAGATCATGCTTTACAGTTTACTCTGGAGAGATGAAAGGTATTGGCAAGATCTGGATGGTCATCTATGAATATTTATGCTGGAGGATGAGTTTCAAGATTTCTTACAAGTAAAACTTAATTTAGACTGGTTCTTGAATTTGCAGAGTAAGAGTCTCAATTTTGCCTTAACAGTTAGGATAAAAGAACCTCAAAAGGCTTACCCACTGATGGTGCTAGAATTCTTATCAACCTGTGCAAATTGGATAATACAACTGCATCACTAATTTCCTAATCCATAGAAAGAATGTGTCTTAGTGAAGACAGCAAGAAGTTAGGTTATTTTTTTTTCTTCTTACCCACTGGAATTAGCTGCTTATTTCTTTTGATTTTTTTGTTAGCTTAATCTTCTCTATGTGACCCTGGGAAAATTATTTAATCTGTTTGCCTTAGTTTCCCCAACTATAAAATCCTTGCAAAGTTGTTGTGAGGATCAAATGAGATAATATTTGTAGTGGATAATACTTTGCAAAGTGTGTAGGAATGAATTACTTGTCCCATAACTGATCACATTGTATATTTACTACCTTTCCTATATTCCCCTTTTTGGGAAACCTTAGTCTAACTGTAATAAAAATCACCCACAGGTTAGCCCAGAGTGGGACTTAATTAGCCAGTGAATAAGAGAGAAGGTAGCTCTTTATATCTGAATCCAGCCCATACTGCACAACTGGGTACAGGAAATGCAAGAATTTAGTACTTTAGCCTCTGTGGTGGGCACCACTGAGTGCCCTCTCAATGCTATAAGTCCATGATTCTTTATAATTTACACACACACACACACACACACACACACACGCACACATAAGAAAAATGAAAGCATTCAAGTAGAAATAACCGTTAAAAACTTTGTCTACCTCTCATATTACACCTAATTTAGAAACCATGAATCTGTGTCAGAGGCTGAAGGAAACTTAAAGGGGATCTAATTCAGGGACACGATTGAGCCAGTTTATAGTGACCGTGGAGAGCCGATTGTTAAATTTTCAGTGTGAGCATTTACACTTCAGATATCAGCAAGCACTTCAAATTGGGGCTTGCTATGCTATTTTGGTGATTGTCTAGAATTAAGAAAGTAATGGACAAAATATTAATAAGCAGATTAAATTTTAAAAGTGAGTCATATTCTGGAGATCAGGTTGTTAAATATTTACCAGTACACCCCCGATTCTAGTCCTTTTACAGATGAGGAAGCAAAAGCCCAGAGAGATTAATGTGCTCAAGATCACATAGGTGACAAGAAGCAGAGGCAGAGAGGCAGGTTTTGAATGCAAGGCCTCTCACCTCAGATCAAGTATTTTCCTCTATATTATGCTACTTATTAGAGAATTTACCAATCTGAATAAGTAAGCTAAAAAATGGTACCCACTATAATTAAACAGCCTAATAGAATAAAGTATTAACATAGTTTATTGTATATTATATGATTAACTATTAATGTCTATGAACAATTATTAACTAGTAACTCCAAACTGTTTATAGTTTGTGAAATGGAAAATATATAATGAATATATATTAGCACTTAAATTATTTTATAAAATTTACATATGTACATGTAATGTACATGTAAAATTCAATATAGTAATAGCAATTATGTCTTCTGTGTCCCATTCTGATCTCTTTTCCATCTGTTTATCAGGGTTTTTTTGGTTTTTTTTAAAAGCATAATATTAAAGAAAGTATGGCATAATGGATAAAAAGCTGACCTAGTAACCAGAAGGCTGTGGGTTTGAGTCCTGCTCCTTGACAAATACTGACTATATAATTCAAGGAAAATCACTTAATCTTTTGGTACCACCTAGACAATTCTCTAAGAGGATAAGTTGCTGAGAAAGTGTTGACCTACATTAGTAGAGAGAATTGCCTCATATAGGATTGCCCTACATCAGTGAAGTCACAGGTCTTATCCCAATTTTCATACTAATATTAATCAGTGAACATTTAATTGTTTTGATTATATTCTTTTCATTTTATATCATTTCATCTATTCCAGTGGTTCTCAACCTTCCTAATGCTGCGACGCTTTAATACAGTTCCTCATGTTGTGGTGACCCCCAACCATAAAATTATTTTCGTTGCTACTTCATAGCTATAATTTTGCTACTGTTATGAATCGTAATGTAAATATCTGATATGCAGGATGTATTTTCATTGTTACAAATTGAACATAACCCACAGGTTGAGAACTGCTGATCTATGTCTTTCTGTGTCCCCCAATGTTTTATAATCTCGGATTTACCAGTTGTTAATCAATTTTACAGGGCACTTAGCTGGCATAGTCCATAGAGTGGGGGCCTGGAATCAGGAAATTTATCTTCACAAGTTCAAATTCAGCTTCAGACACTTACTAGCTGTGTGACCCTGGGCAAGTCACTTTAACCCTGTTTGCCTCATTCTCCTCATCTATAAAATGAGCTGGAAAAGGAAAGGGCAAACTGCTCTAGTATCTTTGCCAAGAAATCCCCAAATGGGGTCACAGATAGTCAGATATGATGAAAAAAATGACTTAACAACAACAATCAATTTTGTGCCTCTGGTTTTACTTCTGGATTTTCTGATCTGTTTTATTGTTTCTTTCTTTTTTTTTTTAATTCATATCAAGTGGGTTTAATAATTGTTTAATAATTTTGGGTTTGTTTGTTTGTTTTACTATAATTCGATCTAACACTACAAGCTTCCCCTCTTCAAGTTTTTCCTGTGTTAACCTGTTTTTCATTTTTTGTCTTTGTACCCCCAGCACCCAGCACAGAACCTTGTTCATAGCAGGGACTTTGAAATGATTATTGATTGATTAAATGAATATTTGCTGAATTTTTGCCTATTTTCCATATAACTAATAGTATTATTTTACCTGATTCTATGAAGTAGCTGTTTAACACTGTAGAAAAATAATCCATTTCTTTTAAAATCTTAGTTTTATTGGCACAAGGCTGTGTATAATAATCTTTGATTATTTTCTTCACTTATTTTGCCTTCATTGTGAATTCTCCTTTTTTTTATTTTGAATTTGGTCACTTGATTTCTCTCTTTTTTGTATGTGCTTTTAAAAAAATTATTTATTTACTTTTAGTTTATAATATTCAGTTCCACAATCTCTTGAGTTTCCAATTTTCTCCTCCTCCTCTCCTCCCCCTCCCCCCATAGCAACATGTAATCAAATATAGGTTCTACAAATACCTTCACATTGAACATTAGTAAAGAAGGATTATAACCAATGGGCTGAACAATGAAAAAGAAGAGACAAAACAAAACAAAACACAAACAAGAGAGAGCAAATAGTTTGCTTCAATCTGCAGACTCTGTAGCTCTTTCTCTGGATGTGGATATCCATCTCCATCATGAGTCTTTTGTAGTTTGTCTTCTAACCTTGTATTGCTGAGAGGAGCCTAGTCTAACAAAGTTTGTCATCACACATACAATGTGTCTATGATTGTGTACAAAGTTCTCCTGGTTCTGCTCTCCTCACTCAGCATCAGTTTATATAAGTTATTATGAAGTCTGTCTGCTCCTCATTTCTTGTAGCACAATAGTATTTCATTATGTTCATATACCACAACTTGTTTAGACATTCCCCAATTGATGGGCATCCCCTCAATTTCCAATTCTTTGCCACCACAAATAGAGCTGCTATAAATATTTTTGTACATACAGTTCCTTTTCCCACTTCTGTGATTTCTTTGGGATACTGGTATTGCTGGGTCAAAGGGTATGCACTTTTTGATAGCCCTTTGGGCAGTTCCAGATTGCTCTCCAGAATGGTTGGATCAGTTTGCAACTCCACCAACAATGCATTAGTGTTCTGATTTTTCCACACTCTCTCCAGCAGTTTTCATTTTCCTGTTTTGTCATTTTAGCCAATCTGACTGCTGATATTGGTACCTCAGAGTTGTTTTTATTTGCATTTCTCTAATCAATAGTGATTTAGAGCACTTTTTCATGTGCTTATAGATATCTCTAATTTCTTCCTCTGAAAACTGTCTGTCCATATCCTTTGGCCATTTATCAATTGGGGAATGTCTTGTATTTTTATAGATTTGACTCAGTTCTCTCTATATTTTTAAAATGAGACCATTATCAGAAACACTGGTTGTAAAAATTCTTTCCCAAGTTCCCACTTCCCTCCTAATCTTGGTTACGTTGATTTTTTTTGTACAAAAACGTTTCAATTTAATGTAATCAAAATTATCCATTTTGCATTTCATAATGCTCTCTAACTTTTGTTTGGTCATAAAATCTTCCCTTCTCCATAAATCTGACAGGTAAACTATTCCTTGCTTTCCCAGATTGCTTATAGTATCAGCCTTTATACCTAGATCATGCACCCATTTAGACTTGATTTTTGGTACATGGTGTAAGATATCGGTCTATGTCCAGTTTCTTCCATACTATTTTCCAGTTTTCCCAGCAGTTTTTGTCAAATAGTGAGTTCTTCTGCCAGAAGCTGGAGTCTTTGGGTTTATCAAACAGTAGATTACTATAGTCATTGACTGCTGTGTCTCGTGTACTTAATCTATTCCACTGATCCACTACTCTATTCCTCACTCAGCCAGTACCAAGTAGTTTTGATGACTGCTGCTTTATAAGACAGATTAAACTCTGGTATGGCTTGGCCACCTTCCTGAGCATTTCTTTTCATTAATTCTCTTGACATTCTGGGCCTTTTGTTCTTCCAGATGAATTTCGTTACTATTTTTTCGAGATCTATAAAATAACTTTTTGGTAGATTGATCGGTATGGCACTAAATATGTAAATTAATTTAGGTAAAATTGTCATTTTTATTATATTAGCTCAACCTAGCCACAAGCAACTGATGTTTTTCCAATTATTTAGATCTGACTTTGTGTGAAAAGTGTTTTGTAATCTTGTTCATATAGGTCTTAGGTTTGTTTTGGCCGGTAGATTCCCAAATATTTTATATTGTTTACAATAACTTTAAATGGAATTTCTCTTTCTATTTTTTGTTGTTGGATTTCATCATAAATATATATGAATGCTGGAGATTTATGTGGGTTTATTTTATGTCCTGAAACTTTGCTAAATTTATTTATTATCTCGAGTAGTTTTTTACATGATTCTGTAGGATTCTTTATGTATATCATCATATAATCTGCAAAGAGTGAAAGTTTAGTCTCTTCTTTGCCTAATCTGATTCCTTCAATTTCTTTTTCTTCTTTTATTGCTACTGCTAACATTTCTAGTACCAAATTGAATAAGAGGGGTGATAATAGACATCCTTGTTTCATCCCTGGATTTCTCTCTTTTTAAAAATTAAAGTTGCTAATT
>CM053585.1:88364272-88403125 GCA_028646515.1 Pseudochirops corinnae
TCTTTCATTTGTTTGGATCTGTTTTATAGTATCTTGATTTCTCATAAAGTAATTAGCTTCCATTTGCTCCAATCTAATTTTGAAGAAATTATTCTCTTCAGTGAGTTTTTGAAATTTCTTTTCCATCTGGCAAATTTGGCATTTTAAGGCATTCTCCTCACTGCTTTTTGGGCCTCTTTTGCCATTTGAGTTATTTTTTAAGGTGTTATTTTCTTCAGTCAGGTTGTTGACTTGATTTTCTTGATTTTTTTGCATCATTCTCATTTCTCTTCCCAATTTTTCCTCCACTTTCCTTATTTGGTTTTCAAAATCCTTCTTGAGCTCCTTCATGGCCTGTAACCAATTCATATTTTTCTTGGAAGCTTTTGATGCAGGAGTTCTGACTGCATTGCCTTCCATTCCATGCTTTGATCCTATTTGTCCCTGAAAAAGGAATCTATAGTAGGATTGTGTTTCCTATGTTTGCTCATGTTGCCAGTCAATCATTTGACTTTTGAACTCTTTGCCACGGTAGAACATGGTAGAACTTTCAGAATGGGGACAGCTTTGTCCCAAATTGCTGGGGTTTTTGCAGCTGATGGAGCAATTAGGAGGGCACCTTCTCTGCAGCCCCTACAAGCTCTAGCTCACTGGTGACATACCCCAGGACCATCACCCAAGACTGTGATCCAGATCCAAGCAGCTTAAAGCAAGAGCAATTATCCTCTGAATGGGTGCTTGGTCCCTCTACAATCTGCAGGCCAGGAGCTCCTGAGGCAGCACAGCCACCGGCCTCCTCTGCTTCTCGCCCCCGGGGTAGGGGCTATACAGTGCTCTTCTGTCCACCTCTGTTCCAACAGAGTTCTGGACTGACATTTTACTTTTTCTTTGGCATTTATGGGTTAGAAGTCTGGAAACTGCCATACCTGCTGGTGCTTTACTCTGTGGAAGCCTGCTCAGGCTGTTGGTGGTTGGGGTGGCCCTGGGGCCAAAACTGCTCATGTAGAGTTGGGCTTGGCTCCCAGCATGCTGTGATGGATCTTTCCTGTCCACCTGCCAGCCTGCCTTCAGCAGGAGATTTGTTTCTCTCTGTCACTTAGTGGGTTCTGTAGCTCTAAATTTGTATAGTCATTTTTTTATATGTATTGGAGGAGGTGGAAGCTGGAGCTGCAGGGAAGTCCTGTTTCTACTCCACCATCTTGGCTCCGCCCCCCTCAGCGCAGGTCTTTATATAGGGCTGGTATTCAATAAATAATAAATATTTGTTAAAGTAAATTGCATCTTTGCTATTTTATAGTTGAACATCTACTACATTGAATTGTCTGTCCAAGATAAAAAAAAGTTGAAATTGTAACAGCTTCATTTTATTTATATCTAGAGATGTTGCAACAGCTAATTAACTGTTGGGTCATATTTTACCCATTCACAGGATGAAAGCCAAATACATCTAAAAATTGCACTAATTATTTTCAGACATGAGGTGATGATTTGTCATTACTGGCTGGGTACAATAGGAATAGTGAGGTTCTAAGTTGTGATATTGGCGTAGGACCTAGAACAGTCACAAATTAAATCTATCCTCTGTAGCCACACTTTCTCTCAAGGAAATCCCAGAAACACTTTGTGGAACAGTTTGAAAAATGAAAAATCTAGACCACTAGATTCCTAGTTTACTAATAAGAATGATCAAAAACCGGAAATGATCCAATAGATTATATCTCTTGTTTCTTTCTTACTTGGCTTATCATAGGAAGAAATTAAGCTGATCTTACATAATTTTCATCGATCACAAATTTAGAATTGAGACTTGAGAGGTTATCTAATCCACCTCTTTTTAGAAATAAGCAAACCGAGCCCAGAGAGGTTAGGTGTCTCACCCTAGTTCACATAGGTAGTAAGTCAAGATTAGATCTCAGGTCCTCTGACTCCAAGGACATGCAAAACTCTGACAAAATAAAGGTGGAGGTAATAGAAATAAGTCCAACCATGAGAAATGAATCTCGTATCTATGTAATAAATAAATAACTATTGAAAAGAAAACGGGAAAGATAGCATGATTGTTAGGACTCTAAGCATATGAGTCTAGTTCTTAGTAACTTTAAAAAAATGTAAACAGAATTCAAGATTCTTTTATTCACAGGAAATTCCTGAAGTCTCTTGGTGAAAGAGGTACTAGCACAGAAAGAATAATTACTGTTCAGCTTGAAGTTAAACAACCTTCCACTATAGAGGGGAAAGGAAGTGGAAACAATATCCTTAATGTTTATTTTAGGAAATCCCATCTCTCTAGTTACTTTCAAGGACTCAGTTAAGAGTCATCTACTTAAATAACCTTTTGTTGACCAATTGCTCTAAAAATAAATACTCTAACCATTTTTGGGGGTGGGGGTTGGGAGTGGGGAGGTACAAACATGTAAGGAATTTCTTATGCGGAAACTGCTTTACTAATGCAGATAAACATCTGTTCTGAGACTTGTGGGTCAGCCACTATGTGTCAGAGTTGGGACAAGCTCAGGTAATCATGGTTCCAGGGCCTGAGCTCCCTGTACACTGCCTTTCAAGCTGCCTCTCTTTAATGAGACAAAACCAATGTTGGCCAAGTCTCCACTTTATAATAGTAAGAAAAACAAATTGGGATAGCTTGGCTCAAAATTTCTACATCTATTTATCCTGATAACCTTGTCTTTCAATTTCACTACGTAGTTTTAGACTTTCAAAGATGCTAGAACAGGGTGGTATCACACCTCAGTCTCTAAGAAGGGCAGGTTGGTACAGAGATATAGTACCACTTTCTCCCTCCCACACAAAAACTTTCCCAACTTACACTGGCAAATTGAGTTTCCAGAAAGCAGCTTATACTCCTCACAAGTCGTTTATCCTTCTTTCTTGAAGAGGACCATGACATCAAGAAGTCAATGCCATTACTGCAAGTGAATTGGATTTAAGCGAGAGAGGGCTGTGCAAAGTCATCAGCCTCACTTTCTCCTCCAGAGCCTCTGGGCCCAGGGACCAGATAAACCAGGACAACTGGAGATGATGCAGGATGTAGGAGGAGACCTTGGCCTTTTTAAGCTAAAGTCTTTCCCAGGTCTCAGTTTGGCTGAGGCTATGCCCATTTAGTGATTAAGGCTATGTAAGAAATGAGCAGTTTTAACCCAATTGCAGCTCAGAACTCAAACACAAGCAATCCACTAGCCTTAGGCAATCTTCATTTCTCACCTGGTTGCATTACTCTAGGACTTCTCCACTGATGCCCCAGGAAACTCATTACTGCAATAAAGTCCCTGAAGATCTCATCAGCCTTGGTCCTCCACCTCATCACTACCATCTGCTTCTCTGATTAGAACACAGGGCCATGAAATCCAAACTTCCATTTAAGAAGAGAGCTCAGCCCAGACTTCTCTTCATTTCTCATTGGGCTTCACTACTATGGGACTTTTCTGACTCATTGCCCCACTACACGCTCTTGTTGGATACCCTGCCCTATTCTCTCACTTTTCAGTTTCCTTTTGTATATTGTCTTCCTCCATTAGATTGTAAGCTCTTTGAGGGCAGGGGCTATCTTTCTCTTTTTGTATTTTTATGCCTAGAACTTAGCACAGTAGCTGGCACATAGGAGGTACCTAAGAAGTGTTTATTGATTATTGACTAGTAGGGACTACAGACATATACCATCAAAGGCAGTAGCTTTTAGAAAAGGGATTTAGTGAAAAGGCATAACAAGGACAGTAATTACAAAAACATTTGTCCACCCCCCACCAAACCAGGGAACACTCTTCCCTTGTGTACAAGGTCCCTGGGGAGAGTGGACTTAAACTTGAAATATAATATTATTACATCACATATAAGGAAAGGGAGAGAAAAAGGGGAGGAAATAAGTGTTTATTAAGAGCCTACCAGGTGCCATGTGTTATGTGTCAAGTACTTTGCAAATATCTTATTTTACCCTCACAACAATCCTGTGAAGTAGGTGTTATTATTCCCATTTTATAGTTGAAGAACTGAGATAGACAGAGGTTAAGTGACTTGCCCAGGGTTACAGAAATGGTAAGTGTCTGAGGCCAGATTTGAACTCAGTTTTTCCTCACTCTAAATCCAATTAGGTACCACCTAGCTGCCACGAAGAGAGAATATGCATGGCAAAGGGGTGCTCTGACCCAAGAAGTCCTTTTCTCCTTTATGGAGTCCTCCTGAAGTTCCCTTTAGGTGTAACTTCCTGCTGGGCTCTAAGTATTAGTGTCTTTCTATTTTATTTTCAATTTTATTATATATTTCTTAACCTTTTAACAAAGTTTTGAGTTCCAAATTCTCTTCCTCTCTCCTGTCCCTCCCCCACTCTTGAAAAGGCAAACAATCCATCAATTATACGTGTGGAGGACATAAACATTTCTTTATATTAGTCATGTCACAAAAAAGCAAGAAAAATAAAGAAAGTGAAAAAATTATGCTTCAATTTGCACTCAGAGTAATTCAGTTCTCTCTCTGGGGATGAATAACATTTTTCATCACGAGTCCTTTGGAATTGTCTTGGATTATTGTAGTGATAAGAGTAGCTAAATCTTTCACAGTTGATCACCATTACAATATTACTATAACCATGTACCATGTTCTCTTGGTTCTTCTCACTTCACTTTGTATCAGTTGATATAAGACTTCTCAGGTTTTACTGAAATCATCCTGCCCAACATTTCTTATAGTATTCCACCACGATCATATACTGCAACATGTTCAGCAATTCCTCAATGGATGAGCATCCCCACAATTTCCAGTTCTTTGCCATCACAAAGAGAATTACTATAAATTTTTTTGTACATATAGATTCTTTTCCTTTTTCTTTGATCTCTCTGGGATGTAGATCTAGTAATGGTATTACTAGATCAAAGGGTATGCACAGTTTTATAGTCTTTTAGGCATAGTTCCAAATTTTTCTCCAGAATAGCTGGATCAGTTCACAACTCCACAAACTACGCATTAGTGTCCCTGCTTTTCCACAAACTCACCAGCATTTGTCATTTTCCTTTTCTATCATGTTAGCCAATCTGATAGGTGTAAGTTCATGCCTCAGAGTTGTTTCAATTTTCGTTTCCCTAATCAATATTGATTTAGAGCATTTTTAACGACTATAGATAGCTTTTATTTCTTCTGAAAACTGTCTGCTCATATCCTTTAACCTTTTATCAATTGGAGAATGACTTATTTTTATAAATTTGACTCAGTTCTCTATATATTTGAGAAATGAAGCCTTTATCAGAGAAACTTGCTATAAAAAATTCTTTCCCAATTTCCCTTTAATTTTGGCTACATTGGTTTTGTTTATGAAAAAACTTTTAAATTTCATTTAATCAAAATTATCCATTTTTATTTCCCATGATCTTCTCATATCTTAGTTGATTATAAACTCTTCCCTTATCCATAAATCTGCTAGGTACATTTTTTTCATGCTCCCCTAATTTGCTTACTATACCACCCTTTATGTCTAAATCACTTACCTATTTTGACCCTTATCTTAGTATATGTATGGTGTGAGATATTGATCTAGGTTTAGTTTCTGCCAAATTGCTTTCTAGTTTTCCCAGAATTTTTTGTTGGATAATGAGTTTTTATCTGAAATGTTTAGATCCTTGGATTTATCAAACACTAGATTACTATAGTCCTTTACTATTGTGTATTGTATACCTAATCTATTCCACTGATCTACCACTCTATTTTTTTAGCTGGTACAAGATTGTTTTGATGATTACCACTTTGTAATGTAATTTGAAATTTAATACTGCTAGGCTGCCTTCACATTTTTTCATTGATTTTTTTTCATATTCTTGACCTTTTGTTCTTCCAGATGAATTTTCTTATTATTTTTAGCTCTATAAAATAATTTTGGGTAGTTTTATTGGCTTGGCTCCAAATAAATAAAGTGGAATTGTCATTTATGTTATATTGGTTGAGCTTAGCTATAAGCACTTAATATTTCTCCAATTGTATAGATCTGTCTTTATTTATGTGAAAAGTGTTTGGTAATTGTATTTATATAGTTCCTAGGTTTGTCTCAGCAGGTAGACTCTCAAATATTTTATGTTGTCTGCAGTTATTTTAAATGGAATTTCTCTCTATCTTTTCCTGCTGGGTTTTGTTGGTGATATATGGAAATGTTGATGATTTATGTGGGTTTATTTTATAACTTGCAACTTTGCTAAAGTTGTTAACTGTTTCAATTTGTTTTTTAGTTGATTCTCTAGGGTTCTCTAAATATACCATCATATTATCTGCAAAGAGAGATAGTTTTATTTCCTTGTTGCCTATTCTTAGTCCTTCAATTTCTTTTTCTTATCTTATTGCTATAGCTAGCATTTGTGGCACAACATAAAATAATAGTGGTGATAATGGATATCCTTGCTTCATGCCTGATCTTACTGGGAAGGCTTCTAGTTTATTCATATTGCAGATAATGCTTGCTCTTGGTTTTAGATAGATACTATTTATCACAAAAAAAAAAAAACAATAACAAACCAAACTCTATGTTTCTAAGGTTTTTAATAAGAATGGGTATTATAGTTTACCAAAAGCTTTTTCTGAATCTATTGAGATAATCATATGATTTTTGTTGTTTTTGTTATTGATATGGTCAATTATGTCAATAATATTTCTAATATTGAACCACCTCTCTGTTCCTGGTATAAATTCTATCTGGTCATAATATATCATATTTGTGATATATAGTTGTAATCTCCTTGCTAGTATTTTATTTAAAACTTTTGCATCAATATTCATTAGGGAAATCGGTGTATAATTTTCTTTGTTTTTGCTCTCCCTAGTTTAGGTATTACAACTATATTTATGTCATAGAAGGAATTTGGTAGGATCCTTTCTTCACCTGTTTCTAAAAATAATTTATAAAGTATTGGAATTAATTGTTCTTTAAATGTTTGGTAGAATTCACTTGTAAATCCACCTGGTCCTGGGACTTTTTTCTTAGGGAGCTCATTTATAACTTGTTCAATTTCTCTTTCTAAGACAGCATTATATAAGAATTCTATTTCCTTTTCTATTAATCTGGGTGACTTACTTTTTTGTAAATATTTATCCATTTCTTTGAGATTATCGGTTTTGTTGGCACATAATTGGGCAAAAAGGCTCCTAGTAATTGCCTTAATTTCATCTTCCATTCATACGTTTTCATCATACATTCACCCTTTTCATTTTTGATATTGGTCATTTGTTTTCTTCTTTTTTTCTTTTTAATCAAATTAACCAGTGTTTTATCTACTTTGTTGTGTGATTTGCCTCCCATAAAATCAGCTCCTGGTTTTATTTATTGGTTCAATGTTTTCTTGTTTTTTTAATTTTTTAAAATTTCATTAGTTTTTTTTTTTTAAATCATTAGTTTTTCATCTGAATTTCAGGATTTCTAGTTTGGCATTTAAGTGGAGATTTTTAATTTGTTCTTTTTTTCTAGTTTTCTTTAATTGCATGCACAAGTTGTTGATCTCTCTCTCTCTCTCTCTCTCTCTCTCATTAATGTAAGCATTTAGAGATGTAAATTTTCCCCTAAGCACTGCTTTGACTGCATTTCACAAATTTTGGAATGTTGTCTCATTGTTGTCATTCTCTTGAATGAAATTATTGATTGTTTCTACGTACGTTCTTTGACAGCCCCCCTCATTATGAAGCATTAGATTATTTAGTTTCCAATAAATTTTTAATCGTGTTTCCATAGGCCTTTGTTAAATTTAATTTTTATTGCATCATGGTCTGTTAAATGTTGATGCCTTTCTAGAGTCTATAGCCAGCCCTTTTTTCTTTAAGCATCATACCTTAAGCCACCACTATCCTTGGGGGACTGGCTTTTCACATCTATAAGTGCTTTCTTTGTTGACCACCATGACTTCTGAGTTCAGTGGACTCTGCTACTGACTCTGGCTCCTTTGGATGGAACTTCAGGATTTCCAGAATTCACAAATTCTCAACCTGGATTATTCCATCTTATTATACTCATTCACCTAAGATCAGGGAAAAGCAGACATAAAAGGAACATATGTGCAATGTGCTCACAGACACACAGCTCACTACCATCCCCCCAGCACTCACATCCCACTCCCAAACTCACAGCAGTTCTTGTCTCATTCACCTCTCAGAAAGAAAAACAGAGATCAGCAGATCATCCCTTCACATGTAGACTCAATTTCCTAGGCATGTCCAGCTCCTCAGTCAATGAGGAGATTTTCTATCATCACACAGTATCAGTCCCTCTATTGACTTTGACTAGCATCAGGCTATCAAAGATCCACATGTTGGAAAGAAACCAGAAACGGAATGTCTGGACCTGCTTTATATAACCTACCAGGAGGGGTAAATTTGAATATGCTCTAAGTACTGGGCCTTCAATAGCCAATCCCCTCTCTATCCCCATCACACTCCCATAATAGAAAGAGTACTATGGCTGAAACTAAAAAAAAAAAAGAAGCTGAATTTGTGTTTACTATCATGGACAAATTACTTAACAATTGAGGTTAATTCCTTACAGGGATAATAACACCTGAAGAACCTAGCTCACAAAGTTATTTGCAACAATAGATATGGATAAAATATTTTTCATACATGACCTCATGTGATTTCCACAACAATCCTGGGAGCAATTTCTATAGGAATTATTACCCTTATTTTAGAGATAAGGAAACTGACTACTTAATCTTAAAGCAGAGAAGTTAAATAACTTGACCTATGGCTATCTACCCAGTAGACTGAAAAAAGATTTAAACCCAGATCTTTCTGAGGATCATACCTCTCCGGGGAGAAGGCTTGTGGGGAAATGCCCATCAGCAACATTGTGTACATGTTCCAGATCCTGAAAAAAACAACAGTAGCAGAAAAATGGCTTGGAAATTCTGTGAATGACAAGTATTATGCAAAAATGAACATTTATTCAACATCTCCTGTGAGGTAAGTGCATAGGAAAAAATATTAGTGAGATGCATGTCTTTTAAGTGCTTACAACTAGTTTCTTCATCTATAAAACAAGGAAGACAAACTAGACAATCTCTGAGGTCCTTTCCCACTCGAATAGTCGATAATCTACCATTGTATGATTTTAGATCACAGATTCACAAATTTAGAGCTAGAAAAGACCTTAGAGGTCATCTATTCCACTCTCTTTATACTATAGATGTGGAAATTGAGTCCCCAAAAAGAAAGGGACTTCATCATTGATACAAATAGTAAGTATCAAAGGCAGGATTTGAACCTAGATTTTCTGACTCTAATTACAGACTTCATTACAATCTACTTCTTCCTAGATCATAAAAAAAATTGGTCTAAAGAATATGATTTCACATTCATATTAGAGTAAAACTGCTAACTTTTTATATAACATATTAAATATTGTCTCCATTGGCTTTATCTGAAAATATCTCAACAAAGGTTCTATCAAAAATGCCAAAACTAAATTCTGTTGTAATTGGAGAATGTTACTTACTAACAATTAGAATTATCCCAAATGGAATGGGTTGCCATGGGAATTGGTGGATTTTCCCTCATTGAAAGTCTTTAAGAATAACTACTTTTTTAAAATGTTTCATTTTCCTTGCAAACTGACCAACTGTTCTGGAGAGTGATTTGGAACTATGCCTAAAAGGCTATAAAACTGTGCATACCCTTTGACACAGCAATACCACTATTAGGTCTGTATCCCAAAGAGACTTTTTAAAAAAGAGGTAGGGAGGAAGAACCTACTTGTACAAAAATTTTATAGCAGCTCTTTTTGTGGTGGCTAAGAATCTGAAATTGAGGGGATGCCCATCAACTGGGGAATGACTGAATTAAGTTGTAGTATATGATTGTCATGTAATATCATTGTGCTGTCAGAAATGAAAAGCAGGATGATTTTAGAAAAGCCTGGGAAGACTTACACAAACTGATACAAAATGAAGTAAGAAGAACTATGAAAACACTGTCACATAGTAGCGGCAGTACTGTACGATGAACAGTTGTGAATGACTTAGCTATTCTCAGCAACACAATGATCTGAGAATCCTAAAGGACTCATGATGAAAAATGCCTCCAGAGAAAGGACTGATGTCTGAATGCAGACTGAAGCATACTATTTTTCACTTTCTTTCTTTCTCCTTCCTTTCTTCCTTCTTTCAATATTCTTGTACAAAATGACTACTATGGAGATATTTTACATGACTGCACTTTATAACATGTCACACTGCTTACCTTCTCAGAGAGAGACTAGAGAGAGAGGGGGGGGGATAGAACTAGAAACTCAAAACTTTTTTTAATGTTAAAAATAGTTTTTACATGTATTTGAGAGAAAAATAAAATAATATATATTTTTAAAATATACTTTTTCAAGTAAGGTTTGAACAGGTTGACTAGCAAGGTACCTTTTAACTCTGATTCTGTGATTCTGTGTATTTCTTACCTAAGAATCAAAGCTTAGACAGAAAAAAAGAACCATCAGGGTGGCTAGTAGCACAGTGAATAGAGCACTTGCCCTGGAGTCAGGAGGACTTGAGTTGAAATCCACCCTCAGACACTTGACACACTTACTAGCCATGTGACCTTGGGCAAGTCACTTAACCCTATTTGCCCTGCCCTCCCCCCTCCAAAAAGCAAAAAACAAAAAAAGAAAAAAAGAACCATCTCCTTCATGCATGCTGTTCTTTGCCCAGGACAGTCCTGAGAGAATGGGGTAGGTGCACTGTACTGACCCTCCAAACAATACTACACCCTTCTTTGGTGACTTGCAACAGTCTCTAAAAAAGTCATCCATAAGTACCATGGGGGTAGTACACACTTGTGCATGTCATTACCCTTTGCAGATTACTAGAGCTGCCCCCAGTCCGCCTACTATTTTTTTTCTGATTGACCCTAGTATTGAAAACTCCCCTCCCCATCAGTAACGTACAATACAATAAACATTTATTATATGCCTACTATGTGTCAGGTACTATGCTAAATGCTTAGGATACAGACAGGAAAAGGAAAGATAGGCCCTGCCCTCAAGGAGTTAACAATCTAATCTAGACAACACTGAAAATAAAGCTAGCAAGCACTGTGGGGAGGAAGGGAAGAGAAGGTATCTAGGGCAGCGTCTGATGATGGTGGAGTGGAATCCAAAGAGTGTAGCAGATAGGAAATGAATTCACTGCGCTTCTGAGCAATGGAGTTTTGGGCAGAGATTTTTTTTTTTCTCTCTGTCTTTCAGCTCTTCAGTCAGACGAACAGAGGCTACTGAGACTTCTGTCTCATGAGATGGGAGTACCAAAGCTGCAGCAATCGATGTGATGACGAATTTCCTTGTAGTGAGTTTTTCCTGGGATAGGATATGATGATGAAAGAGTACAATCTAAAGAGTATAGCTAATGGGAAGTGAAGTTTATTTTCATCTTCCCACTAATTGGAGGTGAAGATGTGAATATCTGCATATCAACCACCATGAAAACAAGTTTTTGTTCTAATAGTAGGACTTGGCTATAGCATACTAAAACACAGGAAATAATGTTGGTTGCAACCATCTGAATATTACTGCCATCTGGCAGGTCAAAGAAAAAGAGTACCCAAAAAATTACATCTGAAAATAACAATAGCTAACATTTACATGGTGCCTTAAGATTTGCAAAGTACTTTATATATCTCATTTGATCATCACAACTGCCCTGTGAAGTAAATTATATTATAAACCCCATTTTGTGTCATATTTATCTGGGTCCAAGGCTTATTTTCCATGCTCATTGGTAAGCTTCTTGAGAAAAAGGACTATGTCTTCCGCATCTGTGTATCTTGCAGGGGTGGGGAACCTGCACCCTCAAGGCCACATATATCCTTCTAAGTCCTTGGGTGCAGCCTTTTGACTGAGACCAAGTTTTACAAACAAATCCTTTTATTAAAGGGATTTATTCTGTGAAGTTTGGATTCAGTCAAAGGGCTATACTTGAGGACCTAGAGGGCCACATGTGCCCTCAAGGCTGTGATTCACAAGCTGTTTGGTTCAGGGTTCTGGGGTATCCCTTTCAGAGTCAGGGGAGAAACAGTGGTCATTGTTTGCTGGGACTAAGGGAAAAGGTATATGTGTTATGTGTTCAAAGTTATTACCGATCTTGTCCAGTGCTTTTGATCTGAGTTTTGCTGCCACTTAAAGTTGTCACTTACATACTTTTTAATAATTATATATTTTGCTATTTAAATTTTGAATTTACTACTCAGTTTTTGGGCACACAGTTTGCTTTTAATGTTTTGCTATTATATAGAATGTAGCTATGAATATTTTCATAAAGCTAAGTCTTTTCTTGTCAGTAACATCTTTAGATCATATTCCCAATAGTGGAATCACTGGTTCAAAGGGTATTATTGAGTTAGCAATTCTTCCACAGTCCTTAATTTTCTTCCAAAGTGGTTGGAGCAATTCCTAGCTCTACAGTAGCAAATTAGTGGCTGTTTTGCTGCCACAACGCCAATATTGAATTTTTCAATTCATAACCATTTTTGACAATTTGAGAAGTGTGGAGTTATATCTCTCGGATTGTTTTTAATAGCATTTCTCTAATTAATAGTGATTTTTAGCATTTTTAAATGTTTGTTAATGATTTATGTTTCTTTTGAGAATTGTTTATTTATATCATTTGACCTCTAATCAATTGGGAAATTTAATTTCAGAAGAATTTATTAAACACATAGTATAGCCATGCATTGTATTAAGTGCTAGGGATACAACAATAAGACAAAAAAAATGACCCATTATGGATTTATGTCAATTCCCTGTTGCCTTTAGATGTCAGAATTGTATCAGATAGTCATTGCATAAAGATTTTTCCTATTGCTCATCTTTTACTTAATTTTAGTTGCATTTATTTAACTTATACATAAACTTGCTGTCTTTTACAAAATTTAAGTAGTCTATTTTATCTAATAATACTTCCTACGTTGTAGCTGGTTATAAATTAATCCACTATTCACAGTTGTGGGAAACATAGCCTTCCATACTCCTTTAATTTTTCAATAATACATCTTTTTATGTTTAGCTCATTTATCCTTTTGGAAATTGAGTTGATATTTGATGAAAGAGCAGGTCTAAAGTTATTTTCTGCCACTCCACTATCTGATATTTTTTGTAGTGAATAGAGTCCATACAGTCAACTGTTGCATTGAGGTTTTCCATCATCTTTTTTTTTTTTACTTTGCCAATTATTCCTCCTTAACAATCTTATTTTTAAAATCTCATAGATTCTAGATCTACATAGTTATCATGATATTAAACCATTTAGAGTTTCTTCAGGTATGTTTGTTCTCTCTTCTAAGATCACAGTCGTATTAGTCTTATTTTTTTCTTTCCAGTGATTGCTCCTTGTTTTGCTCTTATTTTTGCCCTCTAGTATTTATGCATTGTTTTGGGGCCACATTTTTTCTCTCACTTTTTGGTTTTTTTTCTATTTCTATAAAGAATTTTGGGCCCCTTTTCCCTCTATTTGTTGTTGTTTCAATTTATTCAACACATTTGTTGTTCTTTTGAGACAGCACAGGGGAGCACTCTGCCGTCAAGTATAAAGTACTCTATAAATGTGATGTTACTTTACTTTATTACTTTTTTAGGCATGTTGATACCAAAGCCTATGTGTCTACCTATGAACATCCTTTTATAATAAAATAGACTCCACCCAAATTTAGTACCTGTTGGTCTGTAATGGGTTTCTGTATAACACATATTCTCAAAATATCAAAAAAGCCAAGGTAATGAGTACTTACAGCAGCTAATATCATCGAACAGATAAGTCTTTTAAGGCTTTACAAGACTTCTAGAAGAATAAAAAATTGGTGTTCTATTGAAATGAATGAATATCGTTCAACTACGGAGCATTTAAAAGGGTGTTGTTCTTTCATGCTCTAGAGAAGTTAAAAAAAAGTCTGGGTTAGTTCTTATTGGTATGTTTAATAATGTCAGAATAACGGTCAAAAAGAGGGGTTTTTTTTGCTTGTTTTACATTTAAGAGGGAGCAATACATTATCTTTTACATTATTTTTACCAATCAAAATCCTATAAGAATGAAATAATGGTTAATTATAAGGATAGAACAGTTGATAAGCAGCAATGAAGTTTGCTCTCACAATTTTGTAATTATTGCTTCAAAATAAATGTTTTGTTCTCTAGGTCTTTAAAGTACATTTACTTGCCTTTGAATTAAATGCTAAAATCCATAGGAGCATCTAGCAAAAATCAAGGTATTAAAGAATTAAGTGACGTGAACAGCTGGTACTGTAGTTGAAATCTAGACATGTTTGCTTGCTCAAGTAATAAGATCTTAA
Organism: Pseudochirops corinnae; assembly: GCA_028646515.1. Taxonomy (NCBI): domain Eukaryota; kingdom Metazoa; phylum Chordata; class Mammalia; order Diprotodontia; family Pseudocheiridae; genus Pseudochirops; species Pseudochirops corinnae. Next base: position 88,378,547 of record CM053585.1, read on the forward strand.
TTTGTCTTAGTTTTTGCCTCTCAGTTTTAATTCTATTTTGTAAAACAAACAGATAAACCAAAAAACCTGATCAAATTCTGTGTTTTTTTATTGCCTTGCATCTAAAAAAAATGGTATCATTGAAAATATTTTCCATCACGTCATCTGTACTCACTTCAATATCAGCTAATTATTGTTGGAACATAAAATTCCCTTATTCTGATGTTCTAGGGCTCTTAAAACCATGGACCCTGGCTCCCACCCACCAGCTCACCCCTCTCCCCTCCCTGTGATAGGGCTGAATTTAAGAACAATGGCTCTGTCACAAATGCAGCTTGACCTGTGTCTGAAATGCCTTATTATCACAGACTCTCTCTTCCAATAAACAGGCTCTGCAGCCTATACCAAGCATAGCCACAGCACACAAAAGACTGGAGAGAGAAAGACATAGACATACTGAAATTGACCACTTCCCCTCCCCCTCCTCCCGGCTGCCTTCTTGTAGGTGAGTGCACGGCTGCGCACACAGAAAAATGACTAGATAAAGGGCATCTTCCTGACATATCCAGACAACGTAGCTGCACCTTTCTGATGCCCACAGGTTATTTGCTGATTCTCTCTCCGTTAATAACTAAATTTGTCCTGAAACAACTTGGTTATGACATTAAAATCTGCTGGCAACAATTACCACCCTTTGTCTTCTTAAACATCCCTGGGAATTCTACTCTTGCCGCACAATTGTAACATAATTACAAGCTGTGCAGTTCACCTATTCCTGTGGTTGCCTTGGATCCCTCTAGCTATTATGCTAACCCTTTTCAAGCAGAACAAAGCCATAAGCAAGGTTTGAAAAATCCACGTGTCTTGTATGTTATGGGTCCCAGTGAGCCCTGAACCTATATACCTCTGGGCAATCAACATGTACTTTCTAAACCAAATATAGTCCACTTAATCCCAAAATGAAGCCACTTGAGATTTCTAACAAAAGAATAATAATAATAATAAAACAACCTAATTAAATTGCACACATCAACTAACAGGCCTTATTACACGATGACTTTGGTCAAATGTTCTTCTAGTTAGCTTAGATTAATTAGTAGTTGTATTTTTTAATGAATTCATGCAGCCTAAACATATATAGATTTCTAATCATCAATATTGGAAAAAATTTGCATGCCTTACTATATTACACATAGGACTTGACTCATCACACAATGAATACCTATACATAGTGAATAGCAGAATTTTGTGGCATTGAGATTATATGCATTAAAGAAATATTTAAAAAAAAAATCTTCGTTTGCTAAGCTGTTTGTGTGTTGTATCCTAAGGAGCTTGCATACCTTATCTATCCTTAGTCTCAGCACTTCTTTTAGATACTGGCCTTTTAAATACTTTATTTTCACATTTCTTCATTAAATAAATGTTATAGAAACTAATGCCTTCAGAGGAGCCTTGCTACAATTTGTGAAGCAGGAAACACTTAGACTCAGGGACTTAAAATCAGATTGTTGAGTTACTATATTTCTTTAAGGTACTAATGACTCATTGACGTCAGGTTATACATCACCAGGAGAAAGAGGGAGAGGGAGAGGCAGAGAGAGAGAGAGAAAGGGAGAGAGAAAGGGAGAGAGGGAGAGAAAAGGAGAGAGAGAGAGAGAGAGAGAGAGAGAGAGAGAGAGAGAGAGAGAGAGAGAAAGGGAGAGAGAAAGAGAGGGAGAGAGACAGAGAGATCCTTTTAGTGTAACTAAACAATGTGGCTACATGGCTTAAAGGTGTACTTGAAAGCATGTCAAAGTCACATGAAATTGATGCTGGAGAGGTTCTGCTTCTCTGCAGGCAAGCTGCTTTGGAAAAATACTCTGTCTGGTTTGAAGGGTGAGGGTAGAGGCTGGAACGCAGACACCATCCCCTGAGGCTACCTTGCAGTTTAGCAGGACTCTTGACTGTCATCTTACCTCCGAATTTCATCATAGCACATGAACTGGTTTTCTTGCTCCTCCGCCTCCCCTAGACCCCAGCTATATTACTATTCATCCATTCAAATATCTCTCTATCATCTATCTATCTATCCATCTATTTGTTGGCATCTCTTGTTTTTAATATCAATATTTCTTTATATATATTTTCCAGTAAAGATTTCCCTCAGAGGGCCATTTCTTAAAACCACAAATTAAAAACAAAAAAGAAAAACTGCAGTAAGCCTAACATTTTAAAACAAATATTTTGATATTTATTTCTATATATACTTTAAAAAAAACCCCAGTTGAATGTATGCAGACATTATGCATGCTGTTCTCCTCTGCATCTCTTATACAAGCATAATGGGAATTTGGTGCATGCCTAGACCAACTAAAATGGTGTCTCTCATGTGGAAAAGGCTGGAGCAACCTGTTTCTAGGCGATAGAAGAACTAGTATATTCATAGACACTTTATATGTTGGCTTAACACATGATTAGGAGCAGCAATTTTTCAACTAGATACATAACCAGCACTGCCTATATGTTTAAAACTACCTAATGGTGCAGTCAGAGCCTTTTCTAGCATTTCTATCTAAGGGTGAAAGACTCTCACTCAAGCAGGTAACAACATGTGGGTAAGGAGAGAGGGGACCCAGCTCCCTCTCCCCCTTAGATGAAGTCAGGGTTTAGACTTGAACTTAGCAGGAGTCTTGCTATGTAGGAACAGGATTAAGCTGTGAACCTAATTCCCTTCCCTTCCTCAGTCACTGAGGAGGTGCAAGGGGAATTGTACCTCCAAGTTATTGGGGGGAAATATTTGTATGTTTGTTCTTGCCATGCCTTTGAAGTAAATATCCTTTTGTAAAGCTAATCTGATGTTAAGTGGCTAAATGGAACTGAGGTACAATTACTGAACCCCTAAAATTGGGGAGAACATACTTGCTGGGTTCTTGAACCAATGATAGAGAAGAGAGACTTCACAACTCCCTGAGAGTACTGGAGAACTCTAGGTTAAAATATAACATAGCTGGTGCTCAGAGAATGGGACCAGTCGCCCATGTTGTATGTGGGGACCCATCTGCAATAATATTGGACCCTCTGCATCTGTGGGGGGCCCTACAGAGATTCTCTATCTGGAACTTTACATTTTGGATATCCTAGTTTGCCAGATCCTAGAGAAACCGGCAACAAATAAATTTTTTAGGATGTAATTGTATAGTTATTTTTTTTCCCCTGATATGTGTTCCCTCATGAGGCAGTATCATCGATGCAATTTTGGAAACTTTGCTTTTGTTCATTCAGTAGTTGAGTAGACACTGATACTTGCTGTATTACTGAGTCTTGCACAAGTATTGATTTTGAGTCTAATATGAAAAATATGAAGTTTACAACCTAGAATGCAACTGCCTAGTTGAGAAATGTTCTTTTTTTTCTTTTGTATTTAAACAGACCTAAACTGCTTGCTTTATTTTGAAAAAAAATTTGCCCACAGCTTCTTAGAATAAGCTTTGCCTGTGCCTAGAAACTTCAAGTATTTCACTTTCTTTTCTATTTTTCTAACCGAACCTATTTGTCTACTTGCCCTGGAACTTACAACTCCATTTGCATCACCTTTGCAATGGTAGGGATTCAGAATGGAAAATTTATGGTGTCCTTGGGAATAAGGACCCACAGGAAATTTGCCTGGCTATCAAAAGGACTACCCTTTTGGCACAGGGTACCTTTGGGGTACCTTGTATATAAAAGGACACTTGAAAATTTTGTCTAGATGACCTTATGTCCTGAGGGAATCATGGTAAGAGTTTTCTCTTTGGACAGTTTTCTTATCTGATGGTCAGGGAGTGACAGCTAGTCAACATCAAGTTCTAAATCATGTCATATTGACTGTTTTGAGATTTTTTCCTGTATACCACTGAGGAAGCAAGTGAAAGGGTAATGTTTACATCACTGCAGAGATCCTAGAGGACTGTTCTGGATGAGAGGTTCAAAAGGCACCCCACTGCCTATTGCTGGGGATAGCAAACTTTTAAAATTGGGGAGAAGAGTGTCAAGGGGGTTCTTTGCATGCCTAGACCACCTGATATGGTTTCACCCATGTGGAAGAGATGAATGGCCTACTTCTGGGAGAACTGCCATAGGAACGACATTTTGCACTGACCTAACGTGGTTGGGAACAGCCTTTTTTTCCACTGGCTGAATAGCTAGAACTGTCTACATCTTTCAAAATACCTGATTGAACATAGCCTAGGTTTTTTTCCAGCATCCCCATTCCTACGTTTCTCTGAATGCCTCATATTCATCATTTCTTATGGTTCAATAACATTTCATTCCATTCCATTCCATTTTCGTATCACAATCTGTTCAGCCATTTCCAAATCAATGGGCACAAATTTCACATAAGTTTTTTTGCTACCATAAAAGTACTGTTATTAATATTTTGATATATATGGAAACTCTCTTTCTGTCTCTGATATCCTTAGATTACATACTCAGTAGTGGGATTGTCTGGTTAGAATGTGAACAGTTTAGTCACCTTTCTTCACATATTTCCAATTGTTTTCCAAAACAATTGTGCTAATGCACAGCTTCACCAACTATGTTTTAGTTTGCTTGTCTAAGACCAAGTCAACACTTTTTATCTTTTATCAGATGGATCTTTTAAAGTAGAAATAAAAACAATTCAAAGTTTTAAATATTATCTACATCAGATGTATCAAACACACTGTCAGTGGATGGCATGCAACCTACAACAGTCCCCAATGTGACCATTGACATTTAATGGGGAAATATTTAACAAGATAAATAAAAATACAATAAAATAAAGATAATATTAATATGTAGTTTTCTAAGACAAGATGAGGCCCACAGAGACCCTTATGTACGGCTTAGTGTCCCTGTTTCTATTTGAGTTTGACACCACTGATTTACATAGAAAGTTGAGGGCCAGACTCTTGGCTTGCTTGGGAGAAAATCTAAATTTTAAAAGTAATAATTTTTGTGTAAATTAGGAAATAATTGGAAGAAGTCTCCAATGGCTAGCAGGAAGATTGAGTTATTTGTGTTGGGGGAATGGTGGCAGTGATGATGTGCTTTGCATCCCATTTTTGGAAATATATCAGAGGCAGTTGACTTAGATTCTTCCTTATGGATAGTCCTGAACAAACACCCTTCCTAGCATAATTTAATTTCCATCCTTCACCTCAAAGCCATAGTGAAATTCATCATTTGTGTCCTCTAAGGTAAAGTTTTTTTTTAATTAAGCAAAGAAAATCACTTGTCCAAGTTGGTAGCAAAACGGAAATCAGAGAAAGTGTACATACGAGAATATATACCAGACAAGGTAAGATTTTAAAATTTCTGCTCCCCTTCCCTATGCTCCTACAATGAAAACGTGAACACATTTTCCACATTTAATACAACTTAAAGGAACAGTTTATTTCAATTTAGAGGTGTATCAGCAGGAGCACATCAAAATTATAGTTACTTATATAAATTAAATTGAGAATTTTATAGCAATTGAAGCATAACTTGGCTTGCAATACTGACTATAAAGTCATTGATTATATCACCCAAATCGATTTGCTCTGCAATAATGTATTACATGAAAAGTTTACTTACATTTGACAGCTTATCTTGTGCCACAGAGGATCTTATATTTTAATTATTTTTAGTATCCTGAAAATCCTTTCAAATGATGCTATAGTGACAGTAGTTACTACAGTAGTTTTTTGGGTGGGTTTTGGGTTTTTTTGTATAATGTCGTTTCTGTGTTTGGATAGTAGCTCCAAGTATATGGTACTCTATTAACTGGTCAAGTGATTCCACCTGAAGCAGTAAATTTTGTGCCTAATTCACATCACATCACACCTCTAAGCAGTATTTCAATGCATTAAATCCTTGATATACTTCACAGCTAAAATGATTGCAATTTTTAAATAATTCAACCAATTACATCATTGTGGGTACAAGACCATAAAGGCATTCAAATCTAATCATTTCCTGGAAACTTCACTTCTCCAAATTGTGCAAATTATGAGAAAATGGAAAATTAATTTTATTGCAGGTGTGTGGGGGTGGAAGGTGCTTGACTAATGAGAAGGGCCAAGTAGAACTATTCTTTCCCAGTTCCTCCTTCCAGGCATGATTTCCTTTCTAACCTTGTCCTTTAGCTCCATCCCTCAAGGGAATATTTTTCCTTTCAAACTTACCTTGGAAAGAACGACAGGAGGTAACTGAGGCTACTTCCTCAGAAAGACTACTCTAATTCAATTACAAAACTCACTTTTAAAAGGGTTGCTGACTCTTCTATAACCAGGTATTGGTTGACCAGAATCAGGAGAACATTGTACACAACAGCAGCCACGCTGTGCAATGACTAACTTTGACAGACTTATCTCTTCTTAGCAATGCAAGGCTCTAAGACAACTCCAAAAGACTCATGATGGAAAATGTAATTCACATTCAGAGAAAGAACTATGGAGTCTGAATGTGGAGCAAAGCACATTATTTGCTCTCTTGTTTTTTGTTTGTGTCTTCTTTCTCGTGGTTTCTCCCATTGGTTCTAATTCTTCTTTACAACATGACTAATGTGGAAATAGGTTTAATATGAAAGTATGTGTAAAGCCTATATCAAATTACACACTGTACTGGGGTTGGGGGGAAGGGAGAGATGGAGAGAAAATTTGGAACTCAAAATCTTATAGAAGTAAATGTTGAAAACTAAATATAAATAAATAAATTTAATTTTTAAAAAATGAACTTCTTTGTTTATTTTGAAACCCAGTTCTTCTAAGAAAGTCCTACCAGTCATAAAAATCTTTTCTTCTTCTCCTGCCTCTTTGTCTCTTTGTCTGGATTGCACCGTCCATCCCTTCTCTCTCAGATGCCTTGCTCCCCAATATACCCAAAGCAATACCTAATGATGGACGATGTCATGTTAGAGAAATCAATTTATTTAAAAACAAATGTAAGACAGAAAGCAAAATGAATTCAAAGAATGAGGATTGCAAGAATATGCTTATTTCTCCCTGGAGAAAATATGAGGTTGGATGAGAAGCAGAGGGTAGGAGAAGAGAAACCCCTGGCTCTGTCCCAGAAGAACAACAGGCTGCCCTATGACACTGTCTCAGACACTTCCACTCAGTACTGCTTTATACCGTCTTTGTACTGATGTCACAGTATCCTTTTATCACCATCACGCTCCCCCCTCCCTCCTCTTCTGCTACACTGCAGTGCTCACTCCCTCCCTTCTCCCAAGACTCCTACACTTCTTCCTTCAGGACAGAAGAGAGACTTGCCTTTCAGGCCCATTGTCCATCCATTAAATCACTGGGTCAGGACAGGATGGCCTGATTTTTGCTCTGACCTACAGGTATCCATCTTGATCCAACATCTGCTTCAACTGCTCGGCAATCTCCAAAGGACACTAAGCCTCTACAGAAAAATGATCTCTTACGTACAAAATCAAACTTCCGTTAGTGGTGGGGATTTCTAGTTTGTTTTTTAAATATAAATGGGAGATTATTTAAATATGCTTTTCCTATAATATTCACAAGCTGCTCATCAATCAAAATTAACAGAGGATAATAGATTTTAGAGCTAAAAGAGAGATAAATCCCTTCCAACACTCAAATTTTATAAATGCAGAAGCTGAATTATAGTAATAATAACTAGCATTTGTATTTTAATATATTATTAATTGTATATTATTTATTAATTATATAATTAATAATAGCATTTAGATATTATTTTAAAGGTTTACAAAGCACTTTACAAATATTATCTCATCCTATCTTCACAACAATCCTGGGAGGAAGAAATTGTTATTACTTCCATTTTATAGATGAGGAAACTGAGGAGACAGAGGTTAAGTGACTTGAGTAGGGTCCTACAGTTGGTGTCTGAGAAGTACTGAAATCAGGTCTTCTGTATTCCAAATTCTCTGCTCTATCCACTGTGCTAAGTGGCTCATTCAATAGTCATTAACATTTTTAAGGACCTGCTACTGCCAGACTCTGTGCTAAGTGCAGAGGGTAAAAAGAAAAGCCACAAAAAGATGAAATACAGTCCTTGAGGGGCTGGTACGAGGAAGTCCAGAGGAGGAGTGCAGGAAGAGAGAGGTGGTTCTGGTTAGGGGAGAAGAATGATAAGATGATGGCCCTCAGCATCCTCCTTAAATTCAAAATTTGGGAGGAGCTCTCTCCTGCCCACCCACCAGCCTCTGTAATTAGAGGGAGGAAGGGCTGAAGGGGTTCCTGGGTCGGGGATCCCCAATAAATACTTTGGTAATTACCTATTATTTACCCATCACTATTTAATGGCCTCTAAATAGTAAGCGGGAGAGAGCTGAGATGCAAACATTTTTGAGAATTTTAGTCGTCACATTCCTCGGATTGCAAGTCTCTGTCTTTATCAATATGCCTGACAGGTCATAATGCAGCAAGTTCAGAACCTGTAGTCAGGAGGCACCTTGGCTTTAGGCCTGCCCTTCACACTTCCCAGTTGGGTGATCAGGGGCAAGCCACAGGCATTTGTAAAATGAGGACGATGCCTCTGGTATTTACCTGCCAGGCTCCTGGTGAGATTCACATCCAGTAATACATGTAAAATGCTTCACAAACCTTAAGTGCTACCTAAATGTCAGACATTATTATGACTCAGAATTCAATTCTGGCTTAACAGCCTACATAAAAAAAGAAAGTCTCTTTGTGAGAGACTCGTTTGTTTGTGAAGATTGCCTCTGAATTTGCTGATGGACTTCCACGTTGAGAATTGCTGTTCATTTGGAATGCTATGCATTGGTCAACACCTTCTTCAGAAAGCCTGTAGTCTGTAATTTCTTCACTGACCTTTCCCAGGGCAGAAGGGAGGAGGGGATGTGGGGCGGTGAGGCTGGGGGCGTTGGGGGGGTTACTTTGCTAGATGTTGATCACACTGATGAGGACACATTCTTTTCTGGCCCAGATAAAAGCCAGTTGATGTGTCCTTGTCCTGCGTGACATGTCTCTATCCTTTCACATATTCTTCCTTGAATATCTAACCCAGTGACCTTGAACCTCCCTTTAGCTCTTTTAATATTTTGTGGATCCTAGGGCAGCATTTATACTGTTCATCTATTTTCCCCTTGTTCTCACTACATAACCAGCTCCACTCCCTCTCCAGTCATACCTAGATGGCATCTTTAATACTATTATTGTTGTTGTTCAGTGACTCTTTATGACCTCATTGAGAGTTTTCTTGGCAAAGATACTGGAGCCATTTCCTTCTCCAGCTCATTTTACAGATGAGAAAACTGAGGCAAACAGGGTTAAGTGACTTGGCCAGGGTCACATAGCTAGTAAGTGTCTGAGGCCAGATTTAAATCCAGGAAGATGAATCTTTTTTTTTTTTTAATCTTTTTGGAGGGGGAAGGCAAGGCAATTGGGGTTAAATGACTTGCCCAAGATCACACTTCGAGTAAGTGTTAAGTATCTGAGGCCAGATTTGAAGATGAGCCTTTCTTACTTTAGATCCAGCACTCCAGCCTCAGTGCTTTATAGTCTATCATTTTTTTTTCTAAAAAGAATACAAGAAAAGCAAAATAATTATTCCTTTTATTTGTAACTAAAACATCTCTTGTAAAGTTATTTGAGAAACCAGTAACTGGGAAAGCAATGCTCATCATTCTAGCTTACTTTACTTTTACTTTTTTTTTTAATCTTACTTTGAAATCAACATCTTTAATAAAATAGTTCACATGTATATACTATTTGCTTCACCTGTGAGGTGAAGAGTACAAATATTATTCAACCTATTTTATAGGTAAGAAAACAGGTCAAGACATTTTTCTAAGATCATAGCTTCTTACAGATCTGACCACATCACTCCCTCATTCAACAAACCCCACCATCACTGCCAGGATCAAATGTAAAATCCCGCGTTTGGCATTCAAAGCCTTTAGTAACTCACTCTTCCTGATCTTCCTAGTGCTCTTATCCCTTATGCCCATGTACTCTGAAATCCAGTTTCCTTGACCTTTTTGCTTTTTCTCTGACAAGACCCTCTGTTGGCTTCCTTCAGGTCCCAGCTAAAATCCCATCTTCTGCTAGAAACCCTTCCTGATTCCCTTTAATTTTAGTGCCTTCTTTTTGTTATCACCAATGCATCTTGTAAATATCTTGAACATACATAGTTATCTGCATGTTGTCTCCCCTTTTAGATTGCAAGGTCCTTGAGAGCACGGACAGTCTTTTTTTGTACCCCTAGTACTTAGCATAATGCCAGGCACAGAGCAATTACTGACTGTTGGGGGACATCTCTCTTTCTCTGTCCACAGCAGGGAAGTTAATTATTTCTTGACTTGCGTTAATGACAATTTTATCCTTCAAAAGGTGACTACAATAAAGTGAACTTTTGTTTTGGGTCTGATTCTCACCGACGAGGAAGAATTGGTTGCTGAGGAGGTAATGCAGGAAACTTTGGAAGGAAGTGAACAATTCATCTTAGAATTTGTGATAGAGAAGAAAAAGAGAATTACATTTCCTCTGACATGCACCTTAGATTTGGGAGATCAGATTTCAAAGCATTCAGAGAAATAATAAGAAGGATTTCATGAACTAAAAATTCCATAAGGGAAATCAATATAGAAAGGATGGGAAGCTCTTAAGAATGAAATTCTGAAGACACAAAGAAAAGCAATTCCAATAAAGGAAAGTAACATTTGTCTAAAGGAGAATGTGGATGCATAGGGAAATCACCAACTAATTTAGATTTTTCAAAGGTCATACATATAGAGAAAATGGAAACAAGGGTAGGTGTGAGATAAGAAATTAAAAAGCATTGCATAGTCCTAAAAGAATAGTGTATGGAGTACTAAACCATCGTCACCATCACCATCACCATCATCATCATCATCATCATCATCATCACCATCATCATCACCATCATCATCATCACCATCATCACCATCATCATCATCATCATCACCATCATCATCATCACCATCATCATCACCATCATCATCATCACCATCATCATCATCACCATCATCACCATCATCATCATCATCATCATCATCACCACCATCATCATCACCACCATCATCATCATCACCACCATCACCAATCACCATCATCATCACCACCATCATCACCATCATCACCATCACCATCATCATCATCATCATCATCATCATCACCACCATCATCACCATCATCATCATCACCATCATCACCATCATCATCATCACAACTAACATTTACATAGAAATTGCTATCTGCCAGGCACTTTGCTAAAAGCTTTACAATTATTTTCTCATTTGATCCTCATAACAATCTGGGAGGTAGGTGCTATTATTACCTTCATTTTACAGATGAGGAAACTGAGGCAAGCCGAGGTGAAAAGACTTACCAAAGATCAACCAGCTAGTAGGTGCCTGAGGATGGCTTTAACTCAAGTCTTCCTAACTCTAGACCCAGCACTCTATCCTTTGTGCCACTTAGCTGCCTTACTAACCTAGCTAGTTAGTAAGAAAATGTGGGATTTTAAAGCTAAATTGGGGGTGGGGATGATGAAAGAAGGGATAAAATTGCTGCTGCAGTTGGATGGGATAATGATAATTGATAATGGAGATAAGGTAAAGCTTCTTAGACCTTATTTTACTTCTTTTTTTTTTCTCTGCCAACAAGAATGCTCTTTGGACTGAGCACAAAAGAAAAATATCTAGCTGGGGATCAATAGTCGAAAAGAGAGGGGAGATAATAAGGGAGCATCTACCTGCCCTTCTTGAAGTCATTAGGCCTAGATGATTTATAGCCTAGGGTACTAGAAGAAATGACAAATGTGATTGTTGGGACAATGATCTTTGAAAGATCATGTTGAATTGAAGAGAAACTGCAGGCCTGGAGGAGGGAAAATATTGTCCTGATTTAAAAGTGGGAGGGAGGAAGGGGGAGAGGAAAAATATTGAATTTACAAAATCTTGACCAGTAAACTCAACTTTGATTCCTGGGAAAATACTAAAATGTATTATTAAAAGGATGGTAATCTAACATCTAGAAAGTGAAGCAATGATCACCAAGAACCAACAAAGCCTCCCAGAATGGGTTGTATCAGACTACCCTTTTAATTAATAATAATTTATTTGCCAGCTTTAAAGGTTGCAAACTGCTTTTGCAGTTTTTTTTGCAAACAAATATTATTTCATTTTATGCTCACAATAAGCCTGCGAGGCAGGTGCTATTTATTATCCCCATTTCACAGTTAAGGAAACTGAGGCAGACAGCATTTAAGTGACCTGTGCAGGGTCATACAACGAGGAAGTATCTGAAATCAGATTTGAATTCAGGTCTTCCCTAGCCCAAGTAGAGCATTCTATTCACTGTGCCACCTACCTGCCCCAATCCCATAGATATATGTAACCCCAGTATTCTTCTTACACTTCTTTCCTCAAATTTTTTATTCTGCCCTAAGGCCCAAGGGGGTGTTAATTTGGGAAGCTGAAGAAGGAATTATTGTGTTTCCCCATCTCTCCCCCCAACACACACACCTCTCACTTTGGAAAGAAACCTTCCATTGCTTTCCTTTTCAATTGAGATAGACTTCTTTGAGAACTTTCAGTACAGGAAGCAGAGATATATGCTGTAGATCTTTTGGTCCCTAAGCCTCCAGGAGGCCATGTAGATGTCAGTCACTGACTGCACTCACTCACTTTTGACGTTTAACTTAAAAGTGTCAATATGTGAACCAAGATTGGCATAGGAGCTGGAGCATCACCAGCTGTAAGGAATTTCTCCCTAACTGGGGACTAGCAGGGAGTGGTGAGTCCGGGTGGCCAAACTTCTACAAACCTCATCAGTGGGTGAGAAGGACAAATGACTGATCCACTTCCAGCACAGATTGCTACCTTTGTTTCATTGTCCTGGTCTAGGATCCAGATTCAGATTTCAACAGTACCAATCTTTATTCCTTTTCCATGACCTGCAGGTACAGGAGGAAGTTCTAGAATATAATTAGGCCCATTCGTTGTTATTCTGTCCTGTGTGACTCTTTGTGACCCCATTTGAGATTTTCTTGGCAAATTTGCCATTTCCTTCTTCAGCTCATTTTACAGATGAGGAAACTGAGGCAAATAGGGTTAAATGACTTCTCTAGGGTCACATAGCTAGCATCTAAGGTTGGACTTGAACTCAGGTCTTCCTGACTCCAGGCCCAGGACTATATTCACCGTACCACCTAGCTGCCCCCAAAGAAAACTTTCATATCATTTTTTTTCTTTTAAAAAATTATGTGACCACAGAAATTCTAATCTTGTATAATATAAATATAGACTGTGCTAGTAATTTTCCCATATCTAGATTGAGGACTCTATAGCTATAAATTTTCCTGTTTTAATAATAATGAGTAATATTTAATACCCACTCCTAGGTTAGAATTTAGGTTTCAGTCATCAAAGGTTTCTTTCTTGCTCAGTTGCTGGAAGTTTCAACATTTAACAGAAGCAGAGGCTTTCCCAGGCTCACTAGAAAGCACCTGCCATACAAGTATCAGAGAAGAGAACAAACAGGGACATGGAGTGCTTAACTAAGGGTGGAGGGCATTCTACTGCATCCTCCCCACTCCCACCCCACATCAATTAATGGAACCCACAACACCAAAAAGTACTTACAAAGTTCTAGGTTTAAGCAATTTTCCCAAACCCTACAACAATGTAGTCACAAAAGCAATCAATCAACAGGCTCAGAAAGTAATCACAAAATAGAAGGGATAAAGAAATTTTTCTACACCTCTATCACAAGGCAATCACACACAATTAGATTACAATGTTTAAACAAGACTCCTCTCTTTCCTATCCATGCTTCCATCCCACTTCGCTTACCATAACATCCAAAGAGCCTGGACAGGAGGAAACTGCTTCCAGCCTGGAGGCAGCTTCAGGAATCATGACCCCTATTAGTGTGGAGTGCTAGGGACATTCTCCTTAGGGGTTTCTGCTTGAAGATTATAGAGAAAAGGGACTTCTAAGCCCTGAAATACAAGGAGTTGTAAATTATCCTTTATGCTATGTGCTCTAAGTTTGAGCCCATCCTTCCCAAGAACATTGAATGTGTCTATGGAAGAATTTGAATCAGGTTTATGGGGATGGGTGACAAATAATGTATTGTTCTTATGATATTATCTTACTAAATGCCTTTGCTAAGGGCTAATTTAGTCTATGGGAGCAGCTAGGTTGCATAGTCAATAAAGTGCCGGTCCTAGAGTCAAGAAGACTCATCTTCTGAATTCAAATCTGACCTCAGACACTTACTAGTTATGTGACTCTAGAGAAGTCTCTTAACCCTGTTTACTTCAGTTTTCTCATCTGTAAAATGAACTCCAGAAGGAAATGGCAAACCACTCCAGTATCTTTGCCAAGAAAACCCCAAATTAAGTCATGAAGAGTCAGACCCAGCTAAAAAAAAAATGACTGAACAACAAGAAGAATTTAGACTACTGGCTGATTACTAATACACAGGTGAAGGCTAAGGAACCCTATGTTAGGAGTGAAGCTCCAAAGAGTTGTTTGTAGAATCAGAGGGTATGATTTCTGTTATGTAATTGCATCTCTACCCTATAAAAATCCATCTTGCTTTCTTTGAAGCTGCTAGTTTCTCTTGGAACTTAGCTTGATGAGAGGCATGAATCTCAGTAAATGCCTATACTTGGATTAGAGGTGGTCTGACTGAATTCTTTGAGACAGTTCCACCACAACACATCGGGAAACCCCAGCAGTTTTTGGATGGGCAGAAACAGTATTATCCATACAACTTGACATCACAAAGCAAATGCCCATTGACTAAGAAAGGCAAAATTTTCTGGCGTTAACATATAAAACTAAGACATAGTGGTCAGAGAACACCTGGCCTTTGAAATCTGGGCTCTAGTCCCAGCCTCCAACAGATTCTTGTTTGTGAATTCCTTGAGAAGGACTATTTTAACCTTTTTTTGTATTCCACTCATAGGGTCTAACACAGGGGTGTAGAACCTGCGGCCTCAAGGGCACACATAGCCCTCTGGGTCCTCAAGTTTGGCCTTTAACTGAATCCAAACTTCACAGAACAAATGCCATAACATTCAAGTTGGACATGACTGAACAACAACAAACAAAAATTGCTAAGTGTCGTACACTGCACACAGTAGGGCATTAAGTATTGGTTTTAAGTCAGGGAGATTAGTAAAATGGTTAAAGTTCTTTTTTTCTCTTCTTCTCCTGCCTTCCACTTGCTCTCCCTTTAAAAAAAAGAGAGCGCGTGAGCTCTGTATCTGTTGTCACAGGACGCAGGTTCGAGTCCAGGCTCTGACACTAATGATTTAACCTTGCTGGACCTCAGTTTCCTCTCCCGTATCATGAGGAGACTGGACCAGGTGACCTCCACTCTTTCTTTCAGGTGTAAGGTCTTTTCAGCAGGATTCCTGTAGTGTGGAAGCCTGAGGAAAAGTCTGGCGGAGTAAAGGGTGACAGTCTCTACCATCTTTGTCTTCTGTCAAAAAAATTTAGGAGTAAGTCCCGCCCCGCCCCCCAGCACTGCTCCGGGTAGGAGGGAAGAAACACTTGAGCTGGAAGGGCGGGAGGCGCCTGCGCAGTGGAAAGAAACTACTGGCGCGTTTCCCCCTACTCGTCTGGCTCAGGCGGGTGGGGAGGAGTGAGGTTGCTTCTCCCTCCCCTCCTGGAAGGAGCTGTGAGCGAGGCTACATTGTTTCCCCTCCGGGGTTGGCGCGAGGCCCCTGAGAACGTCTCGCATTTTGCAGCCAAAGGTTTCTGCAGCCTCCCTCGGAGGAGGAAAGGAAACCCTCGGGAACCGAAGAAAGAAAGGAAGAAAGGAAGGAAGGTGCTAGAAAAGACAAGGGACCTGGAAACGGGATGGAAGGAAGGAGAGAATGAGAGCAGAGAGCTCGGTGGAGAGATGGAGGGGCGTGGCAGGCATTCTGCAGATAATTATTGAGTTCTGATGAAGGGATGAGCTCAGCAGATGAGTTGCAACCGATTCAGCCCTTGGAGAAGGGGGCGGGGATGGACTGATTGGGACGGATGCCAAAGACTACCTGGAAGGCATTGTTGGAATGACTGCCTGTGTTCCCAAGCTAATTTGCCTTTGACCCGGTAACCTCGCTCCTGGGCATAGGTCCAATATCTGTAAAAGACAGAAACAAAATCCAGTGTTTACCAAAATATTCACCTCAAATGTTCTTTGTTGGAGAAAATAATTCCTGCATTTACACAGCGCTTTACATATATCGTCCCGTTTCATTCTCACAACAACCCTATGAAGTAGGTGCTACTGTTAGCCTCAATTTACAGATAAGGAAACAGACTGTGGCTAAGTGACTTACCCGGGGTCACACCGCTAGTGAGAGTCTGAGGTAGAATTTGAACTCGGATCTTCCTGACTCCTGCTCCAGCTTTCCATCCATTGCTAGCCTCAACTGTTTCTGTTGTATGGTTAATACAGCTAAGTGGGGTACATGATACCTTATGGAAATCTAGATGAATGACCTGTATGCATCTCCTTGACTTTTACTAGTTGTCTCAAGAAAAGAATTGGAACTTGGTTCAGAAGTAACCAGTGTGAATACGTGCAATTTCCCAGGAGATAAAGGGAGAAAGTGAAAAAAAAAAAAACCAAAACCAAGTGAATAAGCAACACAATGCCTACTATGGGCTAAAGCACCAGCTTTAAAATAGTATCTCATTTGATCCTTACAACAATCTTAAGAGATAAATGTTATTATTCCCATTTTACTGATGAGAAACGTATATTAATTTAAAAAATGCTTCACCTAGGTCAGTGGTTTTCAACCTGTGGGTCGCGACCCCTTGGGGGGGGGTCTAATGACCTTTTCACAGGGATCACAGGGGTCGCCTAAGACCATCGGAAAAAGACATATTTCTGATGGTCTTAGGAACTGAGACATGGCTCCTCCATCCAGGAGGGGTCCGCCCATATGCAGATACGCCCACATACAAGTATTAAAGGGTCGCTGCATTAGGAAGGTTGAGAACCACTGATCTAGGTGGTATAGTGGATGGAGCCTTGGTCGTTGAATCAGAAAGCTCTGAGTTCAAATTCAGCCTCAGTCACTTACTAGCTATTTGACCCTGGGCAAGTCACTTCACTTCTGTCTGCCTTGGTTTCCTCATCTGTGAAATGGGGATAACAATAACACTTATGTCACAGAGTTGTTGGGAGGATAAAAGGAGATAATATTTGTAGAGGGCTTTGCAAATGTCAAAGCACCATATAAATGCTAGCTATTATTACTGAATGTGTGCTCCTAGAAGATGAGGACTTTTTGTCTTTGTATCCCTAGTGCTTAGTGCAATGCCTGGAGCAGAGTAGTCTCTTAATAAATGCTTGTTGGCTGATCACAGTCATTATTATTGATTTAATGTGATCATTTGGGGACTGGCTGAAAAAACTATGGTACATGACTGTAATGGAATATCATTCCATAGCAAGAAATACCATGAAGAATTCAGAAAATGTGAGAAGAATGAGTTTAGCTCCAGAAGTCTTTGAATTCAAATCCTGATTCTGTCACTTAGTGCTAGTGTGACCTTCCGTGAGTCTCTTCATCTCCTTGGCTTCAGTTTCCTCATCTGTATCAATGAAGAGTTTGTGGTGTCCTTCAAGGTCCCCCCTACCAGCTCTCAATCTATAATCTTGTTAACAGCTTCAAACTGAGAAAAGCAGAACCAAGAGATCAGCTGATCTGAGCAATTGAAAAACCAGTGAAGAATCAGAGAACAGATAATGTAACATCCCTCCCTTCTCCCAAATTCTGTCACTATAGCAGATTTTTGGAAATTGTCTTTGTCACTCAGTGTGTGAATGCCAGCAAAGAAGTCAGATGTTTTTAGTTATTCAGGATTAGGGTTGAGCAAAATGTGCTAAAATGAGTCAAAGGTAAAAAGATAGTATAGAACTGAATTGCTTTTTCAGGGGTTTGAGAGAATAGTCAGTGCAAGTTTATAAAACCATGGGAGGCAATTGCTATTATATGTTCGGTCATTTTTCGTTCCTGTCTGACTCTTTGTGATCCCATTCGGGGTTTTTTGGTGAAGATACAGGAATGGTTTGCCATTTCCTTCTCCAGTTCATTTTACAGATGAGGAAATTGAGGCAAACAGGGTGACTTGCCCAGGGTCACATAGCTGGTAAGTAGTTGAGGCTAGACTTGAACTCAGGAAAATGTTTCCTTTTTGACTTCAGACCCAGCACTCTCTCCACTTTGCCAGCTAGCTGCCCTAGTTGTTATTATTACCCCCATTTTACAGAGAAAGCAACTGAGGCAGATAGAGATAAAATGACTTGCCCAGGGACACACAACTAATAAATTCCTGAGGTGCAATTCGAACCTTGATCTTCCTGATTTCAAGCCTAGCACTCTACCCAATACACCAAGCTGCCTCTAAATCATAACCTGTTGAATTGATCCCTATTTAGATTGTCTAGGAAGTTCACCATTATTCCTGGCAATTTACCTCAAGATTCAGAATTAGCCTTTTCCCTAGATCTTTTAGATGATTTGGCTTTGTATGGGAATAATTTGTAGCCCGAGGCTTCTTTCACAGTGATGTGTTTGGGGGTGGGTTTGGGCTCACTTTAAGCTCCCATTATTTCTGTTAAAGGAATGTCAGGCTTTGACTAGATTGCCAGCTTCATTGAAAGAATATGCTTTCTGGATGTTTCAGATGCAGTGGATCAGTAGCGACACGCCCAGCAGCGCCAACTACTTGGAATTACCATTTCACTAATAAGTAGAGGAATTTTAATTTTTTTTTTTGAAACTAATTTTGATGACTGCTTGACTGATCAAATGGTTGACAGTGTCTTTTCTTCTTCCTTTTTAGGGAACTTCTTAGTGCATAAGTAAAAAATTGTTTTTATGGATTCTCCCTCTTCTTATACCTTTTTTCCCCCTTGCTTCAGAAATATTATTGAATAGTGAAGAAGCAAGTCATTTTAAGGCTGAAGGTTTTTTTACTTTATTTTAAATTTTTAAATTTTATTTTTAATTTATGCGCTAAAACAAGCATTTCCATAACATAGTTAATAAAAAAGATGACTGTACATGAAACTGCAAATCTGTTACGTACAACATGCTATTCCTCTTAAATATGTAATAAAGTTATCATGTAAATTTCTTTTTTCCTTCCCTTCCTTCCCTAGGGATTAGACACATTAATTAGACACACCATTAGACACAAATGTGTGTGTGTGTAAAATCATTCTATACGTACTTCTTTCTATCAATTCTTTCTCTGGATGTAGATAGCATCTTCCTTCATGTCCTTTGTAGTCAGTTTGGGTATTTATAATAGTTAAAATTATTTACTCTCTCAAAATTGTTCTTAAAACAATATTGTTGTTACTGTATACAATGTTTTCTTGGTTCTGCTCATTTCAATCTTCATTATTTTGTGCCAGTCTGTGCATGTTTTTCTAAGTTCATTGAGATTATCATTTCTTATGGCACAGTGGTATCCCATCACAATCATATACCACAATTTGTTCAGCCATTCCCTAATTGCCAGCTTCATTGAAAGAATACACTTTCTGGATGTTTCAAACTGCAGCCATTACTGCAATTTCCAGTTCTTTGCCACCTTAAAGAGAGCTGCTATAAATATTTCAGAACATATAGGTTCTTTTCCTTTTTCCTTAATCATCTTTGGAAATAGACCTAGTAGTGGTATTGATGGGTCAAAGGATATAGGCAGTTTAATAAGTCCTTAGGCATAATTCTAGATTGCTGTCCAAAATGGTTCAATCAGTTTACAATTCCACCAACAATGAATTAGTGCCCCAGTTTTTCCACATCCCCTTCACCATTTGGCGCTTTCCCTTTCAAACATTTTAGCCACTCTGATCGGTGTAAAATGATATCTCAAGTTTGTTTTAATTTATACTTCTCTAATCAACAGTGATTTAGAGCAGTTTTCATATGACTATAAAGTGTTTTGATTTCTTCATTGGAAAACTGCCTGTTTATGTCCTTTGACCATTTAGGTTCTTTTTGTTGTTGTTGTAGACCCCTGTGGTAGTTTGGCAAAGCCCTTTCTCAGAGTAATGTTTTTATATGTATAAAATAAAACACATAATAGAATAACAAAGGAAACCAATTATTTTGAAATATAGTTATCAAAATACTTCCTAAAAACAAATTAATTAATCCCAGGTTAGGAAGCCTTGTGTTAAAGGGATAGAAAACATCCTTTTAAGTGATGATAGCCAAGGCTAATCCCTTTATCTGTGTGTCCTACTATCCTACCTTCTCTGATAACTTGTTTCTTTCAATCTTTTCTTTCTCAAACATCACCAACTCCCTCTCCATGGACTTCTCATACATCTATGCTCAGGTTCTATCTTTGTCAGCTTACTACCATCTACCCTACTTGTTGCTACATCCTCTGGACCAGAAATCATGTCTTGGAGAACCTAATCCTGTCCCCTCTGGAACTCCCACCCTGGAGCCTGCTCTGTCTTGGTTGGTGAGTTTGTTATATTGCCCACTATATGCCCAGCCTAGTTTCACATTCCTTTTTCTGCCTCAAGAACTTTCACCAAAACAATACTCTGATGGCCACTGGAAAATGCTTATCAATGAACTCTCCGATGGCTATTCCCCAACCCTGAGTCTCTGACTTGGAATGCCCCTACTTGGCCGCTGCTCCCCTAAATTTATTGTTTCTTCCTATTAAATGGGAGCTCCTACACTGTAACTACAGCAATATAAATGGAAAAAACAATAACCACAAAACAACTGAAATGGATGTTAAAAAATTGTAATGAATAAGCTTGACCCTAAAGAAGAAAGAAGATACATCCCTCCACTCCTGTGCAGAGGTAGGGGGCCCCATGTGAATGAAGCATTGCATATAATATCAGGGAATTTTTTAATATATTGATGTTTTACTGAATTTTATTCCCTTTTCTTGGGAAAAAGAAAAGGCGCTTTTTTTTTGAAGGGGGGAAGGCAAGGCCTTTGGGGTTAAGTGACTTGCCCAAGGTCACACAGCTAGTAAGTATGTCAAGTGTCTGAGGCTGGATTTGAGCTCAGGTCCTCCTGACTCCAGGGTGGGTGCTCTACCCACTGAGCCACCCAGCTGCCCCCCCAAAAGGCTTTGTTACATGGGATGGCTGTTTGGGAGGAAGAGGGACAGATTCCAGGTGATATAAAAAACAAAAGATTTAAGAAAATCTATTTTTTTAAAAAAGGGGGGGAAAGTGAATATAAGCTCCTTGAGGGCAAGGACTGTAATTGCTTCCTCAGCCCTTTTCACATAGTAAACTTAATAAATACTCTTTTATTCAGTGCTATGAAATGGCCTCCTATTATGTCCTATAAGCTATCTTTTGGTTCACTCTTCTCCCTTTCACTACTCAGGTTTTTGATATAGTCTTTCCACTATGATAAATGGAATTGATCTAAATAGGCCATTATAGGAATCCTGGCAATTCTCTGTAATTCTTTAAAAACTATTTTTTTTCTTTCTTCCAGCTTCACCTTTGAATAGTTTTGGGGTGATCTGGCTTAGTTGCACATTAGGTCAAGCTTTCTGCAGGTTTTTCCCATCTCTGCCACTCCTTACTATTTTGTGAGGTAGTCTTTTGCTTAACCTTCAGCCGCCATAATGTTTTCCAAATGGGTTATATCCTAATTTATTGTTTCCCCTAGCTGCTACATGTCTGAATAGTAAATGCACTTTAGGCGTCACTCATTTATCAATTTTGAGCCATGATTTCTAATATATTAGGATAGTGGGGCACACACATAGAGGGGTTAGCTTTGGCTGTCATCAGTTTTGACCCCCTGCTTTAGCATTATATGGCCATCCTGCACTTGTCTTTCTCTTCATTTTGAACATTTGTACTGTTGCCAAGTATCAGTTTATATACGTATATTGACTTGTTCTGGAGTATCTCGTAAAATTCTACATTGAATCTCTCCGTGAGTTCATCCTTTGCAACAGATGTTGGTCTGTAAGCTATAATTATCTTTCATAATTTCAGTTCTTTTGGTTCATACTTATCCTGAGCCCCACAAAGCAAAATGAGCAATCATTCCATGAAATCGTGTTGTTTTTTTTTGCCTTTGACTGCATAATGAAATCAATTCCTGTAATTTCTTTGTTGTTCTTCATTCTTGAAGGGGACCATGATATCAGGAAGGTGATCCCGTGACTGGATTTAAGTGAGGGAGGGCTGTGCAAAGTCACCAGCCTCACTTTCTTCTACTAAGCCATCTGGGTCCAGAGGCAAGATATAGATCCTGACGGCTGGAGATGGCCCCCTCTAATTTCTTTATTGGCCACTCTAAAGAAAACATGGGAACCATTCTTCTGCTTATTACTATCTTTCTTATATCTTCTAGTTTTATTTACAGAGAGAATGTCAGTCTTGATATAGTTCAGTTACTCCAGTATTATACCAACAGGTTGTTGGACAAGGATCTTATATTTTGTAAGAGCTGCGTGATTCTTTGTGTATAATAGCTGTTATATTTCTTGCCTTCTTGGTGAGTGGGGCAAGGGGTGGAAAGAAGGAGAAAATTTGGAACTGAAAATAAAAATAAAACATTTCATTTAAGAAAAAAGAACTGTATGACTCTTACTACCTTTTGTCCCCATTTCTGCCTTTCTGTCGTAATCACTGCAGGAAAGAAAGGGGCCTACATAGGATGGAGGCACATTTTGTAACTTTTTTTGTTTCATAGATTGCCATAGTCAATTCGTCACCTTGAAGCCAACCAAACCCTGGTATATCTCTGTGTACTTAGCTACACTGATCTCTGGATATCAGAGCATCTGTAACTGGAAATACACTAGAAACCTTTCCAGTTTGATAGAATCTGCCAAGGCTTTTGTTCTGGTGTAGCATTCATCCAGGGGTGTGCTGGAACCAGCTCGAACTGGCTTTCAAGAGCCAATTGTTAAATTTTCAGTGTGAGTATTTATAGCTCAGAAATCAGCAGAAAACCTACAAATCAGGTCTTGGTTTATTGTTTTGTTAATTGTTTAAGAAAGTAATGGAACATCTATGAAAATTATATTTAAGAGTAGGGAATAGAGCACTGGCCTTGGAGTCAGGAGGACCTGAGTTCAAATCCAGCCTCATACACTTAACACTTACTAGCCATGTGACCTTGGGCAAGTCACTCAACCCCAATTGCCCTGCCTTCCCCCCTCCAAAAAAATTTTTTTTTTAATTTGGGGGGGGAGGGGGTGAAGCCAAGATGGCAGCATAGAAGCAGCAAAGTTTTGCAGCTCGCACATGGCCAGCTCAAATACGTATAAAATATGACTCCAGACAAATTTTAGGGCTCCAAGACTCACACAAAAATACAGAAAAACACATCTCCCGCTGAAGGAAGCTCGGCACGATGGACTCAGCGCAGCACGCTGGGAGCCAAAACCAGCCCAGCCTGAAACTGCAGCTTGGCCCTGGGGCGGCCAAGACAAGCCGCAGTTGGAGCTTCAGGGGAATAGATCAGCGGCAGCTGTGGCAGTTTCCAGAATTATCAAGCCATAAGAAACAAGAACTAAGTGAAAGGTCAGTGGATCTCAGCTAAATTTGGGGGAGAAAAGAGGTCTGGCCAAACTGCTTCCAGGGCAAGGAAGTGGTGGTGGCCCTGCAGCCACCTCCACGTGGCAGCTTCAGAGCTTCTGGCCTGCAGACTGCAGGGGGGCCAAGTGATTGTTCAGAGGCTAAGTGCTCTTGCGTTAAGCAGCCTGGATCCAGATCATGGTCTTGGGTGGTGGTCCTGGGATGTGTTTTCAGTGAGCCAAAGCTGATGGAGGCTGAAGCAGCCTCCCAATAACTCTGGCAGCTGCGAAAACCCCAGCGATTTGGGACAGAGCTCTCCTCCCTGGAAGCAGAGTTCCACAGAGCTAAAAAATCAAGTAATTCACTGGCAACATTAGCAGGCAAAGGAAGCAAAGTAAGAACAGCAATCGAACTCTAGAATCCTTTTTTGGGGACAAAAAGGATCAAAGTATGGAATGGGAGGAAGACAAAACAGTCAGAACTCTTGCACCAAAAGCTTCCAAAAAACATGAAGACTTTCTACAAGCCATAGATCAGCTTAAGAAGGCAATGTGAAATATCTCCTTGAAAAAACCACTGACCTGGAAAATAGATCCAGGAGAGACAATTTAAAAATTACTGGACTACCTGAAAGCCATGATCAAAAAAATAACTTAGAAAGCATCCTTCAAGAAATTCTCAAGGAAAATTGCCCTGATATTTTAGAACCAGAGGGCAAGATGGAGCCAAGATGGCAGCGTAGGAGCAGCAACATGGGAGCTTGGATTAAAACCAAGAATCACCTACCCAGCAAAATTGAGCATAGTACTCCAGAGGAAAATACGGTCATTCAGTGAGTTGGAGGACTTTCAAACATTCTTGCTGAAAAAACCAGAACTGAAAAGAAAGTTTGACACTCCACACAAGCAGCATGAGAAGATAAACACGGAAAAGAAATCATAAGGTACTTATCAAAGATGAACTATTTACATGACAACATGGAAAAGTGACAATTGTAACTGTTGAAACTTTTCTCTGTATGAGGATAGGGCAAGGGAATACAAATGTATATATACATATACATACACATAAATTT
>CM053585.1:88403625-88459106 GCA_028646515.1 Pseudochirops corinnae
TTTAAGAGTAGGTCATGGGCACTTTTTCTCCCCAAGAGAGCCTCTTACACATTGAACAGCTCATCCCTGCCTTCAACAACCCAGGCTCACCATCATGCCATGATTGGAACAGGACTTTTGAGAACCTTGAAATTACAGTCTCTCAATTCTGAAACTTTTAGGACATAAATGGTTCCATGAAGACAATAAAATACTGCTGCAGCAGAAGAACACTTTAATTCAAGGTCAGCTCTGGTAACTTCTTGTATGACTCAGGGACATATTCATTTCATCTCAGTGTATCACAGTGTCCTTATCTTAAAAATAAGGAATATCTTAAATATTCCTTTAAAAATAGAGCTAGGAACTGGGCTTGTGGTTTCATTGGCACAGGGAAACTCCCTCTGCTAACTGAGATTTATGCATTTTCAACAATTTATATTCTTAGACAGTTATCTAGAATGCTGAGAGGTTAAATTACTTGCCCAAGGTCAAACAACCTATGTGTGTCAGAAGCAGGACTTGAACTCTGGCCTTTTTGGTTTCAGAGCTGGTTTTTACTTCACCCCCCTAAGTAGTGTAGTGATAGAGGTCTGGGCCTGGAATTAGGAAGACCCAAGTTCAAATTCAGCCTCAAGACACTCAGTAGCTGTGTGACCCTAGGCAAGTCACTTCACCTTTGCCTACCTTAATCTACTGGAGAAGGAAATGGCAAACCACTCCAGTATCTTTGCCAAGAAAATCCCATGGACAGTATGGTCAACTGAGTCATGAAGAATCTGACAAAAGTGAACACTGCTTCTTATGATAATAATAACAATTACACTACCTATCTCACAGGATTGTTGTGTAATCTGTGTGGTCTCCATCCTCCCTCCCCTACAGGATTCTAGACTCAAATAGATGAAATTCAATTTGGGGGGTCCTGACCCCAGAAAGTCACTTTCTCTTTGGCTCTACTGCTACTGTAGAGTAACACTCCAGGGAATGTGTGTGTGTGTGTGTGTGTGTGTGTGTGTGTGTGTGTGTGTGTGTGTAGGGGGGGAATTAGAGTTAAGTGATTTGCTCAGGGTCACATAACCCTGAAGTGTGTAAGTGTCTAAGGCTGGATTTGAATTCAGGTCTTCCTGACTCCAAGGCCAGCGCTCTATCTACTTTGCTAGGCTGCCCTTCCAGGGATTGTATGGCTTGTGTTTTGGGTTTTCCCTAAAGTGAGGAATAAGCTTCCCAAGTCCTGCAGTGACCCTCATTATATAATGAGTATTCAGTATGGGAAAACCTTTGTTTCTTCTATCATAGAAACTGCAAGGGATTCTCAAGCATGCATGACCTAATACAGGAAATATAATACATTCAAATAATCCATTATGCTCATAACAGTTCTCTGGAAGATCAACACCCTTTCTGGAATTGTTCAAAAAATATTGCCCATTTATTCCAGACCTGCACTATCTAAGCAGCTTACAGCAAACTCCAGAAGTCCAGATTTCCTGGACCCTCATGGTCTGACTTTAGCTCTCTTGACACCTATTTGTCCTCTTGGTGATCCTCTTCTTCTGCTTCTGAGAAGTGTGTGATTAAAGAAATCTCCTCCTCCTGGGTAGCTGGTGCCTAATTCTTACTCTCAGGAATTCTCAGTCTCTAGAACTTTGTGGCTTGGAGCAAAAAGTAATATGACACAGTAGAGGGAACACTGACTTTGGAATCAGAGGAACCAAGTTTAAATTCTGCTTTTGTCACTTAGTACCTCTGTCCCCTCTGAGAAGCCCAGGTTCCTCGCCTTTAAAATCAGCGGGTTGGGCTAAGTGGCCTGGGAGATCCCTTAAAGCTCCAAATCCATGATCCTATGAAACTCAAGGACTTTTGAACTCAGGATTGCCGATGAGGTAACCCCAAGACCAGCAATGTCCATTTCAGGGTCACTAGTCTCTGACCCGTGCTCAGAAAAGAAAAGAAGAGCAGAAAGAGCTCTCACCTCAACCTCGTCCCCTCTTTGCGGGGTCGACGTGCCCTGTTCTCTGCTTACTAATAGTAGTAATTACTATTATTATCGTTAGATAGTGCCTCCGATGTGGCAATTGTTGTGCTGAGTACTTTACAAACATTTCGGTCTATCCTTACAACAGCCTTGGGAGATAGATGCTGTCATTTTCCCCATCTTAAAGCTGAGGGAACTGAGGCAAATAGAGGTGAAATGATTGGCCCAGGGTCATGCAGATAGTAAATGTCTTAAGTGGGAACTCGGGTCTTCTTGACTCCCTGTCTAGGGTCTATCCAGCTGTACTTAGCTGCCTCAATATGCAGGAAAATCTGAGTTCAAGTACTTAATAATTAAGTATTATTGCTTATCATGTAGTGAAGGAATGATAAATTTTGATTGGCTTCTGATCCAGAACTAAGCGAGCATTCGGACAAAACCCCTCAATGAGTGGACCTTGTTCTCTGTTCTCTTGTTCACTGCACTGGAGTGAGGAAATGAGGAAATATCAGTTGTGAATTCCTACAAATGTAAAAGGGCTGCTAGGTGGTACAGCTGATGGACTCCAAGCCCTGGAGTCAGGAAGACTCATCTTCCCGAATTCAAATCTGGCCTCTGATGCATACTAGCTGTGTGACTCTGGGCACTGGAAGACATGGCAAAGCACTCTGGTATCTTTGCCAAGGAAACCCCAAGTGGAGGCATGAAATGTTGGACACGACTGAAAAGTAATTGAACAACAATAAATGAAAAGGGTCCCTATTTATCTCAGATAAGTTCCTACATATATAGCCCTTATAAACTCTGGAACTCCTTATCTCGAGTTCCACTCTCATGGCAAGTTGGGTTCCTCTGGAGTTGGAATATATAATGCTGTTGGTTCAAGAGCCTATTGAATCACAGGTTACAATTAGTATCTTCCTTAAGTCATTGATACTCTCCATTGATTAGTGCCCTTGTATCATTTAACCAAGATCAGTTATCAGCAGTTCTCAACCTGTGGGCTGCGACCCCTTTGGGGGTCAAATGGGGTCGTCTAAGACCATCAGAAAACACATATTTCCGATGGTCTTAGGAACTGAGACACCACTCCTCTATCCGTCTCTAGGCGGTTCCGCCCACATGCAGATACACCCACATACAAGTATTAAAGGGTCGCAGCATTAGGAAGGTTGAGAACCACTTAGTTAGCTTATACAAAGAAGTATTTACTGAGAAGACATACAAAGTACAAAAGATTTCACTCAACACTTGGTAGCACACTCTCTTTTCTACCATTTTGGTCACTAGGAGAAAAAAGCCTCAAACTTAAAGTACCAATTTCACTTCCAAGAGTGGTATATTGGATAGACAAAGTCACTCCACCCTGAAACTCCCTTGGCTGCCTTGTAATGCCATGCATGAGCAGCTTTCCAGAAGAATGCTACTGTGAACAGCTTTTAAGATTCTGATTACACAGTATAGTGAACACTCAATTTATTCCATAACGAATCAGAGCAAAACATTCACGGAAAATCAAGGTACGGCATTCCCAATATTACAACTTATCACAGAAAATAAAAATATGGCATTCACAACAACTTATCACAGAAAATGGTCACATAGTTTCCACCACAGCGGTCACAAAATTTTGAACAAAGAACAATCATTTAGTAACTCAATCATTCAATCATCTCAATCATTCAATCATCCTTAAGGAGATTTGCCTCCTTAAGGGACACAAAGTACAAAAGTCAAAGTTCCCTACTCATGGGTCACACTAAGTTACAAATCAATTACTTATTCAGTCATCATTCACTTAGTATAATCATTAGAAAATACACAAGCCCTCCACCCCTAGGTCACTAGTAAATTCCAATTTCTCAGTCAGTACACAGTATCCAAGTAAAGTCTTCTTTCAGCTTGACCTAGGGTGGTCTCTCAGATTCCCTGGATCCCCTTCTATGGTCCCAGCTCCTACCTGGATTCACCAAACTATCACCTGGGTTCAAAGGCACATAGCTCCCAGTGTCTTGTCCAGCTCTCCAGGCAGTTCCTGTTCCACACCAAAGCTCACAGTGTCCAGTCCACACAAAATCCTTCACAGTCTCTGTTCCTGGGAAGTTAAGGCTCAACAAAGCCACAAACAGAAAACAGAAAATACCAGCACCACAGTCATGCTTCCTCAGTCTTCTGCAGCTCCAGCTGGTCCTTGGAAATCCTCAGCAGCTTGGCTGGCCCTCAGACTCAGCAGCTCCTCAGCAGCTTCTCAGAAGCTCCAGCTGGCCCTTGGACTCAGCACAAGTTTCAGCTGCTTCCTGGAATCAAAATCACTTTAACCAGGTTCTCAAAATAAAAATCATTCTCTCCAGCCTGGACCTCTCTTCCTCAGCCTCCAGAACCTGGCTCCAAGATCTGTCTTTCCCAGCCAGGGTCTTTCTTTATATACTCACATGGCGTTAGCTCCTTCCTGTTTCAGCCAACCCCTTCCTGTTACGTCAGTAACAGATATTCATACCTTGTATTTTTTCAACAGAAGCTTGATTAATTACTAAGTGCTAAGTACCTGTTACCTTTGCCAATAAATTACATTAAGCATCAAATTACATTACTATTACATGCCTTAGATTCAATGCTAAGCTGGATCAAGGTGATCATTTAGGACTTTGCACCTCACCAGGTTTGACTGGCTCTAGCAAATTCTGTCATGGACTCTGAAGGTTCATTCTTTCTACATTTTGAAGCTCCTGACTCCATTTCCAATACTACCTTAGCTAAAGCAGGAAAAAATTGATATGACAGCAACACAAGCAACACTTGCTTATGGCAGGTAAACCCAAGTAAGGAGGAGAGGCTGATAATTCTAGCTCCTTCTCCCCACCCAGAGGCTTATAGCATTCCTTGACTTGAGCATAGGCAGGTAAGAAAAAAAACTAGTTCAGGTCATGAAGGCCTTTTGTATATGCTCCACTCTGGCTCGGAAGCCAAATCAAAAGACTGTTTCTTGATCATGTTGTAAGCTAGCTAAAAATAGTCCTGGAATACCTATGCATGCTTTGAGTTGAGAGAGGAGACCCTCCATTTTCATATCATTAAATACCTCCAGAAGGAAGCTTGTGAAACACACATGCTCCCAGGACTTACGACTCCTTGACCAGTTCCCCATTTATAAAATAAAATGACTCCTTTTTATTCTTTTTCATTTTATTGCTCACTCTTACGAACCACAAAAGGTGAAACACTTCTGAGTATGTCTAATTGAGTTTAGTTAACCAGTCATCAGGGGACCACTCAAAGGGAATTCCTGTGTGCTGTCAGCATGGGACTGGGCCACATTTATTTTCCTTTTTTTCTTTCTTTAATGTAAATAGTATTTTTTTCCAATTACATGTAAAGACAATTTTTAACATTAATTTTTTACAAGATTTTGAGTTCCAAAATTGTAAGACATTTCCACATTAGTCATGCTGTGAAAGAAGAAACAGAACAAAAGGAAAACACACACACACACACACACACACACACACACACACACAAAGAAAGTGAAAATAATATACTTCGATCTGCATTCAGACTCCATTAGGCTTTCTCTGAATATAAACTTTCTCTGGATTTTCCATCATGAATCTTTTGGAATTATCTTGGATAATAAATTATCTAATAATAATAATTAATAATTATAATTATATAAATTTATATTTATTTTTATATTCATATAAATTATTTTTATATTTATATAAAATTAATATAAATATATTAATAATAAAAAAATAATTATCTTGGATAAGGAACCTGCATTTGGATTCAGTGAAAGGGCCACAGTTCAGGACCTAGAGGGCCACATGTGGCCTCAAGGTCACAGTTTCCCCACCCTTGTATTAGATCATTGTATTTCTGAGAAGAGCAGTCTTTCATAGTTGATCATCAAACAATGTTTCTGTTACTGTGTACAATATTCTCCTGGTTCTGCTCACTTCACTCAGCATCAGTTCACGTAAGTCTTTTCCAGGTTTTTCTGAAATCTTCCAGCTTATCATTTCGTTAGTATAATAATATTCTGTCACATTCATATACCACAACTTGTTCAGCCATTCCCTAATTGATGGACATCCCCTCAATTTCTGGTTCTTTTCCACCACAAAAAGTGCTGCTATAAATATTTTTGTTAGGTCACATTTCTACCGCCTTAGAAGGTACCCCTTCAGACAAAGGTCAGTGCCCTGAAATCTTACCAAGTTGATTTGAGGACTTATCAAATTGATCAGCACCTCTCTGTTCAACCCCCATTACAGTTGTAAAGATAGTATTTTAAACTGTAAACATTATATGTGTGGGCTGTTATCATAATATTATTCTGTTATATGTGCTGTTTCTATGGAAATTGATTTGATACAATATGTGAGACATAACTATTTTAGAGTTAGGAGACTAGTACTGTATGCATACTTTATGCAAATACTACCAATAAGCAAATCTTCTTGAAGATAGACAAGCACTTTCATTTGGGTTGGAACATTAAAATTACTAAAATGAAAAAAAGAAAAAAATATAGTGTTCTCAAGAAGAGGAGTCTGTTCCATATTCTTTCTTGGGAGATCAATCTGTTGGGAACACAAACACAATTGATACCAAAATACAGGTATCAAAAGACATTTATTGAGGAGACATCCAGAGGAATTGAACACCCCTGGCCAGAAATGGACTCTGCCCTTCTTTAGGAAGGAGGAATGGAGGATACAAAAGCAAAGCAAGTTTTATGCCATTAGTTCAGTGCAGACACTCCCTTTGGAGGATGGATTGGTTCCTTCTCTTCAGGGTCTCAATTTTCCCATACACCCCTCCCATTATCATACGTTATTGCTAATGGGGCTCTCATTCTATGCTGGGCATGTCGGATAATATACATGAGGTTTATTAAGCAAGTGCAGTAGTAACTTATTAAGCATGAGCAGTAGTAATTCTGGAATACCCAGTCATCGATTCCTCGCTGAGTTAGACCAGACCTGTCCTTATCTTGGCCTGAGAGTTCGAAGGCTGCTATCTGCTTTCTGAATGGTCAGGTCCACCTGCTGTCTGCTAACTTCTGTTTTTTTACTTTAGTAATGTCTAGCACTTCTATGGAAACCCAACTTCTACTGTTTCTCACAATTTATTGTCAGTAGTCTTTACTTCAGCAGTTTTTAGCAGTTATGTGGAAACTTAACCCTTTGTTATCTCTCACAAGTCCATAATCTAATAGGAATGCAGATATGGGACTTTAGTATAGCTTTTGCTAAGAATAAAAATGAATCCTTGTGAATAATGATTTTCATGATGCCTTAAGGGAAGGATTGGGCTAAAAAGGTTTTTTTCTTTTTTTTTCTTTTTGGAGGAAGGAAGGCAGGGCAATTGGGGTTAAGTGACTTGCCCAAGATTACATAGCTAGTTAGTATTAAGTGTCTGAGGCCTGATTTAAACTTAGGTCCTCCTGACTCCAGGGCCAATGCTCTATTCACTGTGCCATCTAGCCACCCCTAAATGGTTTTTTGCAATATCAAGAACTATTTTCTCTAAGAACAGAACCTTGGCAGAACTTGTTTGGTAAAATACTTTTAATTACATCTTTTGTTTTCTCATCAATCACCCTCACCCCTGCACTTAACAGTATTGCAAACAAATTCATAATTATATAATAATAATATTACATTATAATTATATAATAATAAATTTACTTACACGTGGATTTGAAAATCAGAGAATTTGGCTTCAGATCCTCACTTTGCCTCCCTCTAACTTGTGTAACCTTGAGCAAATCACTTAAACTCTTTGGGTTTCAGTTTCTTCATTGATAAAATAAAAGATATAAATTATTCCCAATGGCTCTTCAAGTTATAAACCTATGCATCTATGGACATAATGATAATAATAGCTAACATTTATGTAATAGTTACTATGTGCCAGGCACTGTGCTAAGTGCTTTGTAACTATTATCTCTTTTGATTCTCACCACAACCCTGGGAAGTAGATGCCCCATTTGACAGATGAGGAAACTGAAGCAGAGAAGGGGTAAAATGACTTGCCCAGGGTCACACAGCTAGTAAATGTCTAAGGCTAGATTTGAATTTGTATGTTATAGATTCCTGCTCCTGCACTCTGTCCATTGTGCCACCTAGTAATAGCGGTGATTACTTGCTATTGATAAGTGCTCCTTAAAGGTAGGAACTCTTGTTTTTGTCTTTGTATCTATCCTCAGTGCCTTATATGTACGAGTCACATAATAGCTGTTAGTTGGATTTATAATTTGGAACAATATTGGATGCATTATCGGATATTCACCTTTTCAGGTGACTTATAATAAATTCCATTTTCCTTTTCATTCATTTATAGTTATATGATTATTAATTGCTTTTCTTTCTCTTCATTCTTTATTATTTTCTTTGCTGATCTATAACACGCATTGTGATAAAAGATCATTTAAAACATAAGGTAAATAGACATTTACTATTTTACGTGCATCTCATTAAAAAAACCAACCACAAATTGTCATGTCATTGCATATCTTCAGTGCATCTAATAAGTCTAATTGATCAAGTTTTTATCATAAGACTAATTCAAGACAATTGCCAATTTCTCCATCTCATGAATATATACATTGAATGTGACCAACACTGACCGCAGAATAGATGGGTTGGCTGTGTGCAGTTGTCGGCTAAAACTGTATTCTTTGTTGATATGCAGGCTTCTGCAACTAGGCAGTACAGTGGATAGAGTGCCAGGCCTGGAGTCAGTCAGGAAGTCTCCTCTTCCCAAGTTCAAATCTGACCTCAGACATTTACTGGCTCGGTGACCCTGGGCAAGTCTCCTCACCCTGTTTGCCTCAGTTTCCTCATCTGTACAATGAATTGGAAAAGGAAACGGCAAATCACTCCATTATCTTTGCCAAGAAAACCCCAAATGGGGTCACAAAAAGTTGGACTCAACTGAACAATGACTATGACAATGATGGTGATGACCCAAGGCAAAGGTTGGAGATGATGGGTATACTTAAATCAAGAGATGATCCAATTGTTGTTGTTCGGTTGTTCAGTTGTGTCTGACTCTTCATGACCCTGTGGACCACTGCACACCAGGCTCTTCTATCTTCCATTATCTCTGGAAATTTGTCCAAGTTCATGTTTGTTGTTGCCATGACACTCTATCCATCTCATCCTTTGCATAATCTAAACCCATGGAATATATAAGCATTTATTAAGCACTAGGAACACTGGCTATGTACTGGGCATTTGAAGACATAAATTAAACATTATTTGGCCTCAATTAGCTAACGTTTGTCAGGGGGAAGCAATGTATATGTGCACAAAACATATATAAAATTCAAGAGTCCATTGCCTTTTTCCTATTGGCATGTCCCAATGTCACTATTTACTATCTGTCTGAACTTGGCCAAGATCTTTAACCTTTTTGAGCATCACTCTATTCTTTACCTTTAAAATGGGAATCATAATGGGGTTCGACCATTCTGAAAAAAGAATTGGAATTATGTAAGAAAATTCACAAAACTCTTCACGGCCTTTGATTCATTTCATTTCCAGGTATGCACTCCACGGAGATCTAAGAGAAAGAATTGACCAGTGTATGCCAAAATATTCATAGCAATACTTTGTGGTAGCAAAAAATTGTAAACAAAGTGGTTGTCTGTCAGTTGGGTAATGTAAAGGCTGAAGAACTGTGGTATATGAGTTTAATGGAATGTGCTAACAAATTTGAGGAATTTATAGAAAATGGGAAGATTGTATAAACTGATACAGAACAAAGAAAGCTAAATCAAGAGAACAACATACATAGCTAAAATAAAGTAAATTTTAAAAATACAGAAGACAGGAGGCAACTAGGTGACATAGTGAATAGAGCACGGGCCCTGGAGTCATGAGCACCTGAGTTCAAATCCAGCTTCAGACATTTCATGCTTACTAGCCATGTGATCTTGGGCAAGTCACTTAACCCCAATTGCCCTGCTGTTCCCCCTTCCCCCCCAAAAAAGCAAAAGTTCAGAAGACAAGTGGACTCAGATGAAATGCAATGACCAATATTATTTCCAGAGGCCAGAAGAAAAAACAGTCTTCCCTCATCTAATTAGAGTGGCTCAAAGGGTGATGTTCAACCTGGTGTACAGGGGGGAAAAAAAGATGATTGCTGATTGGCTTAGCTTGTCTATTTTTTTCCTTAGTAGAAAGATTATGGGGTTGTAGGACTTTGGAGGAAGAGTATATAAGGTTATATGACATACATTATCAAAGAGGGTCAGTGACTCAGTTTATTTCGTTCAACTGCCCTTTGTTGCAAGGAAGAATTTTATTGAGGGGAGGTTAGGTTGTTGGGAGGTAGTAGTGACATTTTGAAAATGCATCAATGAAACTTATTTTTGAAGATCGCCTATTATCTACACTTATTTTGTCTACCACTCCCTTTTAATAAAATTACTCAGCACTCCCCCTCCCCCAGGGAATCTACTTCCTTTAACCCTTTAACTTGTTTTTATAAAACTTGAAATTTGCATCATTCCCCCCAGATTGCTCTAGTGTTTCCACAGGGTGGCATTGTCCACTTCGAGGAACCTATGATAGGTTATTGGATGAACAGGTTTTAAATATTGTTTATTCATATTACATATATATGTGCACAAGTATATTATATAAGCCCACTTCAGAAGGACTGTGAACTGGGTCCAGAATTAAATCAGAAGAAAATGGATTAGAATATATTAGGCAAACACCATAGTGCTTTTAATAGCCTTAAGTTGTTCCTTATGACAGAAACCCATCTTTTTAAATACCATTTATTTTCAGTGATGCTGTATGACTCATGGAATAATCACAATCTGAAAAATCAAAATTCAGGTCGCCGAAATGGCAAAGGAAAGATGCATAGTGGGTATAAATAAATAAGCCATGGTATGTTATTAATTGAACAGAAGAAGCAGTAAAAAAAGACATCTTCAAAGACGTGTATGACCAGAAAATGACATGGGCTTTTAGTAGGACAAGAGGTAACAGATGTATAGCTTGTGTTCCATTAGTATACATATGATTTCACGAGACGCATACATTAGTTGGACTTTGATGTAGAAAGAGAACAAGGATTAAAGCTGCATAGAATGAGAAGGTGTGGATAAGTTGTCATACATTTTCACAGTTGAAGGAAATACCCATGTTAATGACATAACAAATCATTAAATCATCAAAGAAATAAGTAATACCTAACCTGTCTACTTCACAGAGCTGTTGTGAGTCTCAGATGGGATAATGTATCTGAAAAAGCTTTGTAAGTTGTGATGTTCTATTCAAATGTGTAATATAAAAATGCAAAGTGTTATTGTTTGTATTTCAATGGAAATCTATTGATGTTGTAGTTGTCTTTTTTGGCTATGTATAAATGATGTTACAGAGACCTGTTAATTCAGGTTAGTGAAAATACCCAGCCAACTTATTTGTGGGTCTCATGGAAATAATTTTAAAAATCTATCTAACCAGGGTAGTTAGGTGGCATGGATAGAGCACTGACCCTAGAGAGAGGAGGATGGGCTTCAGATACTTACTAGCTACTTAACCCTGGGCAAGTCACTTAATCCTGACCTGCCTCCAAAAAAACCCTGACTAAACTTTTTAATTTTCCAGTGGTTGTGTCATCCTACCAGAAGTTAAGGGTGCTGTAAGTTTAATTAAAACAATTGATTAACTAAAATATTAATAATTTATTAGTTATTAACAATTTAGTTAAAGCAATTATCCTTCTTTTTTAAAATCCTATTTCCACTGTTATTTAAGTGATCCTTTGAGCTTCCTGTCCAAAAGAATCCCAGAAGAAAAGCAAGTGGCCAGGTTGAGAATAAGCACGAGAAGGCAGAACCAAGAATTTAGAATTCAATCAATAAGCATTTATTAAGTGCCCACTGTGTGCTAGGCATTGTACTTAGTGCGGAGGATACAAAAAAGAGACATTACTTGCTCTCGAGGAGTTTATAATCTGATGGAGAAGAATTAAACTGAATGCCCATAAACTTTCCCTGATGTGAAAATCAAGTCCCTTCTCTTACCTAAAATAGACTAGAACTTCTTACGAAATTGGATAAAATATATAGATAGTGTAATGTACTTCTTTCAAACACTTTTTCTTCTTTTGCTGAGTTCTTTATTTACACTCTAATGCAATGAAACTTATTCCCAAGGAAAGCATATGTCTTTTTTTTTAAATTTAACAAAACTTATTTCATATAAAATGTATTTGGACACATTGAAGAGAATGTAGCCAGGTAATAAATACATTCTAACCTTTGCATTTATCATCCTATGTTGACACAGTTTTAATATATTTTCTAGCTACTCTAATTAGGTTCTTTTTTAAAATGTCATTTTAAAATGCTCCTTAACATTCAAAATTCCTCACTCTTTGGGAAATTATTAAAAGAATAGAGCTAGAGCTTAATGTAGGGCACTCTCACAGGATCTCAGATCTGGTATAAAAGCCTTAGATGGAAATTTTGAAGATGAATAGCAAAAATCCCACTTTTGTGCTTAACATCAATAAATGATTTCTTCTACTAAGTGGATACTTACGTATACTGTAGCTGATGCATTCTTTCAGACTTCACCCTGAAAGCAATAAATGGGTTCAAGTTAAGTAGGACTAATGGAAAATATTTAAAATTTGATTGGTTAACTTTGGGGTAAATTGGTTGAATCTGTTGTTAGCACACGCTCCGGAACAGCTCTTAACCCATACTCACACTGACTGGTTGGGTTCACATAAGGCAGCTGCTACTTGTTATTCAGAGTTCCAAGAGTAGTCCTGAGGGCTCAAGATTGTTTTTAAGGCAATAACTCTCAAGCCCCTACTGGGGTGCTCTAACCTTTATCAGTTGACATCAATTAGCCAGCCAGACTTAATTAGCTTTTAGAAAATGGCATTGACTAAGATGTTATGGTAAGAACAGTTGGTATAAAATATCCCCCTGTCCCCCAAATCTGTGACACTCTCCTAAAGTACACAAAGAATGTAGAAAAATACAGACTCAAGCTTAGAGAATATATGGGGTCACTGAGAGCTTCTGGTTGCTGGAAGTCCATTATCCCTCTCTGTGGGGTACTCATGAATTTCTCTTTAGGTGTATTCTCCTTAGTTTTTCTGTCCTATTGGAGCATTCACTTTGTCTTTCATCATTACATCCAGTCTATTCATCCTCCTTCAATCCTCTCTGGATTCTCCTCCTAACTCTCTAGACTTTTTTCTACATCCTGCTTGAGAGCTTTCACACCCTAGAAGATTCTTCCACCTCTGTGGTCCCTTCCTCTGGTTGTTCAGGCCCAGAACCTCTACTTCGAGGAAAGACTCAGGCTAGCTATGGTCATTCTTTCATTCTTCTGCATCCTCCACTCATCTGGACTTCTTTTTTCACCATGCCACCCATGTGGGTAGATCTTCCCCTCCCTTAGTCTTTTTAGCTGCCTTATAGGTATTGTGTCTCATCATTAGAATACGAGCTCCTTGAGGACAGAGATTGTCCTTTTTGATTATATTGTATTCCCAGTACTTAGCACAGTGCCAGGCACATAGTAAGTATTTAATAAAGACTTGTTGAATTGAACTGACTTCTTAGTTCCTAATGTAGACATTGACAATAGTGGCTACTGTCCTGGTATACTATTAGGGAGATAATATAAAGTCCAGTTCCTTCATTCAGTCTTCCAAAATTCAAAAAGTTCCCTTTTAGCTGAAGGGGAGAGGAAAGGAGGTTGAGAATGAAACTGAAGTCAAGACTAGGGTTCATCTAATCATAAATCATTCCTTTTTAGAAACTTGCCTGGAAGTTTCTCCCACTAAGTTGCCAAATGTTCAGATTGTCTGGGTTCAGAACTGTCTTGCTTTGCACATAGTAAGCAATTAATAAATATTTCATTCATTCATTCTTGATTCATAGGGCATCACCAAGTTTCTTCAAACAATTTGAATATTCTTCCTGTGCAACATCACTCAAGATCATTTAGTGGCTTTTGTAGATATCTAAATTGGTCAAGGATTTTTTTTTTTACACTTAATCTATTAGAGAAGTAATTTTGCCTCATTAAGGCTTCAGGGTACAGCATCTTGTCACTTATTTTAGTGTGTGTGTTTTGGTTGGGGGAGGAAATTGATTGACTCACTCTGTTCCTTACATCTTGATTAGTGACTTATG
Source organism: Pseudochirops corinnae (assembly GCA_028646515.1). NCBI lineage: Eukaryota > Metazoa > Chordata > Mammalia > Diprotodontia > Pseudocheiridae > Pseudochirops > Pseudochirops corinnae. The sequence goes on from CM053585.1 coordinate 88,417,770, forward strand.
CCCTCATTATATTCATATGAATTTACTGCCACTTTAACGTTGAAACTTTAATGAATAAATGGAATGTTTGATGGCTCCCAGAGAAGAAATATGAGAATGAATTTCCCTCCCTTCTTTGCAGAGATAGGGGACAATAGGAGTGGAACACTATATATAATATAGGACTTGATTAATGTGTTGATTAGTTTTTATAGTTTTTCCTCTCTTTGTTAGTCTTTATTTTAAGGTAAGGCTCTCTGGGACAGAGATTAGAAGGGAATATTAAGTATAAAGAAAATAATGCAAGGAAAAAGATATCCACAATTTTTTTTAAAAGAGAAAAGGATTACCAAAATAGAATTTGAGCTCAAAAGAATTGGAGAGTACACTAAAAAACACACAGAGAATGTCACTTATATAATGTGTTAGGCACTAATAATTTAGTTTCTTATTTTTCATGCTACTTGTTCCTATATAAGTAAGGAAAAAATCAGCCCAATTATATTTGATTATTATACACTTTGTTGGTTTTCCACGTCAACCTCCTACTGCCTCATTATTGCTGTCCTTCTAGGCTCTGAGTCATTCAGGGATAAATTGAACTGGGACAGTAGTGCTGGCACAGAAAAATGAATATGTGTCTGAATCAATGTGTGTACATTTCAGTTAAGTGTGGTTCTCAAACTGAATCCCATGCCTAAATTAAATGTATTTTTGATTATGCATTGCATATGCCTCTTTTCCACACCATTAGTATGGAAAATTAAGTTGAGTTATGAAAATCAGATCCACTTTTTGGTGTTTGGATTAATTAAACCCAACCTTTTTCCTAATCTCAGTCTCTCAGAATCCTTATTTTCCTTCAAGGTTCAACTTAAATGTAACCTCTCCCATAAAGCCGTCCCCCAATCTTCTCCTCAAATCATATTTACTTGTTTATATGTTGTTTCTATCCATTCTCTTTCCTTCCCTTCCCCCCCTTCCCCAATACAGTATAAGTTTCTTGAGGGCAAGGACTTTTAAAAAATACATTTTTATTGATCTATTTTATTTTTATATAGTTTACATTTTCCTCTGTCAGTCTCCTTTCCTAATTCACAAATAGTCAACCATTACCAAAAAAGGTTTTTTTTTTAATTTTAAAGAAAAAGGGGGGCAGCTAGGTGGTGCAGCGAATATAGCACTGACCCTGGAGTCAGGAGGACCTGAATTCAAATCCAGCCTCAGTCACTTAACACCTACTAGCCATGTGACCTTGTGCAAGTCACTTAACCCCAGCTACCCTTCCTTCCTCCCTCCAAAAAGAAAAAAAAAGAAAAGAAAAAGGAAGAAGAGGTTAAAAAAATTTAACAAAACAAATCAAAACATCAAAAAAAATTTAAGTTAGATGTAATATTCCATATATATGTGACTACCCTCTTCTCATCTTCTGCAAAGGAGCCACAGGAAGTAACTTCCCATGTCTCTTCTTTGGGGCTAAGCTTCTTCTTTCTAATTTTGTAGCATTCATATTTGATTGTTTTATTGTTATTCTTTCCATCTCTGTGTGTGTGTGTACATAATTTTATTTTTCTAATTACATGTAAAGATAGTTTTCAACATTCATTTTTTATAAATTTTTGAGCTCAAAATTTTTTCTCCCTCCCTTCCTTCCATCTCCCCTCCCCACAATAACAAGCAATCTGATATAGGTTATATGTGTACAATCATGTAAACATATTTCCACATTAGTCTAGCTGTGAAAGAAACAGAACAAAAGAGAAAAGCCATGAAAAACAAAAAGCAAAAAAAAGTGAAAATAGCACGCTTCAATCTGCATTCAGATTCCATGACTCTTTCTCTGGATGTGTATAGCATTTTCCATCATGAGTCTTTTGGAATTGTCTTGGATCATTCTATTGCTGGGAAGAGCTAAGTCAATCATGGTTGATCATCACATAATGTTGCTATTACTGTGTACAGTGTTCTCCTGGTCCTGCTCATTTCACCCATCATCAGTTCATGTCTTTCCAGGTTTTTCTGAAATTCATCTGCTCATCATTTCTTATAGAACAATAATATTCCAATTCATATAACACAACTTGCTTAACTGTTCCCCAGTTGATAGGCATTCTCTCAATTTCCAATTATTTGCCATCACAAAAAGAGCTGCTATAAATATTTTGTACATGTGGATCCTTTTCCATTTTTATGATGTCTTTGGGATACAGACCAAGTAGTGGTATTATGGAATCAAAGAATATGCACAGTTTTATAGTCCTTTGTGCATATCTCTAAATTACTCTCTAGAATGGTTAGATCAGTTCAGAACTTCACCAATAAAGCATTGGTGTCCTAATTTTCCCATGTTTTCTCCCACATCTATCATTTTTCTTTTTTGTCATGTTAGCCCATCTGATAAGTGTGAGGTGGTACCTCAGAGTTGTTTTAATTTGCATTTTTCTAATCAAAAGTGATTTAGAGCAATTCTTCATACGGCAATAGATAGTTTTAATTTCTTCCTCTGAAAATTGCCCGTTCATATCCTTTGACCATTTATCAGTTGGGGAATGACTTGTAGTCTTATAAATTTGACTCAATTCTCTCTATATTTTAGAAATGACACCTTTATCAGAAACATTTGCTGTGAAAATTGTTTCCCAGTTTTTTGCTTTCCTTCTAATCTTGGTTGCATTGGTTTTGTTTGTGCAAAACTGTTTTAATTTAATGTAATCAGAATCATCCATTTTGCATTTCAAAGTGTTCTCTGTCTCCTGTTTAGTTATAAATTCTTCCCTTCTCCATAGAACAGATAAACTATTCCTTGCTCTCCTAATTTGCTTACACTATCACCCTTTATGTCCAAATCATATGCCCATTTTGACTTTATCTTGATATATAGTGTGAGATGTTGACCTATGCCTAGTTTTTGTCATACTATTTTCCATTTTTCCCAGCAGCATTTGTCAAATAGTTCTTTTCTAGAAGAAAGTCTTTGGGTTTATCAAACAGTAGATTACCATAGTCATTTACTACTGTGTCTTATGTACCTAATCTGTTCCATTAATCCATCACTCTATTTCTTAGCCAGTAATTGTTGTTTTAGATCTGGTATGGCCAGGCTACCTTCCTTTGCATTTTTTCCATTAATTCCCTTGATGTCCTTGACCTTGTTTTGTTCCAGGTGATAATTCTTTAGTAGTTTAATTGGTATGGCATTGAATAAGTAAATTATTTCAGGTAGAATTGTCATTTTTATTATATTAGCTTTGCCTACCCACGAACAGTTGATATTTTTCCAGTTGTTTAGATCTGATCTTATTTGTATGAAAAGTGTTTTGTAATTGTGTTCATATGGTTCCTGGGTTTGTCTTCACAAGTAGACTACCAAATATTTTATATTGTATACAGTTATTTTAAATGAAATTTCTCTTTCTATCTTTTACTGCTGGGCTTTGTTGGTAATGTATAGAAATGCTGATGACTTATGTGGCTTTATTTTATATCTTGTGACTTTGCTAAAGTTGTTAATTATTTCAACTAGTTTTTTAGCTGATTCTCTGGGATTCTTTAAGTATAGCATCATATCATCTGCAAAAGGTGATAGTTTTCTTTCATTACCTATATTAAATCCTTCAATTTCTTTTTCTTCTCTTATTACTAAAGCTAACATTTCTAGTACAATGTTGAATAATGGGTGATAATGGGAATCCTTGTTTCACTCCTGATTTTATTGGGAAGGCTTCTAGCTTTTCCTCATTACAGATAACACTTACTGATGGTTTTTAGATAGAAGCTACTTATCATTTTAAGGAATGCTCCATTTTTTCCTATGCTTTCTAATGTTTTTAATAGGAATGGGTGCTGTATTTTGTCAAAAGCCTTTTCTGCCTCTATTGAGGTAATCATATAATTTCTGTTAGTTTTGTTGGTGATATGGTCAATTATGCCAATACTTTTCTTAATATTAAACCAGTCCTTCATTCCTGATATAAATCTCACCTGGTCATAGTATATTATGCTAGTGATAAATTTTTGTAATCTCTTTGCTAATATTTTATTTAAAATTTTTGTATCAATACTCATTAGGGAAATTGGCCTATAATTTTCTTTCTCTGTTTTGGCCCTTCCTGGTTTAGGTATCAGCACCATATTTGTGTCATAAATTGAATTTGGTGGGACTTCTTCTTTACCTAGTTTCCCAAATAGTTAGTATAGTATTGGAATTAATTGTTCTTTAAATCTTTGGTAGAATTCATTTGTAAATCCATCTGGCCCTGGAAATTTTTTCTTAGGGAGTTCATTGATGGCTTGTTCAATTTCTTTTTCTAAATTGAAGTTAATTAAGTATTTTATTTCCTCTTCTGTTAATCTTGGCAATTTGTGTTTTTGTAAATATTCATCCAATTCATTTAGATTGTCAGATGTATTTGCATACAGCTGTGCAACATAGCTCCTAATTATTGCTTTAATTTCTTCTTCATTGGTGGTGAATTCACCCTGTTTCATTTTTGATAACTGGCAATTTGGTTTTCTTCCTTTTTTCTAATCAAATTAACCAAAAGTTTATTTATTTTCTTTTATTGTTTGTTTTTTTTAAAGATTTTATTTATTTATAAGTTCAATTGTTTTCTTACTTTTAATTTTATTAATCTCTCTTTTGATTTTCAGAATTTCTAATTTGGCATTTAATTGAGGATTTTAAATTCATTCCTTTTCTAGTTTTTTTAGTTGCTTGCCCTATTCATTGATCTGTTCTTTCTCTATTTTATTCATGTAAGCATTTAGAGATAAAAAAAAATTCCCCTACATACTGCTTTGGCTGTATCCCATAAATTTTGGTATGTTATCTCATTATTGTTGTTTTCTTCACTGAAATTATTTATTGTTTCTACAATTTGTTGTTTAACCCACTCATACTTTAGGATTAGATTATATAGTTTCCAATTAATTTTTAATCTATCTTTATATGGCTCTTTATTACATGTAATTTTATTGCATCATGATCTGAAAAGGATGAATTTAATATTTCTGCCTTTTTACATTTGATTATGAGTTTTTTTATGCCCTAATACAGGGCCAGTTTTTGTGTAGGTTTTTTGTATGGCTGATTCCTTTCTATCTTCATTCAATTTTCTCCAGAGGCCTATCATATCTAACTTTTCTAAAATTCTATTCACCTTCTTAACTTCTTTCTTGTTTATTTTGTGGTCAGATTTATCTAATTCTAAGAGGAGGGGAGAGTTGAGGTCCCCCACTAGTATAGTTTTGCTATCTATTTCTTCCTGAATGTCATTTAATTTCTCCTCTAAGAATGTGGGTGCTATACCACTTGGAGCATATATGTTTAGGATTGATATTACTTCATTGTCTATGGTACCTTTTAGCAAGCTATAGTTTCCTTCCTTGTCTCTTTTAATTAGGTCTATTTTTGCTTTTGCTTTGTCTGAGGTCAGAATTGCTATGCTTGCTTTTTTTTTTTACTTCAGTTGAAGCATAATATATTCTGCTCCATTCTTTTTCCTTTACTCTGTGTGTCTCTGTGTTTCAAGTGTGTTTCTTGTAAACAATATATTGTAGGATTCTGGTTTTTAATCCACTCTGCTATCTGCTTCTGTTTTATGGGAGAGTTTTTCCCATTCACATTCATGATTACTAACTATATATTTCCCTCCATCCTAATTTTCCTGTTTATACCTTTTTTCTCTCTCCTTTCATCCTGTCCTTCCCTACCAGTGTTTTGCTTCTGACCACTGCATCCCTCAATCTTCACTCTATCTACCCCTCCCCTTTTCTTCTTTTTCTCCTACTCTCCTATAGAGTAAGATAGATTTGTTTTTAAAATTATTTTAAACTTAAATGCTAAAACTTAAATACAAAATTAGAAAAGAAAAAGAAACATATTATAAACTTAAATACAAAATAAGAAAAGAAAAAAAAATGCCATGTGCACAGCAGAATATGAGAAGCTTTAAAACATACAGCAATAAACTTCCTTTTCAAGAAAACCTATATAATAAATAATACGTATTGTGTTTAGAGTGGTCCATCTTTTCTTGCTTCCTTGTAAGTCTTCTTTTGTTCTCTGCTATGTATTTTGTACTTTGTTCTTTTTTTCCCCCCTTCCCAACACTCCCAAGAATGCTATAATTCATTGCAGATACATGTGTATACACAGACACACACATATATTCAAACATACATATATACATACATTTACTATATGTACCTATACTTACATATCTATAATCATACTCATATGTAGACATATACATTCATATGCATTCATGTAAGACCATATTATACTTGTTTGCCCTTTGTTTCTCTAAGGGTAGATAACATCTTCCTTGATAAGTCCAAGTCTTTCCATGTTTTTCTAAGTCAACTAACTCATCATTTCCTATACCTCAGTGATATTCCAATCTTCTACTGTCTATTTATTTTAAATAGTCTAAAACAGTATTGATTAATATGGCTGACATATAATGTAGTTTCTCTATTTTTCTCTTTTGATTAAATCTCTTAGCTTTAACTTTGTCTGAGATCATGATTACTCTCTTGCTTTTTTTCCTAATAAATTCTACGACTTATCTTTATGTTTGTATATAGCTCTTATTTCCTATCCCTTCTGACTGGTCTAGTTTACTTCTACCTACTTCCTTGCCCTGTTATTACTTAACCTACCCCCCCAAGATCTCTTCCTTATCCTCTCCCCCCACCCTTTCCCTTTACCCTTTTGTTTCTGTCTGAATTTAGAAGACTTTTATATCCCTCTAAATAAATGTTGTTCCCTCTTTATCTTATTCCCATTAATCTAGGCACCCTTCTATACCCACCCCTCTTATCCTATTCCCTCACCCTCTTATTTCCTTATAAATTTAGAAAACTTTTATTCTCTTTGAAATATATATCATATACATACATGCCTATACATACACAAATTCACATGTTCTCTCTTTAACTCAGATCTGATGAGTACAGTTCCCTCTAAAAATCCCTCCCTTATCCTTTCTCCTGCTCCTTATTCTCTTAGCTTTTTATTTCTTTTTGAATTTAGAAGACTTTTATACCCTTCTAGATATATATGTATTGTTCCCTCTTTAACCCCTTCTTGATGAGAGTAGGATTCCAGAGCTACAAGTCCTCCTTCCCCATCTAATTTCTCTGTCAATTCTTCTCACACCTCATTTGTATTAGATAATTACTCTTTTTACTTTTTCCTCAACAGTTTTACTTTTTAAAGTCACATTGTACTCAGGTCTATCTTATTCTTTCTTTCATACTACCCAATTACTAATAACAATCTCAGACATATGTTTTACATTTCCTCATATAAAAAGTAGACAGTTTATCCTTATTGAGTTCCTTGTAATTAGTCTTTGATGTGTACCTTATATTTCTTTTGGATCTTGTATGTCACATTTTTCTATTAAGTTCAGGGTTTTTTTTTTTTTTTGCAACAAAATTCTGAAAGTCTGGCAATTCATTGAGTGTCCTTTTTTTTTTTTTTCCATTCAGGATTATATTGAACTTAGCTGGATATCATATTTTCAACCACAACCCCAGTTCTTTGCTCTTTGATATATAATGTTGTAAGACCTGTGGTTTCTGAGTGTTGCTGCTAGGTCTTGTGTAATTCTAATTGTGTCTCCACCACATTTGAATTGTTTTTTTCTTGTTGCTCATAACTTTTTCTCCTTGAGCTGGGGGTTTCAGAATTTGACTACAATATTCCTTTAAGTTTTCCTCATGGGATCTCTTTCAGGTGGTGATTGGTAGATTTTTTTTCGATTACACTTTCCCCTCTTGTTATAATACTTCAGGACAATTTAAAAAAATTATTTCTTGTATTGCTGTATCAAGATTCTTTTTTTTATTGTAGCTTTCAAGTAGTCTGATTGTTCTTATGTTTTCTCTTCTTGATCTGTTCTCCAGATCAGTTGTTTTTCTTATGAGATGTTTCATATTCTCTTCTATTTTTCATTCTCTATGTTTTGTATTATTATTTCTTAGTTTCTTATAACTTTGCTGACTTCCCCTTGCCCGATTCTAATTTTCAAGTTGTTTTCTTCCTTAAGATTCTGGATTTCCTTTTCCAGGTAGTTGACTGTCTTTTCATAATCTTCTTGTTTTTCTTGGATTGTTCTTATTTTTTAAAAATGTTTTCTTCAATCTCATTTGATTTTTAAAGTCTTTTTAAAGTTCTGTGAATTCTTTTTGGGCAGATGACATTACTCTTTGTAGTAGGAGAAGCATTTTTTGCTTCAGTATCCTGCTCTGAAGATGAACCCTGGTCTTCTCTATTCCCATTGTAACTTTCTGTAATTTGTTTCTTTCTCCTTTGCCTGCTAATTTTTAAAAAATTTATAGCAGCTTATGATCGTAATCACCTCTAGTTCTGGAGTATGGGGTGGTCCTGTATTCATCTTCACCCAAGGCAAGTATTCAGTAATCCAGGTTCCTGGGGAGACAAAGCTCAACAAAACCACTCTATACATTGCCAGTGTCCTCATCAAGTCACTCTCTGCCTGCGGAACAGTCCCAGAACCCCCGAAAACACCAGCAAGGCTGTCTTCCAGGATTTCTGTAAACCTACCACGAGAAAATCCTCTTTCAGGGCTTCTGAACCAACAGCCAGGTTCCAGGACCTCTACAACAACAGCACTGTCCTTCACCAGCAGACGAATCTAGCAAAACAACATCAAAACAGACAGACAAAATACTGGCATCACAGCCATGCCTCCTCAGTCCTTGGCAGCTCTGGGTGGCAGTTCTCAAAAGTCCTTCTGGCCTACTCTGCTTGGGCTTTCTCTTGGCTTGGGCCTCTCTCTGCTTGGGCTTCTCTCCAAATTCACAGCTCCTCCCAGTTCAGCCCTTTCTCTTCACATCAACAAGTCCATCCCACAAGTGGGATTCACAAGCTCTGGGTTTTAATACTCAATCCAAAAACCAAGCCAACACAGGGGGATCTCCAAATTCCATTACCATTACAGCTTGCTGCTTACTGTTTCAGTGGAGCTACCCTGGAGATGTTTATACTTCATAGGGACCAAACCTCAGTCCTGGGATATTTCTTCTGATCTTCTCCAATTGTTCCAGGAGAACCACTGTTCTGCCTCAACTCTTATTTATTTTTATTATTCTACATTTGTGCTGAGGTGCTATTTTATCTTGTTTTGGGGGGAGATCTGGAGAGTTTGGAATTTTCTCACCTACTCTGCCATCTTCCCAGAATCCTCTATAAGATAGATTTCTGTAACCAACTGAATCTATGTTATTCCCTCTTTGAGCTAAATCCAATGAGAGTGAGGTTCAAATAATGCTCATCCCCTCCCTTCTTTCCCTCTACTGTAATAGGTCTTTCATATTTCTTTGTGTAATATAATTTACCCCATTCTGCCTCCTCCTTTCCTCTTCTCCCTATATAATCCTTTTTTCACCCCTTAATAATTTTTTTTATCATCACATCAAAATCAACTTATACCCACATTCTCTGTCTAAGTATACTCCTTCTAACTGCTCTAATAGAGATATAGGTCTTAAGAGTTACAAGAATTACACCCCATGTAGGGATGTAAACGTTTAACCTTATTCAATAACATGCTTTTTCTTTCCTATTTACCTTTTTGTGCTTCTCTTAAGACTTGTATTTGAAGCTCAAAACTTTTCTGTTCAGCTCTGATCTTTTCCTCAGGAAAGTTTAAAGGTCTCCTATTTCATTGAATGTCCATCTTTTCCCTGAAAGATTATGCTCAGTTTTGCTGGGTAGTTGATTCTTGGTTGTAATCCAAGCTCCTTTTCTTTCTGGAATATATTCTAAGCCCTCCAGTCTTTTAATGTTGAAGCTCCTAAATCCTGTGTAATTCTGACTATGACTCATTGATATTCTGGCTGCTTGCAGTATTCTCTCCTTGACCTGATTGCCTTGGAATTCGGCTACAATATTCGTTGGAGTTTTCATTTTGGGATCTCAGGGGTGATCATGGATTCTTTCAATGAATATTTTACCCTCTGGCTCTAGGCTATCAACACAATTTTCCTTGCTAATTTCTTGAAGATGCTATCTAGGCTCTTTTTTTTTTTTTTTGGATAATGGCTTTCCAAAATTCTTAATTTAGGGGTGGCTAGGTGGCACAGTGAATAGAGCACCAGCCCTGGAGTCAGGAGGACCTGAGTTCAAATATGACCTCAGACACTTTACACTTACTAGCTGTGTGGCCTTGGGCAAGTCACTTAATCCCAGTTGCCCTGCCTTTCCCCCTCCAAAAAGCAAAAAAAAAAAAATTCTTAATTTATCTCTCCTGTATCTATTTTCTAGGTCAGTTGTTTTTCCAGTGGGCTATTTCATGTTGTCTTCTATTTTTTCGTTCTTTTGATTTTGTTGATTTATTCTTGATGTCTTATAGAATCATGAGCTTCAACTTGCCCAATTCTGATTTTTAAGGAATTACTTTCTTCAGTTAACTTTTATACTTCCTTTTCCATTTAGTTAATTCTACTTTTAAAGGAGTTGCTTTCTTTAGTGGATTCCCCTCCCCTACAATTTGGCCAATTCTGTTTTTTAAGGAATTGTTTTCTTCAGTAAGTTTTTGTGTTTTTTGTAAGCTAAAGACTCTTTTTTCCAAGCTTTAGACTCTTTTTTTCTTAATTTTCTTGCATAACTCATTTCTTTACCCCTTTTTTTCCTTCTACTTCTCTTACTTAATTTTTAAAATCCTTTTTGAACTCTTCCAAGAGGACTCTTGGGGCTTGATACAAATTCATATTCACCCTCGAGACTTTGCATGTAGGCATTTTGACATTGTTGTCTTCTTCTGAATTTGTGTTTGGATCTTCTCTGTTGCCATAGTAACTTACTATGCTCAGGGTTGTGTTTTAGTTTTTGCTCATTTTTTAAAAGTTAAGCTTTGCTTCTAGAATAGAGGAGGTACAGTCCCATGCTTCTTGTGTTGGAGGCCAGGGACCTGGTCACTGGCTTTCTGTGCTGGGGCCTCTGGGGCTGGTAGCTTGCCCACTGTGCTAGGGTGGCCCTGCCTAGTCCCACCTGTTATGCCCTGGGTTCCAGGGCTGGGAGTTTGCCTGCTGCACTGGTATTGGCAGCCTCACAGTTGGTGGGCTGTACCATTGGCTTACAGAGCCAGGACTGTAGGGACTTGGATGCTATGGTTAAGCCTTCCACTGGCTTGCCCGGGAAACATTTAGCTCTGCTCTCTTTTTACCCAAGTGAGACAGACCTTTCCTGAAGTCCTTCTAAGTTATCTTGGGCTGGAAAATTGTTTTGCTGTCTTTTTGTAGATTCTGTCACTCTAGAATTCTTTTAGAGGCTTGATATGACATTGTTTCCAAGAGAAAGTGGGGAGAGCTCAGGCAACTTCCTGGCTTCTCTCTACTATCTTGGTTCTGCCCACCTCCATTTATAGTTTTATAGTTGTTGTGTGTATCCTGGCATAGCTTGTTTCACTTTGTATCATTTCATAAAAAACTTTCCATATCTCTCTGTATTCATCATATTGACAATTTCTTATACCACAAAGAGTGCTGCTATAAATAATGTGGTATATAAAGGGTCTTTCTTTTTATCATTGACCTCTTTCAGGTATGTGCCCAGCAGTGGCATCTCTGGGTCAAAGAATATTGACATTTTAGTCATATTCCCATTTCCTTAAGAAAAAAAAAATGCAATATCTACATTCAGAGAAAGATCTAGAAAGAACAGAGTTTAAATGGAGATTGAAGCAATCTACATGCTCTCGTTCTTTTCCGTGTTTGGTTTTGTTTCCTTTTTCCCATTGTTCATTCCATTGGTTACAACCCTTCTATACAACCAGACTTACGTCCAATATGAAAGTATTTGCAGATCCTATACTTGATTGCATGCTGCCATGGGTGGGGAGGCGCAGAGGGAGGGGAGAAAATTTGAAACTCAAGGGATTGTGGAACTGAATCTTGTAAACTAAAAGTAAATAAATGAATAAATTTTAAAAAAAAAGAAGAAATGCATAATTGCTATAAGAAATGATAAGCAGGAAAACTTCAGAAAAACCTGGAAAACTTATGTGAACTAACACTGAGTGAGCAGAACCAGGAGAACATTGTATATAGTTACAGCCACATTGCATAATGACTAACTTTGATAGATTTGGCTCTTCTCAGCAATGCAAGGTTCTAAGACAACTCCAAAAGGTTCATGATGGAAAGTGCTGTCCATATCCAGAGAAAGAATTAGAGAGTCTGAATGCAGATTGAAGCATATTATTTGTTCTCTTTCTTTTTTGTTTTGTTTCTGCTTTCTTGTGATTCATTCTATTGGTTATAATTCTTCTTTACAACATGACTAATGTGAAAATATATTTAATATGAATGTATATGTAGGGCCTATATCAGATTGCACACTGTCTTGAGGAAGGGGGACGGAAGGGACAGGGTGAAAATTTAAAATGCAAAAGCTTATGGAACTGAATGTTGTAAACTAAAAATAAATAAATAAATCTTTTAAAAATGCATAATTTCAAATTGCTTTTCAGAATGGATCATTTCATAATTCTACCAGTAAATAACAACAAAATCATCTCAAAGAACAAAAGATCAAGATTATCAAAGGAATCAATTTTTTTAAATGTGGAGGAAGATGACTTAGCAATACCAGATCTCAAACACAGTTAATTATCAAAACATTCTGGTGCTGGCTAAGAAATTGTGTGGTAGATCAGTGAAATACCTTAGGTACACAATAAACAGGAGTAAATGAACATAGGAGTCAGGTGTTTGATAAACCCAGAGATCCAGGCTTTGGGGGTAAGAACTCATCATTTGACAAAAACGGCTGGGGAAATTGGACAGCAGTGTGATAGAGACTAGGCATAGATCAACATCTCACACCATAGTCTAAGATAAGGTCAAAATGAGCACATGATTTAGACATAAAGGGTTATATGAGCATATTAGGGGAGCGTGGAAAAACTTTCCTGTCAGATCTATGGAAAAGAAAAAAATTTATAACCAAACAGGAGATAGAGAGGATCATGGGAAGTAAAATGGATATTTCAATTACATTAAATTAAAAAGGTTTTGTGCAAACAAAACCATTGCAGCCAAGATTAGAAGGAAAGCAGGAAACTGGGGGAAAATTATTTTTTGCAGCGTTTCTCTGATAAGGGCCTTATTTCACAAATTTATGGTGAACTGAATCAAATTTGTAAAAATAATTGTCATTCTCCAGTTGATAAATGGTCAAAGCATATGAACAGACAGTTTTTAGAAGAAGAAAGCATAGCTCTCAATAGTCACAATAAAAAATGCTCCAAATCACTAATAATTAAAGAAATACAAATTAAAACAACTCTGAGGTACCATCTCACACCTATCAGATTGGTTAACATGAAAAAAAGGAAAATGACAAATGCTGGAGAGGAGGGGGGAAGTAAGTATACTGATTTAGCACTGCGAACTGGTCCAACCATTCTAGAGAACAATCTGGAACCATGACCAAGAGGCTATAAAACTGTGCGTATCCTTCGATCTAGCAATGCTGCTACTAGATTGGTATCCCAAAGAGATCCAATAAAAGAGAAAAGGACGTAGTTGTACAAAAATATTTATTGTAGCCCTTTTTGTAGTGGCAAAGAATTGGAAATTGAGGGGATACCCATCAATTGAAGAATATTTGAACAAGTTGTGTTATAGGATTGTGATGGGATACTATTGTACAGATGGTTTCAGAAAAATCTGGGAAGACATAGGAACTTATGGAAAGTGAGGTGAGCAGAACCAGGAGAAGAACATTGTACACAGTAACAGCAATCTTGTTTGATGATCAATCATGATTGACTTAACTCTTCTCAGCAATACAAGGATCTAAGAAAATTTCAAAGAACCCATGATAAAAAATGCTATAGTCACCTGCAAAGAGAGAAATGATAAACTCAGAGTGTGGATTGAAGCATATTTTTTTCCACTTTATTTTTCTTACCTTTTTTTTTTTTTGCAGCATGGCTAATATGGAAATATGTTTTGCATGTTCTTTCATATCATTGTTAATGGTTTCTAATTCTTCTGGGAACTATCTGCTAATGTCCTTTGACAACTTCTCTATTGGGGAAAGACTTTTGGTCATGCATTTCCATTAGTTGTCCATATATTCTTGATATTGAACCCTTATGAAAAATATTTGCTCCAAAGACGCTTTTCCTTGTCAGTTGCTTCCCTACTTATCCCAGATATCTTGATTTTGTTTGGGCAAAAGCTTTTCAGTTTACCTTTAAATAAGGGTTTGGTTAAACCTTAATCTTCTACTCATAGTTGTGAAAATTACACAATATGCTTTTCTTTCAATTTTTTGATGGTATGATCTTTAATATTCAGATCATATATCCATTTTGATTTTGAGGTAGAATATAGTATAAGGGCTTGGTTTAAACCTAATTTCTGCCAGCCTACTTTTCAGTTTATCAAGTAGGAAGTTCTTTCCTAGGTAATTTATATTTGGCATTAATTGAACATTGAGTTACTGAATTCACTTATTTCAGCTTATTTGTTGTCTAATCTGCTCCATTGTTCTACTTTTCCAAGTGGTTTTGATGATTGTTGCTTTACAATATGATTTGGGTTCTGGAAGTGCTATTCTTCTTTCATTCCTACCTTTTTCTTCATTCATCTAAATCTTTTCTTCTTCCAAATAAATTTTATTATGATAGGAACTGTTTTGCTTTTGTTTTCATATTTCCACCTGCCTATGATAGAAACTTGATATTTGTTAAACTAAATTGAATTGAAAATGACCTTTTCTTTCTGGAAAAAAAATCCCTCAAATGTATTTCTTGTTGATATTCCTCTTGATATTAGTAGTAGCTCTAGGCTTGTTGAATGGACAGTTTCACAAAAAAAAAAAAAGATGGCATTTCTTTTGAGAAATTAGAATTGGTAGGAATAGAAAACAATTAAATATTTAGCAAAAGCACTTTGACAAAAAAGAAGTCCAGCAGCGCCTTGGTGAAAGAGTAGCAAAGGGCATTTTCAAAAGCATATTAGAGCAGCAATGACACACAGCAGGGAGACAGAACCATGAGAGTTTTCCAACCAAGATACAGCCTTAGAAGCATGAATTGTCCCTTTGGCTCAATCTGCATAATTGAAACACCCTGCACTGAACTTTAGGTGACAAGGGTTATAAAGTCATGGGGGACCTGGGTGATATTTGTGGCCTGATGCCTACTTATCACTACTATTTCAAACTGTACTACTTACTCCTTTCATGATTCTGGAGTTATAGTTGCTACTCTATGGTTTCCTTAAATGGTTAAGAAATATTTTTTGATTTCCATATTTTATTTTTTATGTCACCTATATTTTTATTGTCTCCCCTTCCCAGAGAGAACCCCTATAACAAAAAAAGAAAAAGAAATTCAGAAAAACTAACCAGTACATGATAGTCAAATTGGACATTCTATATCGTATTCTGGACCCCTAGTCTTCCACTGCAAAGAAGGGAGAAATACACTTATATATCTTTTCTTTGCTTTGCTTTTTGGAGGGGGAAGGGC
Source organism: Pseudochirops corinnae (assembly GCA_028646515.1). Taxonomy (NCBI): domain Eukaryota; kingdom Metazoa; phylum Chordata; class Mammalia; order Diprotodontia; family Pseudocheiridae; genus Pseudochirops; species Pseudochirops corinnae. Next base: position 88,433,267 of record CM053585.1, read on the forward strand.
AGGACAATTGGGGTTAAGTGACTTGCCCAAAGTCACATGGCTAGTAAATGTGTCAAGTGTCTGAGGCTGGATTTGAACTCAGGTCCTCCTGACTCCAGGGCCAGTGCTCTGTTCACTGCGCCGCCTAGCCACCCCTCTCAAATCTTTTCTTTGGTCATTATAATTTCTCAGCATTCAGTTTCACTTTACTGTTTTTGTTGTTCTTTCCATTTAGTTTGTTACAGCTATTGTGCTTATTGTTTTCCCAGCTGTGCTTACTTCACATTGCATAAGTTTATGTAAATCTTCTCATGTTTCTCTGTGTTCATTATATTCATAGCATCTTATGGCAGAGTAGTATTTTAAAATTTAATTTTTAAATTTATGGAATAAAACAAGTATTTCATAACATAGTACAATAAAAAACGATGATTGTATATGAAACTGCAAATCTGCTATACACATCTTGCTATTTCTTTCAAACACACAACAAAACTATCATGTAAATTTCTTTCTTTTTTTTCTTCCCTTCCCCCCTCTCCTCACCCTAGAGATGGCTACCAGTAGATACAACCAGGTAGATAGATAGATAGATAGATAGATAGATAGATAGGTAGGTAGATAGATATAGATATAGATATATAGATGTAGATGTTGATATGGATATAGATATGTGTATATGTATATGTATATAATTATTTTGTACATATAATTTATCAATACTTTCTCTGGTTGCAGATGACATCTTCTTTCATATGTCCTTTGTAGTTAATTTGGATATTTATAGTCAAAATGACTTATTTGCTCAAAATCGTTCTTTTTTGAAAAATCTTTTTTGGAGGGGGGAAGGCAGGGCAATTGGGGTTAAGTGACTTGCCCAAGGTCACAAGGCTAGTAAGTGTTAAGTGTCTGAGGTCAGATTTGAAATCAGGCCCTCCTGACTCCCAGGCCAGTACCCTATTCACTGAGTCATCTAGTTGTCCCTAAAATCATTCTTAAAACAATATTGCTGTAACTCTTCCTTGATTCTGTTAATTTTACTCTTCATTATTTTGTGCAAGTCTTTCCATGTTTTTCTAAAACCATTGAGCTCATAATTTTTTATTACTGTAAAGCCATGCACAAGCAGTTTTTCAGAGGACTGCTGCTGTGAACAGCTTTCAAGATTCTGATTACATAGTATAGTGAACTCTCTATTTATTCAATAATAAATAAGAGCAAAACATTCACAGAAAATCAAAATATAGCATTCACTATGTCACAACTTAACTTGTCACTAAAATGGCCACATAGTTTTCACCAAAGTGGTCACATAGTTTTAAACAAAGTACAATCATTTAGTAACTCAATCATTCAATCATCCTTAAGGAGGATTGCCTCCTTAAGGGACACAAAGTACAAAAGTCAAAGTCCTCCATCCATGGGGTGCAATTAAGTTACAATTTCATCAGTCACTACTCAGTAACCTCTTAAGGGGTGGTGGAAAGTACAAAAGCTATCCACCCCTAGGTCACAAGTAAGTTACAATTTCATCAATCACTACTCAGTACCCTATTTCCCCAGTCACTACTCAGTACCCGTGGAGAGGTCTTTTCATCTTGACTAGAGGCAGGCTTTCAGCTTCCATAGTTCCTCTTCCATGGTCCCAGTTCCTGCCCAAATCTAACCAACTGCCACCTGAGTTCAAAGGCAGATAGCTCTCAGTTCCTTGTCCAGTTCTCTGTGCAGTTCCTGCTCCACATTGAAGCTCACAGTGCCCAGTCCACCCCAAATCTTTCACAGTCTCTGTTCCTGGGAAGACAAGACTCAACAAAGCCATAATAACATTCATGCACATTAACAAAGTCACAATGTACAAAGTACTGGCATCACAGTCATGCTTCCTCAGTCTTCAGCAGCTCCAGCTGGCCCTTGGAAGTCTTTGGCAGCTCTGGCACCACAAATACAAGTTGTTCCACCACAAGTCTGAGTTCTGCCACCACAAGTTTGAGTTTTGCCACCACATGTCCCACAAGTTTTGTTCTCAAAATCAAAATCACTTTATCTAGCCTCCATGTGGCTTGCTCCAAGAAATTCTGTCTCAGTTCTCAATTCTCATTTCTCTTCTCAGTTCTTTTCAATTCTCAGTTAAGTCTTCAGTCCAGCAGTAGAAGCCCAGCCTCCAGATGCTTGCTGAGAAAAATTCTCTCTCTCTCTCTCCAGCAGCAGCTGCTCTGCCTCCATGATGCTTATCCCAAGAAATTCTGAATCTCCCAGCTGGGGCTTTTCCTTATATATGGTATTAGCTCCTCCCTGTTCAGCCTCTTCCTTTTACATCAGCAACAGGGGTTCATACCTTCTGTTTCTTTAACAGAGGCTCAATATAATTAGCTCAACACTAAGTGCTAAGTACCTGTTAGCTTGTCAATACAAAGGGATCTTCAAATTTCATTACTATTACAATAACATAGTAGTATTCCATCACAATCATATATCACAGCTTGTTCAGCCAATCCCCAATTGATGGACATCCTTGCAATTTTTAGTTCTTTACCACCCCAAAGAAAGCTGCTGTAAACATTTTAGAACATATAGGTTCTTTTCCTTTTTCCATAATCATCTTTGGAAATAGACTAAGAAGTGGTATTGCTGGGTCAAAGGATATACGTAGTTTAATAACTCTGGGTATAATTCCAGACTACTCTCCAAAATGGTTGGATCAGTTCACAATTCCACCAACAATGAATTAATGTCCCAAATTTTCCACATCCTCTCCAACATTTGTCACTTTCCCCTTCTATCATTTTAGCCAATCTGGTAGGTATATAATGGTATCTCAAGGTTGTTTTAATCTACACTCCCCTAATCAATAATGATTTAGAGAATTTTTATATGATTGTACAGTAGTATTCCAGTTCATTCATGTGCCACAATTGTTTAGTCATTCTCTAATTGATGTTCATCCACTTTGTTTCCTGGTCTTTGTTACCACAAAAAGTGCTACTAAAAGTATTTTGTTGTATACAAGGCTTTTCTTTTTATCATTTATCTCTTTGTGGTATATGCCTAGCAGCAGAATTTTTGGGCTAAAGGGCATTGACTTTTAGTAACTTTATTAGCATATTTACAATTGTTTTCCAGAATAGTTTGTCCCCTCAAACTTCAATAATTTTTTTGGCTTTTTTTTCCTTTTTGAAATATTTCTCCCCTTTAAAAAGAAGATGATCTATTTTCATTTCATTATTATACAAAAAATATTTTAAATAGGAGCAGCTAGGTGGAGCAGCGAATAGAGCATTGACCCTAGAGTCGGGAGGACCTGAGTTCAAATATGACCTCAGACACTTGATAGTTAACTAATTGGATGACCTTGGGCAAGTCACTTAACCCCAACTGCCTTGCCTTCCCCCCTCAAAAAACCTCCCAAAATATTTTAAATAAATATTTATAAATTAAAATTTTTTTTTTCCTTTAAGATAAGACTAAGGGAAATTTTGTATTTTTTTTTCATGGTTTATACTCCTAACATCACCAGCCCTGCTTCTACCTCAGTCCCTAGGTCTATTGTCTAAGGGAGCAATCCCAGTATAAAAGGGTCCATCAGTCTCATGATCACTCACAATAACCACAAACCAAATGACACTGATAGTCAAATAAACCCCAAAACCCCAAGAATAGCAGCACCCCCATCGGTCATCTATTTTCCTTCTAGTCTGTCCCCTTCCTACCTCCTGCATTCTGAGCCATTATCTAGAGGAACGATTCCTGTGAAGGAGGGCCTAGTCATCTCCACCAACTATCAATCCTGGGGGAGAGACAGGAAACACCATATGCCAAGCAAGTCAAACTACTGCCACAACCTCTCTTCAGACCTTGACAGAGAGAGCCTAGAACTGAGAGCCTATGAGGCCCAGGATGCTAGGGCCCCTTAGACCACCAACTCTGTTACTAGCCTACTGTGGCAGCCATTGTCAGGGGAAGCAACGTTTGTTGTCAACTATCTGTAGGTGCCACATCTCTCATCAACTCAACAGCCACAGCTACTGAACACCAGGAAAAGAAATTACTCACCACCAAAGGCTGTGGCACTTTCAAATAACTCAACATCAGAAATAAATGTGGCTTTATCAATGGAAATAACATTAAAAGAAGACGTATTATTTCTGCATCCTAAGAACCACTGATCCTTTCCTCCTGACTTGCCTTGATGCCTCCTTTATGTTGTTTCTCCTATTAGAAAGTGAGCTCTGAAAGCAAGGACTCTTGTTCTTCTGTTGGAATACCAAGCACTTAGCACAGTGCTTTAGAAAGCAAGTGCTTTCCCCCTCCCCCCAATTCATTCATGCATTCACTCATTGGAAGGATGTCAAGAGAATGCAAGGAAAGTCTCTAACTTGTTGGGTTGACCTCCCCTCCCCCACGCCACCATGTGGGAGGACCAGGACAAGAGTTGAACAGAATGGGCAGGCATGAGTGGTTTGAGTTCAGTACTACTGGAAGCCACAGATCCATTGGAGTGCTTTATTTCTTCTATGTTCATAGGATTTTAAGTTTAGTGAGGGAAGGGTCCTAAAAGCTGTCAAGTCCGACCCTTTCAATTTTCAGATGAGGGAACTGAGGACAAGAGATAAGGAAGTGATTTGCCTGAGATCACACAGTTAAGTAAATGGCAGAGCTGCCTTTTGAACCAAGGTCCTTCCAATACAAATCCAGCATTCCTTCCACTTTACCACACTGCCTGTTTATTATAAAATTTTGAAGCCAATTAACACTGCCTTGAATTTCCTTTAAAATGTCCTTTTATATCATTGTAATCCTCCATTAATATTATTAATATTAGATTCCTATATATGAGACAGATTTATAAAAAATGGTCTGAGTCCATAGTGAGTCTGCACTTGGAGGAATAATTATGAAAAGGCTTATTCGTATGCCCCCAGTTAGAGAGCAAAACTCTCTGACAGTGGGATGGGAGTTGAGATCCTTGTCCCTCAAATAGGAAAGATCACCCTCTCCTATTGAGAAGGTGTGGCTCCAGAGCTGTCCTTCACTCTTTTGCTACAAAGAGACAGTGGGCAACACGAAAGGCAGGGCCAACCACAGGTGTTTATGAGAAACTCTATTAAATCTGTCAAATGTATTCTTTAACAGAAGTTTAAAAACACAATTCAGTGAAGTAAGGCAGGAAAGGTAAGGACTGCCTGTTCCCCAGTATTCCAGCTATCAGAGTAAGTACAGATGATAAAAATACAGTTACACACCTCTCCATTTGTCCAATTAGAGGTCATTTCACATGCCACAGTCACTGGCTACTGCTGTGATAGCCTATTATTATCTCTCTTTTCTTGTTCTGTCTTTTAAAAAATTATTTTTATTCATTTCATTAAATATTTCCCAAGTATATGTAAAAAGTTTAAAATAATCACATTTTAAAATTTTGGTTTCCAAATTCTCTCTCTCCTTCTCCCTCCCCCTCTCCCTCCTTGAGTAGGCAAGCAATTTGGCATAGATTACACATGTGCAGTCATGTAAAATGTATTTCCACATTAGCCACATTGGAAAAGAAAACACAAACAAAATAAGACAATAAAAATAAAGTCTAAAAAGTATGCTTCAATGTACACTCAGAATTTATCAGTTCTCTCTTTGGAGGTAGATAGCATTTTTCATCATGAGCTCTTTGGAATTGTTTTGGATCATTGTCTTCATCAGAATAGCTAAATCTTTAACAGTTGATCATCCTTGCAGTATTGTTACTATGTACAATGTTCTGGTTTTGTCCATTTCACTTTGCATCTGTTTATGTAAGTCTTCCTAGGTTTTTATGAAATCATCCTGCTCATCACTTCTTACAGCACAATAATATTCCATCACAATCATATGTCACAACTTGTTCATTCTCCAATTGAGGGGCATTACACCCAAAGCTTGGATCTTTGTGTTTATCAAATGCTAGATTACTCTATCATTTATTACTATGTATTGTGTTCCTAATCGATTCCACTGATCCACCACTTTATTTCTTAGCCAGTACCAGATTGTTTTGATGATTACTGCTTTGTAATATAGTTTGAAATCTAGAATTACTAGGCCATCTTCCTTAATACTTTTTTCATTGATTTCCTTGATATTCTTGACCTTTTGTTCTTTCAGATGAATTTTGTTATTTTTTAAAATTCCATAAAATAATTATTTGGTACTGTGATTGATGTGGCACTGAATAAGTAAATTAACTTACGTAGAATTATTATTTTTATTACATTGGCTCAGTTTACCCATAAGCAATTAATATTTCTCCAGTTCAGATCTGTCTTCATTTGTGCAAAAAGTGTTTTATAATTGTGTTCATATAATTCCTGAGTTTATATTGGCAGGTAGACTTCCACATATTTTATATTGTCTGCAGTTATTTTGAATAGAATTTCTCCTTCTATCTCTTTCTGTTGGACTTTGTTGATAGTATGTAGAAATACTGTTAATTTATGTGGGTTTATCTTGTATCCTGCAATTTTGCTGAAGTTGTTTCAAGTAGTTTTTTAGTTGATTGTCTATGGTTCTCTAAGTAGACCATCATATCAGCTGTTTTCTTTCTCTGTTTTTTCTCTCCCTGGTTCAGGTGTCAGAACTATGTTTGTGTCATAAAAGGAATTTGATAGGACTCTTTATCTAGTTTATATATTGAGATTAATTGTTCCTTACATGTTTGGTAGAATTCACTTGTAAATCCATCTTGTCCTGGGAATTTTTTCTTTGGGAGCTCATCAATGGCTTATTCAATTTCTTTTTCTAAGATAGGATTATTTAAGTATTGTATTTTCTCTTCTGTTAATCTGGACAATTCACATTTTTGTAAATATTCATTCAATTCCTTTTGATTGCCAGTTTTACTGGCATATAATTGGGCAAAATAACTCCTAATAGTTGTTTTAATGTCATCTTCATGATACATTGACCCTTTTCATATTTGATATCAGTAATTTGATTTTCTTCTTTCTTTTTTAAAATAAAACTTACCAGTGGTTTGTCAATTTTATGAGTGAGTTCATTCCATTCATATTCAGTTATGATTACTAACTTTTCATTTCACTCCATACCACTTTCTTCTGTTTATCCTTCTTTCTCTCTTTTTATCCTGCCCCTCTTCTAAAGTCTGTTTTTGCTTCTGATCACTGCCTTCTTTTATCTGCCCTCTCTTTCCTCTTTATTGAAAGCTCTTCAGGACTCCCACTGTAAATGAAAAAGCCCTGCCCATTAGTCTCCCAGGGTCCTTGTGGGCAGCCAAAGCCTTACCAGTGATGGTATATCACTGTAGAAGAAACGTGTATCTGATATGAAAACAGGAGGAATGTGAAAGGGTTTCTCATCCTGAAAATTTAGAAATGTGTAAGATCACTTCAGTATTTACTCCAAACTGAAAGAACCTAAATTGGAAGAGGGAAAAGTAAAAAGATAACAAATACTGAATAATACTACTTAATATCTCAAAATAGTTTGTAATTGTTTAAAAGTCTCTGTTAATGAAGAAATACTCAAAAGAAGCTCAGGAAGAAAGGACTTGAATCAGAAAGACTATTTTTAGAGAGTCAGATGATAGGAAATAAAGACCAAGGCCATGGGAAAAACAGTTTGGCTTCTGAGATTTAACCAAGTAGGTCACTTTCAAGGAAAAGAAACACCTTAATATTTTCTTATGTCTGTCTTGGCATACAATTAGGCAGTTCATTTATAAAATTAATTACAGTAAATAGATCCATATATGTAATGTGTGTATTCATATGCGTGTATGTATATGTATATATATGGATAGGGATATGGATCTATGGAGATATTTATACACACAAACATATATACATGTGTACACATAAATATATATGTACATACATGTATGTGACAAAAGGAAATAGTATCATATTCACAGTAGAGAAAAAAATAGCTAATTCATTACTTGTGGTCACTGTTTAGACTTTTTCTGCTATCAGTCATAGTTATTTGTTTGAACTAAGAGCTTTTGTTTTCATTAGAAACATTAAGACTTATTAGTAAATATATTTGGATTTTCACATAGTTAGTAGGAGTTCAGGATCAGTTAGAGTTTTTTCCATACAGCTGTAATCATAGTGATGGGCAGCTACATGTCACAGTACATACAACACTGGGCTTGGAATCAGGAAGACTCATCTTCCTGGGTTCGGATCTGACCGCAGACACTTGCTAGCTGTGTGACTTGGGGTAAGTCACTTAACCCTGTTTGCCTCAGTTTCCTCATCTGTAAAATGAGCTGGAGAATGAAATGGCAATACCATTCTACAGTCTTTGCCAAGAAAATTCCAAAAAAAGCGGTCATGAAGAGTCAGATATGACCGAAATGATTGAACACTAACAAACATAATCATAGCACGGGGTCCAGCTTTACACTGAGATAAATGATTATCGCTTAGAAAAGAATTTTTTTTTAAAAAGCTGATTCATAAACTCCTGATTATTCAGTCTAATCTGTGGTTGACATTGGTGTCTACTTAGCTTTTGGCTGAAACAGAAAAGTACTTTAGATCAAATGGCCCAACAATTGGCTAGCTAACCTTGGCCTGAGCTAACCTTTGCCATTCAAAGATGAGGAACTCACCAGAGAGCCCGTTCCACTTTGCATAGTTCTAATGCCTACAGTATGACATAGTGAAAGGAAATCTTCAACTCAGTTTAATCTTCCTACTTTTTTCCTCCTGAAGAGGACTTAAAAAAAGAATATGTGTGTGTGTGTGTGTGTGTGTGTGTGTGTGTGTGTGTGTGTACTTTATTCTTCATTAAGGGACTTATATATATCCCAGAAGAACCTTGCATGTTTGATGTTTAAGTAGCTCATATGCTCTTGCTGTCTCTTCTGTTGCTTGTCACGTTTTTTCTGGCACTTTTTCTTCCTATTGTAATATCTCCAGTTGCATTTCCAACCCTTCACACACACACACACACACACACACACACACACACACTCGGTTCCTACTGTTTCCTCTCCCTCCCATTTCCTATGCCCATCCCTCCCTAGCCTTTGTTGTCATTTTCTTTTCTCTCAGGTTCCATTTCTATTCTTTGATTGCCTCTGAACCATCTCTGTCTTGGCTCTCATTTTTCTCATCTGATGCTTCAGCTTGTAGTCAGAGTAACTGAAATGCAATTAAATGCAGATTTGTACTTCTTTTATGCAAATGTTTTTCCAAGAGGAACTAATACTTAGAGCTGAGTAGGTCGTTGCTGATTCTGTAATTCCGTCAATCAAGCATGTATTAAGCACTTACTGTGTGCTGGGCATGGTGCTAGGCACTGGGGATACAAAGAATAAAATAATCCTCATTCCTAAGGAGTTTGTGTTCTAATGGTGGAGACAACAAGAACGTAGGGAAGTACAAAGCACGTGCTATGGAGTTTCTCTTCCAACTTCCCCTCTTACTGGCAGACTGAGTCCCCAGAGGGCAGCTACTACATCTCTCCTCAGGGTTCTAGAGGTACCCCTTAACTATTTGCTGTTGTTCAGTCATTTCAGTTGTGTCTGACTCTGCCTGACCCCATTTGGGGTTTTCTTGGCAAAGGTACTGGAGCAGTTTGCCATTTCCTTCTCTAGCTCATTTTACAGAGGAGGAAACTGAGGCCAGCTGGGTTAAGTGACTTGCCCAGGGTCACTCAGCAAGTAAGTGTCTAAGGCTAAACTTGAACTCAGGTCTTTCTGACACCAGGCGTGGGTCCCTGTTTTGGAAATGTAAAAAAACAAAAACAAAAACAACCATACACCTTTTTCCTAAATGCCCACAAAAATCAGGGATTAGTAGACACTATGAAGACGAAACTTGGGGGTTCTCTGACCAGGATTTGGTAATATCTTTGGTGAGAAGAAATGCAGTCTCTGCAACTGAATCAGAAAGTGATTTAGAGAACCCTGCCCATGGTCATGCTAGCAAATTAGCCATGATCTGGCCAGGAGCAATGAGTAGAGGTTGCAAAGAAGTAAATTTAGGATTGACTTCAGGAAAATTTTCTTAACTATTAGAATTATACAGAGGAGGAATGAGCAATAGTTTCCCCTCACTAGAGAGCAAAGGCTGAATAACCACTTGTTCAGTATGTTGTAGTGGGAGTTCTTTTTTCCAGTGATGGTCTGGACCAGGCTGATAATTCTGGGTGATAGGGATTAGGGGAGCAAGAGCATGTTAGTCAAAGTGAAGATGGAGTAAGAATATTGATGGAATAAACTATTTATAAGATTCCAATGTTGGTGAGCTGGGATAGCAGGGTGATAGTGTTTCTTCAAACTAGATTCACTGGTTTGTTTGGTTTTTTAAAATTCCATTTATTTATTCTTTCATTTAATTAACAAATATTTATTGAGCTACACTTATGTGGAAAATACTGTAGGATACACAAGATGACAACAGATAGTTGTAGACATCTTCACACTAGGTGGCAGCATATGGAAACATTTATTAAACTATTAATGGCAACAATAGAGAGAATGCAGAAAAACAAATAAGGAATTACGTTAGAATACCATTATGAAAAGGGACATTATTACTTGGGTACACAAAACAAATCTTCTAAACTGTTCTCCCAGAAGCAAACCCTAAACATCTTGTGTTGGAATATGGTTAGTGGTTTGTTTTTTTTAATGGCACAGAATCAATTTCTTTGACATAGATTTTAAATATATTGAACTCAAATGCTATCAATCAATTTTCTTCTTTGCAGAGACATTAAAAAAAAATAACATCATGTTCCTGCTTGATGTTGAAAGACTATTCAGGATACAAAACACACGGGTTAAATGCTGAAATAGAACCATTATACTCTTTTGAATTAATGTCAGGTCACATTTGATGTCATTTCCTCAGTTTCTATTTTTCTCTTCCTTTTTTTATCTTTGGCATTGAGGATAAAATATCACGTTTTCTAATTTTCTTTAGTTTTTAAAATTTAACTCTCAACCATCCATTTCACTAGATTTTCACTGAAACCCATCTACAAAGCAGCATTAATCAGTGGAATATTCCATTGTGACTGCATATTCTGGCTGATTTTTCTCCAGGTACAAAATGAATAATTGGTACATCAGCACTTTTTTGTTTCCCGGGAGTGCCCAAGGTTGACAAGTGCTATTCAGGTTGAGGAGGGTACCTACTTGAAACAGATCAATAAACTCTTGTCCTTGGAAACTTTGGAAACCATTTGGCATGTCCCACCAAAAGATCCTCTCTTAATCACCCTCCTGAACCTCCTTAGAAGGCTACATACAAGTATGTCATGATAGAGAACTCCCAGACCTGGTTTCCTTGGGATTTCCAATTCCCAAAGCAGATGTGATCTCCCATTTGGACTATTTGGAATAAAAAGACCCATGGAATTACTATCTAGACTGGGAAACCAGGACTAAAACCAAGGATGTTCCTCTAAAACTCATACAATACAATTCTGTTTGGTTTACAAGTGGGCCCCAAATAAATAGAATCATAGAATTTTAGAGCTGGGATGGAACGTATAAATGATTATTTAATTCAATCCTTTTATTTTGCTTTTAAAGATACTGTGAATCAGAAAGGTTCAGTGATTTACCTGAGGTCATATAACTGATAAGTAACAAAACTAGAACTCAGGTGACTCACCAGTTTAGTCCTTTTTAGGAACTGTTGGGCAATATATCAAAAAAGTTCTGCCTGACCATTGGGTTCATACTAATTGATTTAATTATAGTCTTCCTACAATGCTATTGCTACAATTTTCCTTCTATGGTAATCATAGGATTTCAGGCTAGAAGGAACACGAGAAATCATCTGGTCTAACCTTTTCAGTATATTTTATGTCCACTAAGATATTTCATTAGTCTCATGCTAATTTACATGCCTGATTTAGATAATGATGTAGGTCTTACTTTGAATTTTTATTAAAATTTTAAGTTCCTTGGTGTTTTTTTCTTTTCCTCATTCTCATTTTTTATTCCTAGAAACTTGTGTAGACTTTCGATTTCACATAACCTTTCATAAAAAATGGAAATATGAAGATAATTACCATTGGGGGAAAAATGGTTTTGAATATCCAGCCTCGCCCAAATGGGGGGGGAGAAAGCTTTTCTCCTTATTTGCCATTTCCTGATTGCCATCTGCTGGATGAGAACAGCATTGTGATTTCTAGCTTCCTTAGTTCTTAGTAGTAAGTCAGTGATTTCCATGTTGAAACTATGATTAATACTGTGCTCTGCATTTTAGGCACAAGTCTGACTAAAATAATTCTTTATTAATTTAACATTATGACAAACTATGATTCCAGAGGACCAATGAAGAAGCCTGCTGCTACCTAGCTCCTGACAGAGAGGTGATGCAGAATTAGACTAATTTTTTCAGACATTGCCAATTCAATTAGCATAGTGCCTTGTATATAGTTGGCACTTAATAAATGCTTGTTGATGTGATACACTCCACTGTCTCTACATAGCACTTCCATTACACATTCTTGTGATTGTCCTTGAAAAGAATCTATTCAGCCTCCTTCACATGGGGAGGCTGAAGCAGCTGAGGAAGTTGGTGACACATGTGCCAGATTCCCATTACTCCTACTTTGTTATTTCAGGGGGAGTGATTTTGGAAAACTGTTTTCAATCACAGTCTTATGAACAGAATGTTAGACAGAGGTTTACGAGGCAATATGGTGGAGTGGAAAGAACACAAAACTAAGAGGAAATCTGGGTTTTCTAGAATTTAAACTTTGGCACTAATTAGCTACGTGACTTTGGGCAAGTCATTTGATGTCCCTGGGCTTTCAGTTTCCTCATTTGTATGTTGAGAGGTTCTCTAGATTCTCTCTAAGAAATTTTCTAGCTCTGTAATTCCATAAATTCTGTGAGTAAGTAGGGTGTTTCTTTTTTCTAGTACTAATTTTCTGAGTTTCTTTCCACGAAAAGTACTTTGAGAATTAATGCAATATTTGTCAAATATTCTAATTCCCACAGAAGAAACAAGATGGTAAAACTCCATTTTTAAGGAATAGGTCAGAACCAGAGTTATACAGACATATGTCAGAGATACTGTGAGTTTGGTTCCAGACCATCACAATAAAGTGAATATTGCAAAAAAATGAGTTACAATAATTTTTTTTTATTTACCAGTACTTATGAAAGTTATGTTTATGCCATACTGTAGTCTATTATGTATGCAATAGTATGTACATACCTTAACTTAAAAATACTTTATCGCTAAAAATACTAAACTTCAGCAAGTTGTAATCTTTTTGCTGATGGAGGGTCTTGTTGATAGCTGCTGACTGATCAGGGTAGAGGTCACTAAAGATTGTGGTGGCTGTGCCAATTTCTTAAAATAAGGTAACAACTAAGTTTGCCTCATAGATTGACTCTTCCTTTCATAGAAGCACTTAGAGGCCATTGCTGGATTCTTAGTTGGCCTAATTTCTATATTGTTGTGTCTCAAGGAATAGGGAGGCCCAAAGAGAGGGAGAGAGATGGGAGAACGGCTGGTAGGTGCAGCAGTCAGAATATGCACAATATTTATTAAGTTTGCAGTCTTATAGGAGTGCAATGCATAATACCCCAAAACAATTACAATAGTGATATAAAAGGATGCTGATCACAGGTCACCATAACATATATAGTAATAATGAAAAATTTGAAATATTGCAAGAACCAATAGTGATGGAGACACGATGTGAGCACATGCTACTGGAAAAATGGCACCAATAGATTTACTCAGGCAGGATTGCCATAGACCTTCAATTTGTAAGGGAACGCTATCTAAAAAGCTCCATAAAGTAAAGCCTAATAAAATTTATGTACCATAAAACTAATTTTTCTAGAAAGACAAAAGATGTAGAATTTTGATGATTTCATTAAAATTGTTTCATCTGAATAATGAAATAAAATAAATTTCCTATAATCATACAGTATATGAAATAACAGAATTGTAAGAATCATTCAGAGCTCCTTTATTGATTCACTATTTTTCATAATCCATCATTTTTTCTTTAACAACTAGCAGATGTTTTTGTAAGAATACCATATAAGATACCAAATACTTCTGTATGCACTAACCAAAGTGTGGTCTACTCTACAATATTCTTTGAGAATATCTGCCTGTTCCTTTCTAGTAGCACCATAAAGAATGCTCTCAGTATATGTGGAGAATATTCCCCTAAAGATTTTAGAGAGATGAAAAAGTAAGCACAAGAGTGAGTAATTAGTGATATATCATGGCTATCATTTTCAATAGTAATAATGCTTGAATTTTTCCCCCCAAAACACTGGATCTTTTCTCTTTTTTTAGACATCTTGAGAACTGATCTTTCAAAACTGTCACATCTAACATAGAACTATGGATGCTGGGTCTGGTAGAGATGTTTGTCCTGTATGTTTTTTTCTTTAGTACCATTTCTGCTTCCTTGTGTGGTGCCTTAGGGACTCTGATATTAGAGTGTGTAAGTGGCATCTCTACTGCCATTGATGGATAAACATTTATTAGGGAAATTTTGATAAACCTTTATGGTCAGACAACGAACTAACAGGCACTCATAATATAAGATCCCACTTTATTTATTTACTTTTGGCTACATAAAAGCTTTTGATTCAGCACAACAAAAAAAATATTAAAAACTCTTCCTCCAACAAGGCATCTGCCATGCATTTGTCAAAATTATTCAAGATTCCTTGAAAGCTGTAACAGAAACAGCCTTGTTGATCATCCCTTTGATGGTTAATATCAAGTGAAATATAAAACAGGTTGATGTATGTTCATCAAACGTATGTTCCCCATTGCCATGGAAGAGATCCAATGGAAGTTCAAGTCAGAGAGATTCCCTACAGAGGGTCAAGTGTTCCAAAAGCTCCTGTTTGCAGATGGCATTGTGATATTTGCATCAAGCCCCATTAGATTTCTGAGCCTCCTAGGTGAAACTCATAACCAATTCAATTCAATAAACATGATTAAGTGTGTACTATATAGTAGGCGCTGTGCTAAGAGCCAAGGATAGGAAAAAAAGAAAAAGAATGATAATCCCTGCCTCAAGGAGCTTACACTTTAATCAAGAAAGCTTATTCAAAAGAGTTTGGCTTAAGTACCTGCCAAGGAAAATTTAGCAGTTAAAGAGGAGCCATTGTTTTGACTATGACATACAGTTAGATTCTTGTTGTTGTGCAGTCAAGTTTCAATCACATCTGACTCTTCATGACCCCATTTGGGGTTTTCTTGGTAAAGATACTGGAGCGGTTTGCCATTTTGTTCTCTAGCTCATTCTACAGATTAGGAAACTGAGGCAAACAGGTATAAGTGTCAGACTAGTGTCAACTAGTGTCTGAGACTGGATTTGAAATCAAGTCTTCCTGACTCTAGGCCCAGTGCTCTATCCACTGTATCACCTAGCTGCCAATAGTTAGACATAGTTATGTGCATGTTGTCTCCCTCATTAAATTTTGAGCTCTTTAAGAGCAGGAGCTGTCTTTTACCTTTCTCAGTGCTGGGTATCCAGCACTTGGGATAGTATCTGGCACATAGGAGGCCCTTAACAAATGTTTATTGACTGATGGATAGCCTGCCTTGGACAGATGCTGATGGTAGATAGTGTTGGTCCAGAATTAACTACTAACAAGAGATAGGGAGGAGGGGAATTTCATTTGAGAAATTTTAGTGACCACAATCTTCTTCTTGAAGCAAAGGCCCATCTTTTTAATAACTGTTTTCCACTATGGTTGCTATATTGCTATGAATTATGGACACTATAGTCTTTTTTTTTTTTTTTTGCTTTCTGGAGGGAGGAAAGCAGGGCAATTGGGGTTAAGTGACTTGCCCAAGTAGCTAGTAAGCGTTAATTGTCTGAAGCCGAATTTTAACTCAGGTCCTCCCAATTCCAGGGCTGGTACTCTATTCACCGCACCACCCAGCTGCCCCAACACTATAGTCTTGAAAGAAATTAAAATAAATATTATCCAAGAATAATGGGGAAAAACATGGTGGGCATGACTAAACCAACACATTACAAATAAGGTATTACAAAGAAGAAGTAGGGTAAAATAGTCCACTAAAGGAATACATGAGCAAAAAAAGGAAAATGGATTCTTTGTTTGGAGAATGTGGGAGATAAGCAAGAGAGGAAGGGGAAGGGAACAACAGTTTATATAGCACCTACTACATGCCAGGCACTATCCAAGCATTTTCCAAATATTACCTCATTTGAACCTCACAATAACCCTGGGAGGTGGTCGCTATTATGATCCCCATTTTACAGTTGAAGAAACAGAGGCAGATAGTGATCAAATGACTTTCCCAGGGTCATAGGACTAGTTACTGTCTGAGGCCACATTTGAATTCAGATCTTCCGGATTCTAGATGCTGTCTGCTCCAGTGGCATCCCCACAATGTCACAAGAAAGTAAGCAAGGCCACATCTTAGATGAATCCCCTGTGGTGGACTCCTGGAAGGACATGAATAGAGCTGCCCAGAATGGTCGGACAAAAATGGCAGCAGGAATCTGCATCACTCTGACGCTCATATGTCTTTACTCGTTATCTCATTTGATCGTCACAAAAACCCTGTAAAGTAGGTGCTGCTATTATCCCCATTTTACCATTGATAAAACTGAGGAGGAGGGGGGAAGAAAAGCGAAATGACTTGATCAGGGTCACATAGCTATAATGGTATGAGGCAAGATTATGGACTCATGTCTTCCTGATACCAGGTCCAACAACTCTTACCTACTGTGCCATGTGAAGCCTCACTGATTCATTTAAATATTTAAAGTTTGGTAAATCAAAGTGCCGCCTTAAAAACTCTATTCCAAGAAAATAACTCCTATGAGTATGTTAAGATCATGTATGATTCTTTAAACATGCTACAGTGATATAAGTTGGCTAGGTAACTGATTATTCTTATCAAGTGGGGCGTAAAAGGGGGATACGTACGCTCAGCAGAAGTGTTTGTTACTGTCATTAGGGCTATCCATCTAAGAGTCTAATGGAAGAGGGATTCGGTAGAGATGGCAGATTTCTCCATATACTCCTGTATGTGGATGATAGAGTACTGATTGTTTCAAGCTCTAGAACAATAAAGAACCTCTAGAATGCGGTTCATATAAGTGTCTCAAAAGAATTCAACCTCACCATCCACACAGGAAAAATGACAAATGCCTATTGTCCAGACTCTGATGTACAGTTTGGTAAACAGCCTGTCAGCACATGTGGCTTGGACAGGCACCGCAGATGGACAGTAAACTGCACCCAGAATAGAATAGGAAGAAGACAATGGATTGTATTTGGAAAACTACATAGTTTTTACAATGATCTCCAAGATTCCTCTTGAAAGAAAAATGAATCTTTTAAAACCAATAGTCTACCAATATTGTATATAGCTATGAATCACATGTTGCCAGTCCCTGAAGAACTAAGATTCAGATTAACAAAAGACTTCTGGGTGAGGAAGGGGAAGGAAGTAGGGAGGGTGAGCACAAAGAATTACATACCAGAAGCCATATAAAAAATATAATCAGGGCAGCTAGGTGGCACAGTGAATAGTATATATATATACACACACACATATAAAGGATATGGGCCAGAAAGCAGTCAGGAGGAAGAATAACAGATGGATAGCCTATGTACTTCAGTTTTTATCCAGTTACTATTAGGAAACCTGGAGGAAGACCAATCACATCTAATGTCTTAAGACACTTGATTTAGTCTTTAGAGGATTTATAATTAAGAGTAGAATAGGATGAAAAGGAGGGCTGAGTGCATAACTGGAAGAAGTACTTGTATAAATATGATCAAAGTATCATGAAAGACCAAAATACTATATGAAAAATAAATTTCATTTTATATACTGTTAACATATATATGTATACATATGCACACATATTTAAATAATCCTTTGCATTGTTACCTTACCTAACTGGACAGGTGATGAAAAATATTTAATTAAAATGAAAAATTTTTTAGGTAACATAGTGGCACAACTAAATTTCCAAAGCAGACTTTGAATAGAGTCTCTTTCTAGTCCACCACTCCCAGAAATGTCTTCATGCCATAGGGTCAAGCACAGCAGAAGCTGCCTGAGTTGTAGTTGTTTCTATCAGGGTAAGTACTACTGTGTTAATTGGCATTTGTCAAAGAAACTCAAGTTAAAACCTGTTTTTGAAATAAGTGCTATGATGATTCTAACTGGTGAAGGATAATCTATTTTGTAAAGTGTTGTGAAATGCAATTTCTATAGAATGCTACCTACTGATGTTGAATAATTTATTTTTAATCATTTCTTATCACCTCTGTGGTTCATTAATTTAATTTTGTGGGAGTTCCCTGATAGAAGGCAAGCAGTTGAGTGAATGAGTCACAAACAATCTTTCCCTATTTTTCCTGCATGGAAAATACAATTCTCAGTTTCTTAGGGAAAAAAATGAGCAGTTGCAACATTTCTTAGTTTATAGAAATAAAGAGTTTTAGAGAATAAGGAGAAAGGCAAGAAAAGATCATTGCTGCCCATTTTTGACATAGGTGAGATGTTTATGAATAAGCTTTATTAGTAAAATAATATGTTATCGGATAGCATTTATAACCAACTTTATGGGGAAGAAATATTTTAAAATTTTAGTAGATCTTTGTTAGAATGAGTACACTGCTTTTATACTAGGAAGGACATAGACAAGAGAACAGGATGGGCCAATAGAGTTGGATGGCAATGTGCTTTGTCACTGGAGATATTGCCTATATTGATGAGATCATAGAGACTCGTTAAAGTCTTAGAGCAGTGGTTCTCAACCTTCCTAATGCCACAACCCTTTAATACTCATATGTGGGTGTATCTGCATGGGGCGGACTCACCTGGAGACAGATAGAGAAGCCGTGTCTCGGTTCCTAAGACTATTGGAAACGTGTTTTCCGATGGTCTTAGGTGACCTCTGTGACCCCTGTGAAAGGGTCATTCGACCCCAAAAGGGGTCATGACCCACAGGTTGAGAACCGCTGTTTTAGAGTATGCTTTTAGGAATCATATTTCCATCTTCCAGAGAAGAAATGACTTCTACTACTACCACTACTACCACTACTACTACCACTACTACTACTACTACTACTACCACCACTACTACCATTACTACTACCACTACTAGTATTACCACTACTACTACCACTACTACTACTACCACCACTACTACCACTACTACTACCACTACTACTACTATCACTACTACTACCACTACTACTACTACTACTACTACTACTACTACTACTACTACTATTACCAGTACTACTACTGCTACAATCCAAACTTCCCAGAACACATTCTCTTAATAAAAGAATTTGTTCTGTGAAGTTTGGATTCAGTCAAAGGGCTGTACTTGAGGACCTAGAAGGTCACATGTGGCCTCAAGGCCTCAGGTTTCCCACCCCTGGACTACAGAGTTAGGACAACCTGGCTTCCAGTTCTGTCGTTTTCACATTATGGCTGAGTGAATCTGGGCAAGTCCCTTAACCTGACAACTCAATCAATTGTAGATCTGCTTTAGTAGGAGTTTCCTTACCAAGTTGCTCCCCACTTTGATAAAATCACAGGTCTGCTAAAGGGGAGGAAACCTTCACCCTGTCCTTTTTCTTTCTCTAAACTCTGGGTCCCTTGAGATTTATTTAGTTTTAGTTTAGCTGTTTAGTTTCAATGGGTGAAATCTGGAATTTGAGGGGAGATTTTGAGTCAGATTGGCTGTGATGATTCAGTTAGAAGGTAAGAGGAAAATTACTGCTTAATAGAAAGATGAAATAATTGTGAAGAACTCTTCAGTTTAGAATGAGTCAGATTCTTTTAACAAGTGAGTATCATGGGAATGGGGAATGTAGCATAATTTGCTATTATTCAATGAAGAAAATGTATCACCAGATAAGAAAGCAGTTGCCCCTAGGGCCCTATGCTATGATTATGTTATGAAAAAAAGGAACATTATAATATTATTCAATTAATCAGGTTTTACCTGTGACCAGTCATTTGTTACAGAACTTATTTTCATTGCTTAGTTTGTTTTTTAAAAGCTTTCACTAGACAAATGAACCTTTCATCCATATGGGCTATTAAATGACAGTAATCTGAAAGGATTTATATATCTTTCTAAGTACTTCACTTGGATTGCCTAGGATTAATTTAGGAACTGGGGAGAAGCTGGTTATGTCAAGGTAGACAAGGGATTTATCCATCTAATTGGTGATTTAAAAAAATAGGACAGCAGAAATGTTGCTGTAATGCTCATTTTAGGATTATTAATCATAATTGATGTTTATTGAACTATGGAATCCCATAGGACCTTAGGCAAAAGCTTATAATACCGATATTCCTAACATACATGGGCAGGCAGCACGAGAGAACATTACACCAAAATTGCTAGAACCCATTTAATAAATTTTCTTTTAAATTATGATGGTAAAAATATTGTACTCCTAGATTCTTCTGCAGTCTAATGCTGGTTCTACCAGTCCAGGAATTGTGTGATCTTAGATAATTTATTTCCTCATTCATTTCCTTATTAGTAAAATGAAAGGATTGGACTCAGGAGTGTGTTGGAGCAGGCTGACCTCTTTATCTATGTCTCAGAAATCAGCCAATGCTACCAATCAAGCTTGCTTTAATGTGTGTTATTGATTTATTGTATTGATTTCTAGGTATAAGAAAGTGTTAATAATGTAGCTTAAACTTAAAAGTGTGCCTTGCATACATTTTTTTTTACCACTATACCCCTGGGTTGGACTATGTGACCTCTAAGGTCCAATTCAAACAAACTTATGATTCTAAATTGCCCACACACACACACACACACACACACACACACACACACACACACACACACAACATATTACTATAAAGCAGAAGTTCTTAACTTGAGGTTCCAGAATTTTTTTAAAAAAATAACTATTTCATATGAAAAAATGGTATGAATTATTATTGATTAGAGAAAAGAAAATTAAAACAGCCTTGAGATATCATTTTACACCTATCAGACTGGCTAAAATAATTGAAGGGAAAGTGATCAGTGTTCAAGGGGATATGGAAAAATTGGGACACTAATGCATTGTTAGTAAGAAATGTGAACTGATCCAACCATTTCGGAGAGAAATCTGGAATTACGCCCAAAAGAGTTATTAAACTGCCTATATCCTTTGACCCAGCAATACCTCTACTAGGGTCTATTTCCAAAAATGGTTAAGGAAAAAGGTCAGGAACCTATGGGTTCTAAAGTATTTATACCAGGCAATTCTTGAAGACTATAAATTAGAGACAAATTGTTGATTTGTTAGTAGAGAGGGTTTTCCACACTGGAAATTCCACATAGTGATGAAATCACAAATCCAGCTTTATCCTTCTCTCTCTGTGTGTGTCTCTGTCTCTGTCTGTCTCTCCCTCTCTCCCTCTCTCACTTATATAGATAGATACAGATCTCTAGATATCTATATGTGACATACACTATACTATATCAAGTTCAGTACCTTGTGAAGCTACATCAGGTCACCTAATTTTCAACATAAATGGCTATAAATGATATCTGGATGTTTAAAAAAAAATTCAGTCCAGTTTCAAAAGGTAAACATTAGTCACCACTGAGGCTTTTCAAAAGAATGAGTATGATTACAAGAATTCTAATAAGGCAGCTAAACAGTGGCAACATCTTTAGAATAAGTAAACAACCTTGTCAAGTCCCAAGGTGACTGTTTTGAAGAGGATATCCCTCGTTTGGAATTAGGATCATAGATTCAGAACTGGGAAAGACTTTAGACATCATCCAGAGAAATTAATTTGCCCAAGAAAGGTCAAAGAGAGGACCAGAGTAGGAGAGGCAGAATTTGAATCCAGGTCATCTGTCTGTAGGTCCAATGTTCTTTTTATCACATCGGACTCTTTACGTACTGTTACACTGGTTAAAAGGTCAGTCCCACTACCTTATTGTTACACTGTGTACTAAAATCCCAGTTCATTCATTTATTCATTCAACAAGCATTTATCAGTCATCTGTTGCCCTAGCAGGCAGCTTTCTCACATGACTGTGATTGCCCTTCTATCCTGTTTTTCTGTTTCAGTGAATGTACCAATGTGGAATATTCATTTGGAACATGTAAAAGGAATAGGAAATTAATGACCTCAAAAAAGCCCCAAAGATTTTACTAAGAGAAAAATGAGCACTGTTCTCAGTTTTTAGGTTTCCCACAAGTAAACCTTTAAGTACAAAGGTTCCTTTTGAAGTAGGAGTAAATGTGAAAGTGTATTGTAGAAGTGATTTAAAAATAAAGTCACATTCAATGATCAGTTCTTCCCCTGAAAGCAGAATAGAGAAAACTATGTAGAAACTTTTCGTTCATTATAGATTTTTTTCAAATTCCTTTAAGGAGGCAAAACTTGTTCGGATTGTAGAATTAATTTAGGACAGGACTATGGGGTTTCTCTTTTTCTAGATCGCTTGTTAATTGAGATGGAGCCATAACAATCACATCTTAATAGAATTCAGGATGAGGACACTGAGGCCCAGAGGGAAAAAGGGAAGTCAAGAGAGTTAATTCTAGAAATAGAATCAATTAATTACCCAACATTTATAAAGCATTTACAATATGCCAGAGGCTGCTAGGTGGCGCCATAGTGCACAGAGCACTGGTTGGACCTGGAGTCAGGGAGACTCATCTTCCTGAGTTCAAATGTGACCTCAAACACTTACTAGCTGTGTGACCCTGGGCAAGTCACTTAACCCTATTTGCCTCGGTTTCCTCACTGGAAAATGAGCCGGGGAAGGAAAGAGCAAACCATTCCAGTATCTTTGCCAAAAAAACCCAAATGGGGTCACGAAGAGTCAGACATAACTGAAAACTTTATGCCAGGTGCTGTTAAGCCCTGAGGATACAAAGAAAGGTAAAAACACAAAAATAATCCTTGCCCTCAAGGAGCTTATATACTGTTGGAGAAGATGACATGTAAATCAATAGGAACAAACAGCAGCTGGGGAGTCAGGGAAACAGAGCTTCCTACAGAAAGCTGTGTTTGAGTTCAGTCTTGAAAGCAGCCAGGAATGTCCAGACTCAGAGGCGAGGCAACGTTCCCATAATATGTGAGGGTACAGATAGGAAATGGAGTGTTCTTTGCGAGGAACAGCAAGAAGGCTGGTGTCACTGGACTTTATAGTGCATGGAGGGGGTTGTGAAGTGTGAGAAAAGTGAGAAAGTCAAGGAAATGACTAATTCTGTGAAATGACAGAGAACTTCATGTTTGACCTTGGAGGCAATGGGGAGTCTCTGGGGGTCATTTAGCAGGAGGGTCTCATGCTCAGACCCATGTTTTTAGGAAAATGACTTTAGCCACGATATTTAATAAAGAGATCATTAGTCACTTTGGAAAGACCAGTCTCAATGGAATGATGAAGGCAGATTGTCATGGATTCAGAAGAGAAAGAAGGGGTGGCTAGGTGGCACACTGAATAGGGCACCAGCCCTGGAGTCAGGAGGACCTGAGTTCAAAAACTTATTAGCCATGTGACCTTGGGCAAGTCACTTAATCCCAAATGCCCTCCAAAAGGCAAAAAAAAAAAAAAAGAGAGAGAAAAGAGCAGAAGGGTAGGTTCCACATATAGATGATTTATTCAAAAGGTTTAGCAGGGAAAGGAATGTATAGGATGATAGCTAGCAATTCAAATAAGAGGTTTTTTGAGAATGATAGAGATAAGGGATTGTGTTTGTATGCAGCAGGTAAGGAGCCAGTATAGAATGAATGAATGATTGAATGAAACATTTATTAAGGGATTACTATAAGCAATGCACTGGGGAAAAATAAAAAACTAAGGTAATTCCTGCCTCGAGGAGTTTACGATCTAATGGAGGAGAGAACACATATGAGAGGTTTCTACTGCAAATCAGTCCCATGATCCTTAAGTTGCATTGCTAAAGCAGATGTTAAGGCCTCTTCTTTAAAATCATTTCCACTAATAAAATGATAGCAGTTTCTGATGGTGAACTATTTGACAGTGGCAAGAATTTCCTTGTTGGGTCTTCAATACAAATAGGACCACTTACCAGGTTGCATCTCCACAGGGGTTGCTTCTCAAGGATGATCGCTGTGGACACTGGGATGGAAGCATTGCTATTCCCAAGTCTCTTGGGTTCAGAATCCTGAGATGCCTCTATCAGGGTTTGAGGGGAGACTGTGGTCTAGGAGTTGTTGGTGGTTTTGAGTTGTCTGGCACATGTCTCTGTCAGGGAGGCTTGCTGTTTTTGCTAGCCTGGTTCACCTGCCCTGTGAGCGGCAGTCAGCTGGTATTTGATGGGGATGGCTGACCCTCTCTCCACAGGCATTGTTTCCTTTAATGATGGCTGTGAGAGCTGAGCTAGAAGCAAGGTCACCTGGGGAGATTCCACTAGCCCCAGGGCTCCTGTGCCTCTTGGTGGCAATTGGTCAGCTATTGTCATTGGTGGTAATGAGGAAAGTGGGTTCCTTCTCCATAATGATTCTTCCCTTCAGTGATAGTTATGGGAACTGGACTGGAAGCATGATGGTTGGGAGACATTAATATTCTCAAGTTTCCCAAAGAAATATTGAAAATAAAAGAGAAAATGGAAATTATAGTTATGATAATGTTTGGAGAAGACAGGAGATGAGGCAAGAGAGACCACATCTTCATTAGGCACTGATGGAGGAGACAGTGAGGGAAGATGTCAGAGGAATATGAAATGAGAAGGGGAGAAGAGATAGCTCCTAACAGATGGTCTAAATTATTTCATTGAAATATGAGGCCAGGTCTTCAGCTGAGAGGGTAGGGGAAGGAGGTGCCACGCAAGGCTTAAGGAGAAATAAGGTCTGGAACAGCTGCTTTGGTGAGTGAGACAGAGACCTCAAGTCCCAATTTGGGAAAACAAAAGAGTGCAATTTAAAGAGCAAAATCATTTATTGTGTCTCATTTGGTTTTATTTTATATTTAACTTTTTTTCCTATCTTCACAGATTTATGTGCTATGACTTTTATGGTATAAATGAAACGTGTGTCATGTGTCTTTCTCTGCCCTTATTCTTTCAAAGGAGAATGTTAAAAAACAAAAACCTCACTCCACATGTTTATATCTTTTTAGATTTGTATTGACTTAAAAATTCCATCACCTATATTTCTCTCCATGTCTCCCTTCACTCCTCCCAGAAATAACAAAAACTTTTTAAAAATGGAAAAGGAAAAAAAATTCAGCTAAACTAGCCAACACACGTGTGACTTTCTACATCCGTGGATCCCTTGCAAAGAAGCCAGGGGAAGTGTTTTCTCCCATCTTCTCTTTGGGGCCAGGCTTGATGAGTAGGTTTTGTAACATTCAACTTATTGTCAGTCATTGTGTATACCGCTTTTCCAGTTCTGCTTACTTCACTCTGCATAAGTTCATGTCTTTGCCTGCTTCTTGGTATTTATCACCGAAGCTCACTGTTTCTTGTCATACCAGGAATAAGATTTCATTACATTCAACTCTTAATTAACTCTTCTTTAGCCAGGTGACTCCTCAATTGATGGGGCTCTACTTTGTTTCCAATCCCCTGAGATTACAAAAAGTACAGTTATAAATATTTTGGTATATATGGGGCTGTTATTTTTGTCACTGATAAACAATATTTGGCATATATGCCTTGCAGTGGGATCCTTATGTCAAAGGGCATGGACATTTTACTCACTTTCTTAGAATAATATCAATTATTTTCCAGAATACTTGAACCAATGCACAGCTTTTTCACAGGTTTTTTTTTTCTTATATCCTTTTGTTCATTTGTCTATTGGGATATGGCTTTTAGTGTTATATATTTGTATCATTACCTTATATTGTTATGGATGTCAGATACTTGGTGATATTTGATAAATGACAAAAAACATTTTTC
>CM053585.1:88459606-88477550 GCA_028646515.1 Pseudochirops corinnae
TCTAGAGCCCTCTTTTAGTTAAAAATTTCTACTCCTCACTATACTTACGAAAGGTATCTGCTTTTCTTCTTCTATTATTAATATGACCTTTAAATAACATGGCTTTTAGTAATATGACCTGCTCTTATTTTTAATAATATGACCTTTTATGTCTAGCTGGTTTGCATTTTTTGCAGCATGTGGTATAAACAATTGGTTTAAATCTCTTTTCTGCCAAATTGCTTTTTAGTTTTCTCCACAGTTCTTTTCAAATAGGAAGCCTTTCCTCCAAAAATGTGTTCTTGGGCCCATCAAGTAAGGGGCTACTGTTTTCAATTACTTCTGTTACACTTATCTGCTTTTCTGTTTTTTTAACCAGCACCAAATACTTTTTTTTAACCATCCATATTTGATTTTATTTTAAAAGTCACAAACATGAAATAAATGGAGCACTTTATATACACCATAGAACAGAAAAAGAAGATTGTATGTGAAACAGTGTCATGTATGGCTTGATTTTCTTTTTGAGTAATTAAAAAATTTAATGTGGACTTTCAAAGCTACCTTGATTTCATCTGGCCTTCCTCTTCTATTTGGTGTATTAAAAAAAATCCATGCTTTACTTTTCTTTTTTGAGGGGTGAGGGAAAGAAGTGATTCCTATTCCTAGTCTTCCTTATACTGGCATCCTCTCCAACTCAAAATTGAAAAAAATTTTAAAAAAATATTTGCAATGAAAGCACAAAGGGAAAATAATTTGTCCATGTCCACAAATATACATTTTATTCTCATCTTGAATCCATCACTTTGGCACCAAATACTTCTGATGATTGCTGCTTTGTAATATAGTTTGAGTCCTACTAATACCATAATATGTGGTTTTTTGTTTGTTTTTTTACTGCCTCCTTATCTATTTTGAATTTCAGTTTCTTATTAGCCTTTTTGATTGTGCCACCTAAGGTCTGTAAGTACCAGACTGAAAGACCTGGGTTTAATCCCTGCCTCTGACATATACTAGCTGTGTTACTTTGGGCAAGTCACTTACCTTTTCAGTGCTCTAAGTAGGCCTCTAAGACTCTAAGTTGCAGAGAAGTTGCTAACTTCCTTAAATCAATGAAATTACAGGCTAAGTCTTTTACAGTCTAAATATTATTCTCTTTGGCAGAGAAAACATAAGCTTTTCATGTCTGAGACACCCTTATCAGCAATCTTATATCTTGTTTTATTCTTTTTCTCAATATAGTTAAAAAACCAAAACAAATGTAACTTTTTTCCCAGTCAATCCTTGCCAGATTCATTTCATTGAGTTCTAGGATTCCTGACACTATTCTTAACCATATCATGACAGATCACAGAGCCTTTTAGGAGAGAACGTGCAGAAGTGTTTTGTTTGTCCATCCACACAGGAAAGACCAAATGGATTAAGAGTGCCTCGTGACCACATTTCAACAAATAACCTGTAGATGCATTTGTGGGACAGACAACATAGGACAATGGGCTGGGCCTAGAGCTGAAAAAGAGCAAAAGAGCAGGCTGGAGTGTTTTCGGGAAATTGCAAAGCACTTTTACTAATCCAAAGCTTCTCATAACAGCAAAAGTCTATCTTTTTCAAAACCAACATTTTACTTGTCTTACTGTATGGCAGTGAGACCTAGAATATCATTGCCCCCAAACAACTAAAGATGAGTATTACACAGAGTGCAATGGAAAGAAGCCTAGCTGGTGTGAACAAGCTGCAACATATAACCAACAAGGAATTCTGAAGGAATAAAGAACGTCATTCTTTTGTGTTAGGCACAGCAAGTGGAAAGCCAGAATGTACCACTGGTATACTTGTGATGCCAAAAGAGAGTGAGGACCACCTTTGGCCCCATCGGGTGGACTCAGCAAACTTCTGGAAGGTTGTGGAAAGTTACATGGGTTGAAAATTTGGAACTCAAAATCTTATGGAAGTGAACATTGAAAACTAAAAAATACATATTTTAAAAAAAAAAACCTGCCTGGGAAGATTTGTATGAATTAATGCAGAGTGAAGTGAGCAGAACCAAGAGAACAATTTGTACAATACCAATAGCCCTGAAAAACTAACAACTTTGAAAGACTGATGAACTACGCTACCCAAATCCTGAGAGATTTTAAGACCTAACATGCGGAACAAGACACAATTTTTGGACATGGCCAATGTGGAAATTTATTTTGCTTGACTAGGTATATTTGCTTCAGTGATTTGTTTTTTCTTTGAAATTAGGGGTAGGAAAGAAAATAAACGGTTATTAATTGAAAAATAAAATGAGTAACAGCAACTCTAAAAAAGAATTCATTCTTAACTTTCATCCATAATTCATCTATAACTATGAAAGGTAAAAGAAAAAACCAGATGGATTCAGCTTTTCACAATACTGTCTTGATATTACGATATTACAATAAAACTCAGTTCTTAATAAGTAGGGCAAACATTTCTATTCGCTTCTGTTTCATAGTGCTTGCTCATATGACTGAAGATGTAAACATGATGAAAACATTTATCAAAAATAGTTGATGCTTAATAATACTTGGGGATAATTGAAAAAACATGGTGGTCTGATATTCAATACAATGTGAAAAGGAATTTCAATGTGTTACAATGGAATTTCAATGTTAACATTTTCCTCTGTTAGAAAAACAATTTTCTTAATTAAAACATATCTGTGAGCTACTAATTGGAAGATCTCCCTGATATTATTAGAACCTCCATTAGTTTTTCTGCTATAAGAAAGAAATACTTAGAAATTAAAATGTCTTGCTACATCATGCTTTTAATTTTATGTGAACTACAAATGCTTATTCGCATGTAATCAATGGTGTGTGCAAAGAAAAAAAAACAATGCTGAAGACATAATTGCATATTAATACTTAATATTTTAAAAATTTCTTTACATTTCTTTGACAGAGGCATGTGCATGATTTACTTACAAAGCATCTATGTGCAATGATTTGTGATTTAAAAAGATAAAAATTTATACAAAAATCCAACATTGTCCAGACTGCAGCAGATCTGTATCCAAAAAATGTGCCTCCGAGGATGTGTTTACCACAAGTCCATCAGCTGTTGGCTGTAATCAAACAGAAAGACGGTACTTTTACAGAGCTTTTACTGCTCCCACTTTCCTCTTCAACGAGGTGGAGTTTTCTTCTGAATTACCTTCATGATTTTCATCATCTTGATTGAGACCATCTTGGCTGACAAAGTCATCCTGATCATTTTCTCCCCAGTGTTCTCCTAGGTTGTCTTCATCAGGGCTAAGATAGGGCAAAAATAAATAAAATAAAAAGATTCTCATATGCTAATCATCCACAGGGAAAATTACAAGGTAAACAAATCCTCATGCATATTCTCCTATTATGTAATTCTATGTCTTCCTCAAATTCATGATGCTGATGCCTTTCCAGAAAATTTTGTAGACAGACTGACTGCTGGAAAAATTACATTTTGGTCTTAGAAAAGTTCTATGTCAATGATTTTGTTATTCATTATTAAGGCTTTACTTTTAAAAAGTACCATGTTTTTAAAAAACACAAATAAAAGTGCCATATTTATATTATCATTACATTTTCTAGGAGCCAGAAACAAGTGCTTTGCTCTGTGCCATAGTGGATACAGGGAAGCGCTTCTGGAGTCAGGAAGACCTTGGTCCAGTTCCACATAAGACACTTAAGAGCTGGGGGACTCTAAGCAAATCACTTACCTCTAGTTACCTCAAAAATGGGGATAATGACACAAGTGACTCACAAGATATTTATGAGGAACAAGTGCTTTGTAAACCCTAAAATGTTATATGAAAAACAAAAAAGTTTAAGATTTGAATAAACAGGACCTTTTTAAGTGTAAATCATTAAGAACTTATATGCGTATTACCTTACTTCATCTTCAGAGTGTTCAATCTCTTGGTCTATCAAGTACTCTGCATTTTGGCCTTTCTTTGAAACAAACTCATCACAAAGTCCTAATCCTCTTAAGGTGTCAGAATAATGTTTTTCTGCAGATATTCTTGCATTTTTCTAAAAGGAAAAAAAATTACTTTTGTTAGTTAACCAGAAAGAAAGCAAACTTCCTCAGTAAAGCACTATTACTTATCAGAGAGGTGATTAGAAGATCCTTTGGAAATGAATTCCACTGGTACCTAGCATAGATCTATGGGGAACTTTTTTTTACTGTAATTACCGCAGTTACTACCATGTATTTGACTGTAGCCTAAGATCAGTAAACAAGCTAACAATTACTGCAGTTATCTTTGGAAAAACTCTAAAGAATTCATGCCCATCCCTTAATTGATAGTCTGTAGATATACACAATCCATATTAAAACTGGCAACCATTTCCATGTCTCATCAGAAGTTTCTAATGCTCTGTGGCGACTACAGAATTAGCTTTGGTGAACCTTTGAAGCCTCCAAGGATCCTGGGGCCATAGGTTTGGGGAATCCCTGGGCTGACTGGGAGTCACAGTTATGGACTTAGAGCTCAAAGGGCAAGTAACTCTTCCTTAGGGAAGCTGGCTCCTCATTTCATAGATAAGAAACTGAGGCACCAAGAAGCCAAGTGGCTGTCCCAGGGTCACGCAGCTAAGAAGGATCTAAGGCCAGTCTGGCTTTGAGCTACTTTCTAATGTGTACCACATTAGTGCCATGGCTTTCTTATAGGGGTTTCTTACAGGGGTCATTTGAATTTGGTAGAGATTCCCATGAGTGGGGTATAAAATCCTGAATACCCTAGAACTGGCCTGGTCAAATTAATAAACCTTCCCCATATTTCAGGATGAGCCAGTCCAAGCCAATTCCCTTATGTAAACAAAGGCTTCTTAAATAATAAGAGCTACCTCAAAGTAGACTGGGCTGCTGGTAAGAGGAGGGGAGGGGCAGGGCAGCATAACCACCTGGAGTCGACTCTCCAAACTAGCCTGGGAATGGAGTAAAGAGGTAACACACAGTGCCAAATAACCCCCTGGGAAGAGAATTTGAGGCCATGCTATAATTACTGAAAGCATAGGAGTTCCTGCTAGTCTGAATAGCCACGGTTATATTTCTCATGTTCAAAGGCTCCTGAGAATGTTGAGTGGTCATAAACTAAAAAGTCCAACACCTGAGGATCCTCCTCTTAGCTCACATGCCATCCCTCCATCCCTTTAATAAATAACTAACTTTGGCCAATACACCATTTTTTTCATGAGTAAATCCTGATCTTTCACAACATTTCCTCCTGCAACCTCTGCTCTGAGTTCTTTCCTTTTGGCCAAGCTGACCTTTTGAGTATGACCTTCAATTCCTTCAAGCCATCCTTATATGACACGATTTTGAGATTCTTCATCCTTGTCAACATCCCCTGGACACCTCTAACTTTTCACATCCCTGGCTTATGGCTAGCATGACCCTCAAATCTGTTCTGCTTCACAGAACCTGAGCACTAAAAAGGGCCTTAGAGGCCCTTTTGTCCAACCCACCAACAAAAGGAATCCCTCACTCTCACACTCCACGAGGGTTTTTTTTTTCTATTTTTAATATAGGAAACATGGCTAGATAGAACTTGCATAAATGCTCTTTGGGGAGTCCTCAATAATTTTTAAGAAAATAAAGGTGTCCTGAGACAAAAAAAGTTTGAGAATTGCTGTTTCAGCCTGTCAAGATCCTTTTGGATCCTCACTCTGTCATCCAATCTGTGAGCTATCTCCTCTAGCCAACTTTCAGTCATTTGCAGATGTGATGATCATACAGTAAAGGCTCCACTGTCCAATCCATTCAAAGCAAAGATCTGATTTCTTCTTTGATTCTCCTTTTTCTCTCAACATGACTGAAAAAACCCCTTTCTGGTGTCAGTTTCCCCCACTGTCAACCTCATATCCTTCTGAATTTTAGCATTACTGATGGTATTTTTACAAGACCATGCCATGTGCCTTAAAGTCAACTCTTTACATGACTATGCTTCCATTTTCTATATATTTCTTTTCAAATCTAAGTTGCTGGGTGAATTCTCTATGCATTTGCTTCACTTACCAGTCACTTCAAACAAATCCCCCTTTCCTTTCTCTCCCTGGAATTTTTTGCCTTTGGGCCTTCAAACATTCTTGAGCATCTCCCATCCTTCCTGGGCTGACTTTCTTTGGAGCATTTTGATCCATGGGATCTGACCTCTCTTTCCTCTGCACTCTTTTATATATGCTTTCATAAACCGTAAGGAGTGTGTCAAAATATACTCTGATTTCTTCTCCTTCTCCATCATAAACTCTAGGAGGGAAGGCTACTTCCTCCTGGGGTTCCTATCATTTCCATCACAGCAACCAATTCTTCCTTATTAGGGAGAATAAGAATTTCTCCTTTTTCATTTCTCCACCTTTTGAAAGCTGAAATGATCACTAAGTCAGGAAGTTATTAACTGCTCTCCTTTTGCAAAGAGATAACTCCAACAAATGTCGATGTAAGTGAATTATCTAACTCCTCCCCTGCCGATCAATCATGACTCTGCCAGAATCGTAATCTATGATCTATTTCCCAACTTGTCATCCGTTTTTCTCTTTCCACTCAGGTGATAATGTAGGATATGCTAATAACAAAACAACCTCTGTTTCCTTCACCACTGACCACTTTCCTGAGACCACTGTATCTGTAGTCACCCTTGCCAATGACCATTCCTTTTCCCACTCCAGGAAAGAGCCTGTAAATTTCTTGTTCTGTGCTGTTTCTGCCACTTCTACCTCCTTATCTTGTCCTTGACATCATCGGTCAACTTTTCCTCTTTTAAGACAGTTAATAAGCATTTATTAAATATCTGCTATGTGCCAGGGACTGCACTATATACTAAGACTATGACTTCTCATTTTTACCATCTTCTCCCCGTCCTCATCACTGTAATCTACTTCTCTCCAGGATACTTCCCTCTTCTTCAATGACTTTAGCAACTGGATCACAGATTTCCTCTTCATCCCTTCCACTGTTCATAGCTATAAGCTAATAATAATAATGATGTTCAAAGTTTAAGGAACTATATTTTAGTCGATAATGATCAGATGTTTTTTCCTAAGTAACCAAAAAATTAAAATAAAAATTTCTCTATAATCAGTGCCCAAACTGGAAAATGAAGTGTTCATTTGCTATGGTAGAGCTTTAAAAAAAAGAGATTTCATAAAATTAAGTGGAGAGAGAAGATCATATAGTGTAAAAATAATTCAGGTTTTCTAGCAGGTAAAATTTTCTTTCAAACTTTAATTTTGCATATTTATTTTCCATATTCAAAACTATCCATTTGTTCCCTGCTCCTCTCCTTATTTAAAAAACTTATTTCCCAAGGTTTTAGACTTAGAAACATTTAAGGAATGGGAATTCAAAGAATGCTGCAACTTCTGCAGTCTATGACTATGTCTTTGCAGTACAGAATAAAGAAGAGAAAGTCATAATCTAATTAATGTGATCAACACAAACCAGAGAACTGTATAATTCTATCAAGTGATTTAAAAAATTTTTTATTATCCTGTTCTAATAACTATACTGGCCATATTAATCACATACTGATAAAATTACTTTATGCTGCAAATACACAATTTAAGACATTGGTTCTGTTTGCCTGGATCTAAAACTGACATAAAAAATTCATACCTAGAGGTATGATATAAAATGTAATATATGTCATTATGCTCAAACCAGCATATAAAACCTACATTTTATGACACTATGATCCTATGTGGATTTGGGAGTAGACTGTGACCAGTACACAAACTTCTCTTTGACAGACCCAACTATTTGTCTCTTGAAGACAAATAGTTGGCTTATGTGGCCACATCTCTAGACAGCCATAGCTGTTACTGGAAGGCTTGACTTTTCTGAAGAGCTTCTCCAGCCCTAAATCTTGGAGTTGATGATCTTAATTCTCTATGGTCTGTGGCTTAAAATGTATGTTGTTGGTAGTACCTCTTCCCTTTTGTGTGGGAATGATCTGTTCAAAGCCAAACCACTCATACATATCCCATTTTGGGGGCAGGTGAGAAAATGATTTAACAGGGATTGTGGGCTGTGAAAAGTACTTAAGTCTCAGGCTAAAACAGGAATTTTTTGTATGTTATGAAGATGCCATTTAAAGAAAATTACAGTTTTGGAAAAAATGTTTTGTTTACAACTTAAATTATTTTAATTAGTGTCATGAATGTGATACTCTGATGCCACACTGATGATTCCTGGTGTTTTTTTTTTCCTAAGTTATGAAACCTCTAAAATTTTTTTCACCATTCAAAATTAAAGAAAAGTTTCACCCTAAGATCTAATTAAGTCAGTTCTGAAAAATGCAAATAACCACTATTTTTAGTCAGTATCTAAAATGCTTCTATGTAAAAAATTAAGAATATTTAATATAGAAATAAACTTCACATTCTATACAGGCTTAAATCTGTCATTGACATAGCTCAGATTTTTAAGCAAAATTATCTGGTTAACTTGATGCATTTGTCATAAATGCTTCTTAGAGAATCACTTCATAAAGAGGGAAAGTTGGGAGTTGAAAAGATAAGAGCAAAAAAAACTAAAGAACTAAATGCCAATCCACACAACCTGAGCAACTCTTTCAAACAGTAATGGCCTCTTCTTCAATCTCTTTTCTATTTCTTCTAGTTCTTGTAGGTACTCTTTCATCCTTTCCTTCTCATTCTTTCTATCATTAAAGTAATATAAAAGAAGAAATTTAGTTTTTTAAAATTATGCTCAAAATAAGAATTACACAGAATAATAAGTAGCTTTTCCTAAGAAATTTTAAAAATAAATTATGTATGAAATAGCTTACCATATTCCTTTTCCCTAGTCAAGGTTTTATATATATATGTGTACACATATTTTGTGGTGCCTTAAGTCAGACAGAAAATGTACTGGCAGAATCAGTCTATTCATTGGGAATATACTGGCTGCTAATACACTGATTGCTAACTGGTAGTTAGTAAACAGGACCTGGCCTAAAGAGGAGACCATATACTCTACTAATTAATGTGCAAACCATCAATTTAATAGCTGGAAAATATATACACACAAATACCATTCCTCTATATACACACACTTCTATATAAGTTGCTAAGACTTTTGGGATACCTTATACATTAATCTTATAGACTCGTGATTTCAATGGTGTAGGGAGCTGCCAGTGAGGAAATTCCCTTTCTCCCCATCCATACGGGTTACTGTTTTGCAAGTTCTAGTCTTAAAGAAAGTGTATTGTCCAGAATCACAAAGCCAGGAAAGGTCACAAATAAGAGCTTGAATCAGGTCTTTCCTAAGTTAAGGTCTGCTATTTCCCATGCCATACTGCTTCATATCTATCTTCTATATACCAACCTTTAGGTTAGAGAAATGAGTACTTTCTCTCATGTACCCAAATCCGAAAATAAATGAGTTTAAGATTTCTTGTGACAGAATTCCATACACGTATACACACATAAATACATATGTGTAGATATACCCATATATGTCCTAAAGCAGCAGTTCTCCATCTGTGGCTTATGTTCAATTTGTAACAATGAAAATACATCCTGCATATCAGATATTTACATTATGATTCATAACAGTAGCAAAATTACAGTTATGAAGTAGCAAGGAAAATAATTTTATGGTTGGGGGTCACTACAACATGAGGAACTGTATTAAAGGGCCGCGGCATTAGGAAGGTTGAGAACCACTGTAGAGGTTTGAGTGTAGTTTTAAGCTTTAATAACTTCAGAAATATAAATGCTGCAAACTTACAAAAAACAATCATTTGAAATTGATTAAATTTCTTTTATATTTACTTAGTTTTGTAAATAATAAGTTTTTAATTTGAACAATTCTGGACAACCTGAAACTATGCACTGCCTATGTGACAGTTTCTAGATGACCCCTTCTCAGACCAGTGGACTAGACAAAGAAGTCCTCTTGCTAAGCCACCTAATCTATCTCCATCAGAATTTTTCTTTTAGGTCATGTCAAAACTGTCATGTATCCATCAAAACTTTCTTCTTTGTACGATCCTAAGGTTAGGATTACAAATGCCTTCCTTTTAGTCACTGAGTAGCACCTGAAGAAAGCTTTTGCAAGGTTTGAAAAACTGGCCAGAGTGATATAGAACACTAGAGAGTAGTTAGGTTGAATTTCAATAAGAAACAAACCAGTATCTTAAAATCTTAAAATACCTAACTTTCCAACTGCTGTTTTTTAAAGTTTGTGTAGCATTTACACTTCTGAAGTTACCAAAGTTTAAAACTGTACTAAGCCTTTTGGGACATCCTGTACATAGGCCATCAGGTGTGTGTGTGTGTGTGTGTGTGTGTGTGTGTGTGTGTGTATACACATACATATTTTATATATACTCATATACATTTATATAGAGATAAAATATAAAAATATATATCTACACCTACCTGCCTACACACACACACACACACACACACACACACACACACACACACACACACACGTCTTGTTTGGTCTCTATGTCCCCCAGCAACAACTTAAAGACTCTATGTGGGGGCGGCTAGGTGGCACAGTGAATGGAGCAGCAGCCCTGGAGTCAGGAGGACCTGAGTTCAAATTTGGCCTCAGACACTTAACACTTACCAGCTATGTGACCTTGGGCAAATCACTTAACCCCAACTGCCCTGCTTTCCCCCTCCAAAAAGCAAAAAACAAACAAACAAAAAAACCCTGTGGCAGAACAATTCCAATCTGCATTGATGGAGGGAATTTCTTCCCAGGGAGCTGCTTATACTATGGAATCCCAAGTTTAGACCACTCTCTTCTCCTTCAAAAAGAGAAAGAAACCAATTTGTGGGTCCAGAGATGTATGTAACTCCTATCATCCTAAATGATAACCATAATAAACTATATTCAGAATAACAACTCTGCTGACCCTTGGTGCCCTGAAAGAACCCAACCCACTTCCTGTGGACATTTCTAAATACTTGAGGTAACTCAGTATCAGATCATTCCCCTTATACCAACATTGATAATTTTTTAAAAAGTTAATTTTCTTTAAAGGAACATCTGTTTAATTCATAAACATCATATCATTTTTAAAATGTTAGGCTCCATTCCTCTCTGGTTTTGGGAAGACATTTTGCTCTTCAGACATAAACATTTCTGTCAGTCATCAAAATGTTCAGCTAGAATTTCAAGATTCCTTAAATGATACCTGAGCGTTGTCATTCTGGATTTAGACATTTGAGCTAAACTTTGGTGTGTGTCAACAGCCCGAGCTCGGGCCATCAGGAGCTTTTGCAATTCTCTCATTCTTTGCCTCTGCATAGCTAGATTCCGTTTTCGGTCCTCTTCTAATGTTTTCTTGTCCTCAAGGGATCTCCTGAGGGCAAAATAAACTAAGGCTGAATTCATTTTAAGCCAATGAGAATAATTTTTAAAAAAGGAACCTATACGGGATAAACTAAAGGAAAAACATAGGTTGTTGTAGACTGAGATAAAGTAAGCCAAGTAATTCAATCATTTTTTTCTTTTGTGAGTGAATAGACTTAAAAAAATAGGAGAACATTAGACTATTTGATTATAGTCCTTTTCACCCTGGAGAACCCTGTGACAGAGAATATATTATTTGGAAAAAATACTTTGTCATACTCAAGAGGTTCAGTGGGCATGCCTACCAACACAGAGCATCACCTGTTCATACCTGCCCACCCTGTGATGGCCACAGAATTTTACCACATATAATTTAATCCAGAGGGTAATGTCTTTCAGTTGCCCTTGGACAATATTTTTCCTTTGGACTATTAGTAGTTATTCATCAATCAAGGATCAGTGAACCCTACATCTGAATTATGGGTGTGCTGAGTTACCTGATGGCTTGCTGTCTCCTTCTTGAAGACACGGTAGGTCTGGGAGATTCTGATTCACTTGATTCATAAAGAGGACACTCGATCTTTGAGCGTCTTGCATGTACTTTTCCTCGAGGAGACAGATAGGGCCAGCGCGTTTCTTTTAAACATTCTTCATCGGCTTGAATGTCTTCCAAAATTTTCTCCTTTTTGGAGGGGATCTGCAAAGTGAGGAGATTGAATGGCTCACAGACTGTGGTGGGCCTGGGATTCTTCTGCTCCAAGAGCTGCTTCTGAAACTTTGTGTGGAGGGTTTTGAAGTCAGGCACCTGGTACTTGACTTTGTTCCTGTACCTGGTCTTCTCACCCTGCTCTGGGTGCTTTGGCTTCCTCTTGGAGGGTGACTGGTGAGCCTGCATGTTTCTGGGCAGTGATGAGTTCTGTAAGAGCTCCTGTGCTCTCAGGTGTACCCTAATGTCTCTGAAGAACTCCTCCTCCTTTAGTCTGTCGCTGAGAGTTGAGCTGTAAGTGGACCTCGGAACAGGTTTGGCTTTGAATTGATTCTTTTTCTTTTCAGGCTTTGGCATGTCAGCCAGCTGTACCTTCCGAGCTTCTTTCTTCCGCTCTTCCCTTGCAATAAATGTAAATGGCTTTTGGGAGGTCAGAAGGATCTTTTTGCTTCTCTCCTTCACAGTCTTCTTCCTTTCTTCATTCCGTTCCAATATTTCATGATAAAGGGGGAGGAAGACAGACTCAGGCACGGGATTGGCTCGGAACCTTTTCTTACGAGCTAGTTCTTCTTCTTGCTTTTTCAGAAGTTTAAATGCCATCTCTGTCTCTGACTGGGACTTGAGCCACTCTTTCTTTTTCTTGTCTTCTCGAATGGTCATTTGAAAGGGCTCAGGCACTGTAATCTTTGGCACCCACTCCTTTGGTTTCTTCTTTGGCTTTTCAACTACTGGTGAATCTGAACTGTCAGAGTGAGTATAAGCATAGTCTTTCACTGAAAAATCATTCCACATATTCTTGATGTATTCTTTAGCAGAAGTCATCATTTTTACTTCATTCATATCTTCTTTTTCTATACTGGAAAATCCAGTTTCTGACATATCTGATACACTAATGGAAGAAGGCTGATTCAAATCAGGGTCAGAAAATGATTTTTGCAAAATGGCAGGTTGACAGGAAGAGCTGATCCACACTGAGCTAAGGAAAAGGCAATGTGTTACATTGTGACCAAATACAGAAAACCACAAGAGATTTATATGTTATAAGATCTACATGCATTAAGTCAAACATGAGTGACACAGTGTGAGAAACGATGAAATTACGACAGATTTAGAAGGGACCATAAACATCACACTGTCTCAGTTCATTTTATAGATGAGGAAAGCTGAGCATCAGAGCTGAAGGGAGTCAGCTGATAATTCACATTCCACAGAACTTTGGGGTGAGGTAGGCAGGCTAAGAACTTTTGTCCCTATTTTACAAATGAAGAAATTAGGGCTCAGACTGGTGAAGTGCTTTGTCAGATTTCCAGTGTTAATTTAGTTCCTGGCACACAGTAGGTGCTTAATAAATGCTAGTGACTGACTTGCCCACAGTCACAATAGTCGGAGTCTGTGGTCTGTAGAGAACATCTTACAACTTGCAGACTCTCGTGGGGCCAAGTCATAGCCTTAGACCACATATACATTTCCTGACGCCTGATGAAGAGATGATTAATGAAGAAAGTCTTCATTTGGAATGATGAAAGGCTTAGCTTTGCTTTTTCTTCTCTGTGGTATGCTGCAGAAGCAGCCATATATCCTCTTATATACATGCCCATTCTGTTCTATAATTAACTATTCTCTATTTCTATATATAGTATACATGCATGTGTTCATGCATACTTCTGTGTGTGCATGTGAGTGTGTAACTGGACTTGTTCTTAATATGGAATTAGTACAAGTGTATACAATTATGATCAAGGCTGAACAATGCCCACAAGTGATCAGGCCTCATCCATGCTGCTCAAGGTATGAGGTCAACCCCATTTTATCACACTACCTTCACAGGGCTACCAGTTTAAATCCCCATTCAATTCAGTTCAATAAACAACTATTTAATGCTCCCTATATTCAAGGCACTATATCATGGAATCATTCCCAAATTATGAACCAAGTATTCCTCTGCGAGACTGTAAGATGGGTGGGCAATAAAGGGGAACAGGTGGGGGAGGCTACTCAACCCCGACCTTTGACCTAAAGGTGTGAGCACCGTCCCTGTACCCCAATCTGAACAAAGCTGCTGCATAGCCTAAGATCAAGCATCTCTGGGCAGCTCCCTAGCTGACAGGACTAGACCTGTGTAAATGATTCAACCTTCATGCTAAGTGGGTCAAATAATTCTTTTTTATGTGAATCTTGGAAGAACTTGGTGTTCTGTGCTGATACAGTGTAAGAGACAGGACTAATCCCAAGTCTTGTGACTCCAAGCACAGTCAGCGTTCTTTCTACCAGACAACACTGTCCCTCCAGCTTCTCCACAGTAGAGCTGGAACCAGAATTTGAGGATCCTTTAGGGATGTCAGGTAGATGGCCAGAATGCTGAGTCATAATCCAGGGTGCTTTCTACCATCCCCTCAATGCATTTCTGTTAATATAAATATTATGTTCAGCCTTTAAATTATGTATTATCGTTGATGATGAAGATGGTCTAGACTCAACAGAAATGCAAATATTGCTACATGCCACTGGCTGGAGAGAAAACTAAGACATGGCCCCTAGATGAACATGAGTTAAAAAACAAACACAACAATCTTCTAGTAAACATTTGTACCCATGTCATTAAGTGCTTATAACATGTACACATGTGATGGAAATTCTTATACTATTTTGAACCATTTACTTGTTCAGTACAACAAATCATTTCTGAGATTAGATCCAAGAAAACTTACCTAAAATATGGGCCAGCCATTTCTTCCTTCATGGTCTCTGGATGCACTCCCTTTAAATGTAATTTATTGTGACACAGTTTCTCCAGTTTTGCCATCGTTTTCATGTGGGCTGCCTTTAGTTCTTCAAGCTTCCTATAATACTCGTGATTGGAGTCACAGATTTCAGAAGCGCTCACTGAATCCTCACAGCTCCTATTCTCATGAAGGCTCTGCTCATCCACCACAGAAATGTCAGTATCAAAATCATCCTAGGAGAAAAAAAGATCTTATTCTTTTAAGTAAGAATCTGAAATTCCTGGACTTTAAACATTTTAAATGTCTAGAAGTGGAAAACTAATGTTGCTCATGCTGACAAAATGCTTTTTGATACAGTACATTGTGACAGTTGTAGAAATAATGGGTTCTAAAAAAGCAAATCATGCCTGCTTTTCCTGACATTTTACCAACTTCATCATAAAAAACACAAAACCTGACAAAAGAGAGAGAGAGGGAGAAAGGAGGAGGGAGAAGAGAAAGTGAGCGAGCAAGAGAGAGAGAGAGAGAGAGAGAGAGAGAGAGAAACAAAGACAGAGAAACCACACAGGGTATTACACCTGCTGATGTACTGTCCAAATTTCTATCTTTGAAATTTCTTCTTTGTTTTTCTTAAAGACCAGCCTTAATCCCAAATCATTCTGGCTTTCACTGATTGGCCAACAATAGGTCCCAGGACAAGGCCTACTTAGTCATTTTTGGGACACTGATTTGGCTCAGAATGTATGTAAATAGCAATTGTTTCTGTTTTGGCTAGAAACCCTGTTCCTCTCCCAGATTGCTTTTTTTTTTTTAAGAGGTCATTCTTTCCCTCATGTTTTATTCTCCTTTATCACTGAATGGGCACTGCCCTAGTCAAACCGAGAGTTAAAGACCTTAGCTCGAAAAAGCCAAGATCCCCCACTGCATTCTGGGTCATCTCCAGCCATCCTGATCTATATCTGGCCACTGGACCCAGATGGCTCTGGAGGAGAAAGTGAGGCTATTGACTTTGCACAGTCCTCCCTCACTTAAATCCAATTCATTTGTATGTCATGGTCCTCTTTCAGAATGAAGGAAAAACAGCAGCAAGCACTAAACATGTCACATTCTAGAAGCTCCTAAATTGGCTACCTGGAGCCTTTACCTCCTACCCTAGCCCAAGCCTGAGTTCACTGGAGAATGTGGAGATTCATAGTTGAATTTCAGAATAATGAATGACGGAAAAAGCATTTATTAAGTACTGACTATATGCCAGGCTCTGTGCTAAGCTCAGATATTTAAAAACTGATCTCCTGCCTTCAAGGAGCTTCCAATCTACTGTCAACCCCTTGGGAATCTCGAGGCCCCTGCCCTGTTCTGATTACTAGTCTCTACTATTCCTCCTCTGCCAAGGTCATCTCCTAGGAATTTCTGCTCTGACCTGAAGTTTCTAATGCCCCTAAGAAAATCCTCACATACCTCAGCAGTTTCTAGCTGCCCCTGTCCCTGCACAGAGATAAATGCAAGGACACTTCAACATTCCCTCCTGCAGTTTGGTTGTTCTCTGTATTCTGGCTATACTTTCTCCTGCTTCCCACAACTAGACTCTATATAAGTATGCCCTTTCTCTCTTCCCTCCCTGGACATCCTGTCTGAAAAGGTGGCCTGTTGTCCCTTAACTGCAATTCCTCAACCATGAATAAATGCTGACTTTTTTTTTGAACTGATCAACTCACTGGTCAGGCTGACACTTCTAAGGGAAGACAATACATACAGCATGATGAAGAAAGGGAATTTTGCTTTGGGGAGGTGGAAAGTGAAGTGAGGAATGATGTATGCTTGTGTGTGGGCAGGTGCATGATGAGATGGCTGGATGGGATGAGAAACTTACGCATGGTCCACCACCTAGAGCTTGCTGAAAAGAGTGCGCTAAGTAGGCTGGTCTGCACGTGCTTGGTCACCAATCAATTGGGGTGGGTCCTAGGGCGGGAGCTACAAAGACAAGCCAGACGTCTGAAGACCCCAAAAGTATTTGGTATCTATAGTAGGGCAGGGGTTAGTAGTAGATTAGAGTAAAATATTCTGGGCCCTGAACTGGAATGAAACAGTTCTCATAGGTGAATTTTCTAGAATAAACTCACCAGAAAAGAGACAAACCTATCTCTACTAGCATTTAAAAGACTGGGACTTAGAAATGAGGGGCTGGCTGGGCATGATGTCCCATACCTGTAATCCTAGCTATCAGGGGGGTGAGGCTGGTGGATCTCTTGAGTTCAGAAGTCCTGAATTTCAGAGGGCTATTGCTGTTCAAGTGTCTGCATTCTGTCGAGCACTACTATAGCAAGCCCCTGGGAGGAAGGAGTGATCAGGTTTGCCTAAGGAGGGCAAATCAGGTCAGACTGGAAATGTGGCAGGTCAAACTCCAGTGCCAGCGAAAAGTGGAATCTGCCTGTTAATAGCCCCTGTGCCTCCACCTAGGTGAGACTGGGAGACTTAGTCTTAAAAAAAAAAACACCCCAAAAAGCCCCAAGAGACAGGGACTAATTTTAGTCCGAGCTGTATCAACAAATCCATTAGACCTTCATACACTAGTGTTATAAAAGAAAGTCTGCCATGGATCATGAGGAAGCTAAGCAAATAGCTAGTACCTGATCTTATATGACTGATCTCTGGAAAACACACAAATGGGGCTGTAAGGATGTGCATGGTTTGGGTAAAAGACCAGGCCATGATCACTGTCTAGAGCTCTCAGGCGATGGAAAGAAGAAAATGAGAAGGTTTGGGGAAAGTGCATCTACCATGGTCCCACACCTCTGGCAATCAATATTTTTCAACAACCTTTTCTCTTCTGAGGTACACACAATCTGGTTATACCGTCCTCTTGGAGGGCCATCTCCAGTCATCCTGATTCTTATCTGGCCACTGGGCCTGGACAGCTCCAGAGGAGAGAGTGAGGCTGTTGACTTTGCACAGCCTCCCTCACTTAAATGCCACTTGAGTCATGGCATCACCTCCCTGATGTCATGGTCCTCTTCGAGAATGAAGGACAAACAACAGCCATCCTCTCCCCATGACTTTTAAAATTCTGCCTCTGGAAATTAAAGATATCTTTAAGCATATGGAAAAATGCTCTAAATCACTATTGATTCGAGAAATGCAAATCAAAACAACTTTGAGGTACCACATCTCGCCAGTCAGATTGGCTAAGATGACAAAACAGGAAAATGACAAATGA
>CM053585.1:88478050-88520426 GCA_028646515.1 Pseudochirops corinnae
AAAATTTAAAAAAAAATAGTGGACCATAGCATTTTCATCAATATTTGAGCCAAGGAATTTCTTTTCAAAGAATATATGAAAATATTATGTTCATATTGTTTAGGTTAAATATAGCCAGAGTTTTTAAGTCCTCTTTTAACACAGTTCTTCATAAAAGGAAATTTTCTTATGCAAGCAATATATTCCTGTCCTAGCGATATAAGCTAACAACAAAAAAGTTTTAATAGCATTTAAAATTCAATTTACAAGGGAAAAATATTAATGACTAAGCTGACTTTTGATTAATGAAAATTAATTTGATCTATAAATGAGTTCATTTCAAAAATAAATATTTTTCTTATTCACAGTGTTGCTTTATAAATGTTAAAGCACTAAATAAATGTGAACAATTGTTATTATTGCCCAAAGTCACAGAACTGATGAGTGGAGGAATATAGATTCAAATTCATGCTCTGAATAATAAAATTCCATTTCTGAAATGCCAAATTCTCACCACCAGGTGGCAGTGATGACTAAATATTCATGAAAGTTGAAAAAAAACTTAGTGTGCTCTTATAATACAATATTGTATTTTCACCAACATGTGTTCCCTAACCTCAAAATATATTTTTTTTTTCAGAGCATATGTTTAAGATTGAAAGAATAAGTTTGGGGCAAATAAAAAGAAGCAACTGTTAAA
Source organism: Pseudochirops corinnae (assembly GCA_028646515.1). Classification (NCBI taxonomy): domain Eukaryota; kingdom Metazoa; phylum Chordata; class Mammalia; order Diprotodontia; family Pseudocheiridae; genus Pseudochirops; species Pseudochirops corinnae. Next base: position 88,478,730 of record CM053585.1, read on the forward strand.
ATAATCAAATGTATTTATGTCCTCTTCAAAATGGGTATTCCCTCTAATAATACCAATCAAAACCCATCCCCATGTGCTCACACATCCAGTAGGACTCTTGTCCATGTGCTCATATAAGCTTGATACACAGGGACAATTCAATATGCTGAGGGACTGCCTTGCTTTTCATTAACATCAGGGGAATGCCAGTGTAATATGTGAACCATCCAGCAATTATCCTTCTCTCTAGTCCCATATCCAGCCCATCTTTATTTTCAGTCACATGCTTCCTTGATGGCATCCTTTATATAGCTTCTCCTCCATAAGTCCATGTTTGTAAGATATCACAGCCTGTTCAGGCCCACAATGTACCTCTCAATGGTCCTTTGGGTGATTCTCAATTTCACTTCTTTGGACATGGGAACATTATAGGACACTTGAAGCTGTAAAACATCACCTTTTATTTCAGGAAGAAGGTGGGTCATTAAAATAATTCTGCAATTTTTCAAAGGCAATTCAATTCATTTTCCTCCTCCTCCTCCTGCTCAATTCTAGGCACAACTCATTGTTCATTTACAGTTCTTGTCCAAGATACATATAATAGACAAGTTCTATAGACTATCATTCAACTTCATATCATAGTATGGACAATAAGCATCCTTTATCCACTGGATTTTTCCTATGTGGAGAGTTAAATCAAACTCAATTAGGAGGTTCTCGGGTTTGATGCAATCAGGACACTGTCATTTCCAAACAGGAATATTATAAGGTAGGGATTTCTCTTTGACTTAGACTCTTCACTACAGATTGTCCATGGCAGTGATGAAGACCTTTGGTGATTAGAGGACAGAACAAAGTTATTTCTGTTGTTATTTCTTTAAGGGACCCTTGTATAATTTTGAAATAAGTTTGACTTAAACAGTCTCTAAAAAAGCTCTTTGCTCAATGAACCAAATTCTTTTTAGAGTTACCAAAAAATAGGCACAATGAGACTTTTTTATCCTGTATGCACTACATCTTCTAGGCATGGATTCTCACCTGTGAGAGCTCTCATGCCCCTTTCTAATAAATTCATCAAAAATGCCATTGATATATTTGTAGATTGTTCTCTTAAATTTTTAGGAAGAGGGGAATATATAGTAAGCATATGGCTCAGTCCTTTTACTCCTCCTTAACTAATTCCCCCTCTCACTTCCCAAACCTAATCTTTCCTCAATCATCAACAAGCATTTATTTATTAAGTGCTTACTATGTCTGAGGCACTGTGCTAAGCACTGGAGATACAGGACAAAAATGAAATGCCCTCAAGGAGATTATGTTCCTTAAACATTTCATACTTCTCTTTTCTCTTCATCTCTTGATTTCTCTCTAGCATTTGACACTGTTGGCCACCCTCCATTCCTGGATAGTCTCTTTTCTGGGTTTTCATGACACTAATCTCTCCTGGTTTTCCTACCTATTTGCCCACTCCTCAGTCTCCTTTGATATCTCATCCAAATCATGCTCACTTACTTGGATGTGCCCACAAGGCTCTTTCTTTTACCTTCTTCTCTCTCTAGACTCTTACTTATAGGCTTCATCAGCTTCCATGAGTTTAATTATCACATAAATGCAGATGACTCATAAATCTTTCTGCCTAGCCTATCTTTCTGCTGAGCTCTAGTCCCACATCATCATATGCCTACTGGACATTTCAACTTAGTGTCATCTCAAACTCGGAGGATCTAAATCAGAACTCATTATCTTTCCTCCCAAACCCACCCATTTTCCAAACTTTACTATTTCTGTTGAAGGTACCATCATTCTTCCAAGTCTCTCATTTACCCCTCAATGCCAAATTTTGCCATTTCTACCTCCAACATCTCTTGTATTCATTCCCCTTCTCATGCCTTACATAGTCATTATCTTAGTTCAGACCCTCTTATCTAGATTTTTGTAATGGCCTCATGATTCTCCCTGCCTCAAATCTCTCTTCACTCCAATCCATCCTCCACAGAGTTGCCAAAATTTTCTTCCTTTAAATCATTCCCCTACCTAGTCAATTCCACTAGCTCTCTGTTGCTTCAAAGATAAAATGCAAACTGTGTTGGGCATTCAAAGTCCTTCATATAAATTATACAATTTAAAATCCTTTATATAGCTCCAACCTATGTTTCCAGCCACATTGTACATTGCTCCCCTCCTCATATTCTGTGATTCAGCCAAATTGACTTCTCTGTTTCTAACATACTACATGCCATCTTCCATCTATGTACCTTTGCACTGGCTATCCCAAATGCTTGAAAAGTACTGCTTTATAACATCTATTTCAACGAATCATTTCTTTTTAAGTCTTAACCCAGTACCAACTTTTATATAAAGTCTTTCCTGATCTCCCTACCAGGGATCCTGATCTCAATTACTACAATCTTCCCTCTCTAACTACCCTGTATTTATTTTGTATTCATTCTGTATAATCTTACCTAGCTATATACTGATTCATTCCCTGGATTGAATATAAGTGCTTTAAGAGAAAGAACTATTTCATTTTTAACTTCTCATTTTATTCTTGTATCTCCAGCACCTAGCATAATGTCGTGTTAATTAGTTGACTGATTGCTATTAATGTTCCCTTAGTTATCTTTTCCTGGTAATGATAAAATCTGAGATTTGTTCTTTGTTGTTATTGTCTTCTCCTACCTCTGTCTCAGGTATCTTGGAAATAAAAAGCTCAAATCTGTGTTGCCTTTAATATAGACCTCCCCTCAATTTGGACCAGCTGCTTTTCCTATATTTATGACCTTCTTTAATTCATTTCTACTTCCTCTATAAGCACAACAAGTACTGTATGTTAGAATCCAAATGTGGCGACTTCACTGTCCTTGATGATGAAGAGTTTGTTATGAAATCTTTGCAAATATTTTCCATCTTTCATTTGTCTTACTCCTTCCAGTTTCATGCTGAAATTCCCATTGAGATGGTTTTCCTTAGTTTGGTCTCCCGTCTAGCTTTCCTTAAAATGGTTTTTCACTCTACCACTTCTTGCTAGTGTATGACGTGATGTTGCTCATCATTCCCCATAAGATTTTACAAAGGAGTTATAGTCAAAACCCATGCTGCCACTGACTACCACATCTCTTCACTTCAGAAATCAAGTGTTCATTAAGGAAGGTGTTTTTAGGCTCTTTTGATCTCTAAACTTTGGCAAGTGATTCACATCAGTTAAACTTTCCTATGACTTGAGTTCAAATCCAGCCTCAGACACTTATTAGTCCTGAGACCCTGGGCAAATCACTTGTTTTCCTGTTTCCTCAACTGTAAAAAGGGAATAATAATAGCACCTAATGTCACAGGGTTGTTTTAAGGTTTAAATGAGATATTTGTAAGAAGGGCTTAGCACACACAGTGCCAGGCACATAGGAGATACTACATAAATGCTTTGTTCCTTTCCCTTCCCCCTTCCTCTTTCCCCCTTCCATTTCCCTTTTTTATGGCATCAATACTCATATACTCAATATAGAACTATAAAGATCTCATTCATGTGATCCTTCCAGTGACGCAAATCACAATCCATCCTATGCTTGTACATATCCTCCCATAAATTTGCTCCCGTAAATCCACCCTATGGGCTGAGAGCCTTCTTTGCTTTCTCTTAATGCTATTAAGAATATCAGTAATGAACATCCCTCATTCTCATGCAGCTTTTTTTTCATTCATTACTCTGATAATATATGACCTCTTTACAATTACTTATTTGTTATATGTTGTATTATCTTTTTCCCTTTGAGTAATAATAACATCTTTAAATGGGTCAGTTTGGAGCTGTTTTAATTGTCTACCATATCTTTTTTCATTTTTACTCTTCCTTCTATCTTTACATTAATTTTGATCTTTGCTCTAATAAGTTGGTCTAACTGTATATGGACAACTAATTCAGCAATGACTCCCATATCAATGAGGAATAATTTCCTTTCCATTAAAATATTATCAATTTCATTTTTTGTAGTTATTCAGTGTTTTCCATGTCTAGTACCTTCAGATTTTTTTCTCAAAAAAAGGATTCATGATGTGCAGGCATGATATTCCTGTCTTTGGCCTCTCTTATTCCTTACTCCTGAACCATATTTTTTAACATTCTTTTGTCCTTTCTTACCTATTTCTCCTTTTGCATTGAAATCACCAACCTGGTTTAATTTGAAGGATCATATTAAGATCTTCAGATAATGTATCTACCTCTTTTTTATCAGCAGATATTAGCACATAAGCCATATTCTAAAGGTATCATCCTATATTAATCCTCTTTCACTGCCAAAGTCTGAGAAAAAGCTGTTGACAATCACTGCTTCCACTTCATCACGTCTCAATTCTCAGTCCCCTTGATTTAACTTCCAAACCCTCTTGATGAAACTTAATTATTTCTGCCATGTGCCTCTCCATTGCCCTTTGATGGGTCTTCAACTTAAGTTCTTATGAAACCATAGCTTTCCATGACTTGTAACCATATATCAACAGAAGAATATTGATTTTAATAAGTTGGAACTAATATTAGTACATTTTAATCATTTTATTGATATTCTCAGAAATATCTCAATTAGTAGCATGTTATAATAGACAGAGTACCACACCTGGAATCAGAAAGATCTGAGATCAAGTCCCTAATTCAGACACTTACAGGTGTGACCGCGGCAAGTCATTTAACTTCTCATTAAAACTCTGCCTCCTCATATGTAAAATGAGGAGGCTAGTCTTGATGGCTTTTAAGATCCCCTCTGTTTTAAACACTTCTACTTCTATGATAATGCATTTCCTCTGGAAAAGTAGTAGTTCCAGTAGTTCTTTTGGTAGTTCTCAGTAGCACCCTAGCATCAATCCACACAGTCTCAGCAATGACAAAAATGCAAACATTAGCTCAAACATCTTACCAGAATGCACACCAAAACAGAAAGAAAGCAATCTGATCCCTGCCTGAGGGATAGCCAGCTCCGGAGGTGTACCAGGGGGTGCTACCAATGACCCATTAATTTAGAGGTAGAAAGTACCCTGGAGGCAGTGTGGCACACAAAGAACATTGACTCTGGACAGAGAACCTGGTTTCAAATCATGCCCTTATGCTTATGACTGGGCAAGTAATTTAAGCTCCTCAGCTACCTCATTTATAAAATATCTCTTCTGCCATTTTTGGTTAAACTACTCAAAAAGGCCATTTACAATAGGTGCCTCTAATCTCTGCTTTCACTCTCTTCTAAACCCTTTACAATCTGGCCTTATTCCACTGAAACTGCTCTCTATGTACTATGTCCTAGGGTACTGTGCTAAGTGCTGGAGATTCAAAAAGAAGCAAAAGACAGTTCCTGCCCTCAGGGAGCATACTAACGGTCTATTAGCTGCCAAATCCAATGGCCTTTTCTCAATCCTCATTCTCTTTGACTTTTCTGCAGACTTTCATGCTATTTCTCTCTCTCTCTCTCTCTCTCTCTCTCTCTCTCTCTCTCTCTCTCTCTCTCTCTCTCTCGTTAGATAATCTTCTCGCTAGGTTTTGCAGACACTAGGCTCTCCTGGTTTTCCTCCTACCTGCTGGATCTTCTATTGAGTCCCCTTGACTTCTCTCTCTACACTATTTCGCTTGGTGATCTATCTCATCAGCTCCCATAGATTTAATCACCATCTATACTGATGATTCTCAAATCTACCTCTTCTGCCCCCATCTCTCAGGAGACATCCAATCTCACATCTACAACTGCCTTTCAGACACCTTGAACTGCATGTCCAATAGACATCTTAACCTAATATTTACAAAACAGGACTCATTATCTTTCCCCCTAAAGTCTCCCTCCTCTTACCTTTCCTACTACTGTAGAGGACAATACCGGTCCCCTCAGGCTCACAACTTAGGAGTTATCCTGGACTCATCACTATCTCTCACACTCCATATCCAAGGTGATGCCAATGCCCATCAATTTCACCTTTGCAACATCTCTCAAACACTCTCCTCTCCTCTGACACTGCCACCCCTGGGTGCAAGCCCTCATCACCTTATACCTTGATTACTGCAATAGCCTGCTGGTGGGTCTCCCTGCCTTGAATCTTTCCCCACTACAATCCATTCTCCATTCAGCCACTAAAGTAATTTTCCTAAAGGGCAGGTACAATTATGCCACAAATTCCCACTCTAGAAACTCCAATGGTTTCCTATTGACTATAGGATCAAAGTACAAAATGCTGCTTGGCATTCAATAGTCCTTCATAACTTACCTCCTTCTTACCTTTCTGGTCTTCTTACACTTTACTCCCCTACACAAACTCTTAGATCCAGTGATGCTGGCCTCCTGGTTGTTCCTCAAACAAATCAGTCCATCCTAGACTCTGGGTATTCTCTCTCGTTGATTTCCTATGCCTGGAATGCTCTCCCTCCTCTCCTTTGCCCACTGACCTCTTTAAGTCCCCAAATCCCACCTTCTACAGGCATCGTTCCCTAATCCCTCTTAATTCCAGTGTCTTCTTTCTGTCAATCATTTCCTATTTATCTTGTATATAGCTTGCTTTAAATGTATTTGTTTGCATGTTGTTCCCTCCATTAGACTATATGCTCCCTGAGGGCAGGAACTGTCTTTTGCTTCTTTTTGAATCTCCAGCACTTAGCACGGTACCTAGAACATAGTAGGTGGTTAATAATGTTTATTGCTTAAAACGAGAGAACTGGATTAGGTGACACCCTGGGATTCTTTTCTGCTCTAAATCCATGATCCTATGATGGCCAACCTCTCTCATCTTACAGAGGAAGAAACTATGGCCCAGAAGAATGAAGGTATTTACCTCAAATCACCAAAGTAGTAAATAAAGAACAGAGCTGCAATTTTTATTCACTCGTTCACTGTCTTTGAAACTAGAGCTCTTTCAATTACACCACATTCCAATAGCAGATATGAACCACCATTATTATGTTCCCCTCCTCCTGAAAGATTTTTGTGAAAGGCAAGTTAGTAGTATTTCTTCAAGCTGGTATTAAACTTAAATTTCCATTACTTGTATTTATTTTCTACTAGCCATCCCAATAAAGAATTTGTGGCTGTTGTTCAATCATTTCCAACTCTCTGTGACCCCATCTGGGGTTTTCTTGACAAAGATATTGAAGTGGTTTGATGTTTTCTTTTCCAGCTCATTTTACAAATGAGGAAACTGAGGCAAACAGGATTAAGTGATTTGCCCAGGGTCACAGCTAGCAAGTATCTGAAGCCAAATTTGGCCCACCAGCAGTCTTCCTGACCCCAGACTATCCACTGCACCACCTAGCTGCCCTAATAAAGAATTTATGAACCAGCAAGTTAGCATTTTGGAGGATACTTGTTATATAATAATATTTACTTTCATTCATCCAACAATGCCTATTATATGTAAAACACTGGGCTAACCAGTGAATGACCCTGTGGAGGATCCCTACCCTCAATGAGCTTGAAGTCTAACGGGGAAAATAAGATAAACACAAGCAACTGTGATAAAAGATAGACCGTAAGTGCCATGTTACGAGAGTTTCAAAAAAGTAAGAAATTACTTCTATTGCAGAGGAACAAACAAGGTTTCATGGAAATGGTGGCACTTAACCTTCTGAACTTACTCTGTAAAATGAAGACAATACCTGTACTTCAAAGCTACTAGGAAGAAAAATGCACTGTTTTATTGGAGATAAATAGGAAATTATTGACATACAGAAGTCACCAGTATTCTGGTCACTATTATCCCCTAAGATAATAATAATAGTGTTTCCTTGTGGAATAGAGGTGAGTGACCCTGGCTCCTAAAAGGTTATGCCAGTAAAGCACAAACTCAGGTGAGCAGCTCCAACCAAGCTAGAAAGGCCTGAAGCTGGCTCCTTTGCCAGAACTAAAGTCTGCTGTCAACCTAGTTAAATGCTTATCACCAAATTGATCAGTCACTCGGTAAACAATTTCAGCCACAGCAATTTTTATAGACCATCTGCTAATTTGAAGAAGGATTACAAAATCACAGGTCTTCTTTAATATTAAATGTTGTATTTACTGTTAATTACATTAGTAATAGCTGGTATTTACCAAGCACTTTAAAGATTATAAAGTGTTTTATATACAGATATCACCTGAGCCTGATAACCACTCTGTGTACAGATGTTAGAGAAGTTAAATGACTATCCATGATCACAAAACTAGTTAACGTCAGAGGTAGGTCTTCCTGACTCCAACTTAAGGACTCAACTCATTGTTCTGTACTGCCAAGTTCCAGACTGGACAGAATTTCACTTCTAAGTTATAGTTCCCCAGACGTAACTTGGCCCTTCAAGAGTCCATCAATGTCAAAAAAGGGGAATCTTCTATATTAACCCCACACCAATCCTATTACCCTTTCCCCCCCCAATTTCAGGGCAAATCTCATTTTAACATATTTGCACTCACTCTTGATTTTATTTACCTGATTTCAACCTTATTCCACAGTAACCATAGGATTGCTGTGGGGAAAATGCTGTGTAAACCTTAAAATACTATATAAACGTAAAGTATTATCAGTTGTTAAGTTGTATCATTTCTATTTCTGAACATCTCTTCCATTTGATGTCCTCCTCTACATTCTCACTATCTCTACTAGAAAACGAAAAAATCCTATTACGTTATCTTTCTACTTAGAAATCTGGAAATCTCACTACCTTGCTAGCTCAGCTTACGTTTTTCTCTATATCAAATCATGAACTAGAAAGTACAACACGGATGTCAGCAGCATGTCTCCTCTTCCTCTGCCCTAATGTCATTAAAGTTTATTCTACCTCAAAAATATAACAGATATGTAACATAGTACTCTGAAAATTCATCACAAAAGGTGGCAGCCAGCCCTGCACTTGAAGAAGGTTAATATGGGCACGGGAGGTAGGACAATAATAGATGACATTTATATGTGGTCACATAGCTAAAAAATAGCACAATACAGATTTGAATGTGGGCCTTTTGGATTTTCAAATCAGACACTTTACTCATTAAATTTTGCTCCTTGTAGATTGACTGGAGGTGGAAGAGAATAAAAGCACGAGATCAGTTAAGTTCCCAAAACAGTAACCCAGGTGAGAAATAAATAGGGAAGTGTTGTTGGTGAGAATGTAGAAGAGGGGACCAATGTAAGAACTTTCAAAGACAGAAAAGAGACAACTTAACTCATAATAATTTATGTTTATATTTTAAGGTATGCAAAGTACTTTCCTCATAGCAACCTCAGCTGCCATGAAACAAAGTTGAGAAAGGTGATATAATTATTATTCCCATTTTACCAAAGAGTCCCAGAGAGGTTAAGTGACAAGTATAAGGTAAAATAGCTATCAGGTAGCAGAGCCAGGGCAGCTAGATGGCACCATAGTGCACAGAATGCCAGGCCTGGAGTAAGGAAGATTCACTGTCCTGAGTTCAAACCTGTCCTCAGACACTTAATAGCTGTGTGACCCTGAGCAAGTCACTGAACCCTGCTTGCCTCAGTTTTCTCATCTTCAAAATGAGCTGGAGAAGAAAATGGCAAGTGTCTCATTAGGGATCATGAAGGGTCAGACCCAACTGAAAATAACTGAATGACAAGAAGCAGAGTCAGGTCTCCCAATTCCAACTTCCACATTCTTTCCATCATAGTTTGCTGTATGATAGAAAGTGAGGGAGAGAGGAAGATTACTCCAAGAATTCAAGCCAAGGTGCCTGGGAGAATAGTAGAGAGAAAGAAAGAAAAAAAGAAAGAAGGAAAGAGAGGAAGAAAGGAAAAAATAAAAAGAAAGAAAGAAAAGAGAGAGAGACAGAGAGAGACAAAGACAGAGACAGAGAGACAGAGAGAAAGCACATGCTACCAGTTCAACCTCAAGCAAAATTCTGGTATGGATATCACTTTTTCAAAGATACTTCATTGCCTTTTTCAAGTATGCAAGTATACAAGTATTCAAGTATACAACTAACGGTGCAAACTGAGGTTCAATGAGGTTTCATCCAAGAGTAAATACATTACAGTAATAGATTCCCTGATTTTTTTTTTAATCCAATCTCTAAATTTCATACAGTGCCTCAAGGCTTGTAAAAAGGACTCTCTTGGTTTCTTTCAATACTCACATCAAATCTCACTCCCCCCCACACTCACCCCAGGTGCTGGTACCTGCTCCATTTCCTCTGCACACATGTATGCACCTACTTAGTCACAAATTCTCTCCCCCATTTGAAAGTAAGCTTCTTGGGGGCTGTGACTATTTTTGTCTTTCTGGGGATCCCCAGCCTTTAGCACAGTGCCTGGCACATTGTAAATGCTAAATATTCTGAAAATTATATTTCAATATATTTGGTTTCCTTTGTAATCAAAATTCATTTCACTTTATGTATTTAAAAATGTTATTAAAAATATAAAAAATAGAAAAATATTATTCTGAGAAGAGGCTTGCAGGATTCCCTGTAATTCCCTATAAACGGATCTATGAACTCTGCCCAAAAAGACTAAGAACCCCTGGACACCAGACTACCTCAACACACACCAAATAAGTGGTGCCACAGAGGGTATTTTCAGGTGATCATCTACTGCTTGTAGGACACCCACCAATTCCTGGGATAAATACTCATATCTGGCAAATTCTGTCATGCACTCTTTCCCCGTTAAGAGACGAAATCTGCTCCCTAAACCTTTGTTGCTGTCCAGTTGTTTCTCAGTGGTGTCTGACTGTGACCCCATCTGGGTTTTTCTTGGGCCTGGTGCTCTATCAACTATGCCATCTAACTGCCTCCAAACTAATCTCTGGCAAGAATCTCGTTCGGTTTGTCTACACTGGGCTGATCTCTGCCTGACCTGGCGGAGGGAAGAGCGGGGGGAGTGAGGGGGCAGAAGAAGGGGGTAAGTGGAGAAATAGAAGAGCAAGGTCCGCCCCGGTCCTGCCTGGGGCCATTCCCACGGACTGCGGGCACGGGCGGAGATGTCACCAGTCCAGAGGTTAAAGGTCAGCGAAGGAGCGAGGTTTGCGTGGGGACGGGGGGAGTATTAGAGGATTCACCTGGGCTAGTTGCTTTGCTTTACTATGGACAATCGTTACATGGGTATTGTCTTTTTAATTGGGTGTTCACTCAACAAGCATTTATTAGGCGCCTACTAATTGCCAGGAATTGAGCTAAGCGTTAGTGATGAAAGGAAATGTTCGTTCACTGAAAAAATAAAATAAAATAAGGGAGGGAATAAGCTATTAGTGTTCAAAGACAGCAGGTAGGGCGCCCCCTGGAATCGGAAGTGATAGGAGAGCAAGGACCTCGACGCGCAGGCCCCGCTGAAAAGACCGCGGAAGAGGCAGGGGTAGGGAGTCAACATCGTGCAATACGTCCAGGCGCGGAGGGTTTCTCCTCACGCGCTCAGACGTCAGCCTCACTCTAACTGCAGCCGGGACTGAGGGAGGAGCCCGAGAGGAGTGGGGCGCTACGGTAGCCGGTACCTTCAAGAGCCCCCGCATCTTCTCTAGGAAGGGGCGGAATTCCTCAGGAGGTACCTCCGGGTAAAGCTGGGTCCGCAGCAGCTCCTCTGTGATACCAGGGTGCCTATGGAAGGTGCTTTGGGCCAGGCCGCTCAGTAGGCCGCTCAGGGGCTTGGAACTCTCGAGTTCGCCCGCCATATCGACAGTTCGTTCCGCTTCTTGCCAGCTGAGCGCCCGGTTTAAGCAACGGCGGCCGAGAGGGAAGGGGAGACCGTTGCGCCACCTGCAGGCCCAGGGCAGCGTTGCACTCGCTGCCTCATCTAGGACTGCAGTCCCTTCCCCTCCGCTCCCCTGAAACAAAAATTGGATTCACGTGAATCCAATAGAGCAGGAGTAGCCGCGATTCTATCAGACAAAGCAAAAACAATTTCGCAATACCGAGAAAGTGCAAGTAGGAAACTACTACGTAATGTTTAAAAGAAATCATTGATCAATATGAATATTAATGCACCAAACGGCACATATATGTCTTCCCCTGACATTCTCTCCAATCGATCGTGTATGTAGATTGAAATGATCTGCAATTCATATATGTGTATAGGTATGTATCCATATATGTGTGCATAGATATCAATGTATGTATAGAGAGCTCTAATTTATAGTAATAAATTGTTATAAACGAGATGATCTTTATACATATATGCAATATATACACAAATAATTCGAAGATAGTCTCAATATGTAATTGGATGTTTCATATGTGTTGTTAGTGCATCTTTTTTGCATGTTATTTCCCTCATATTATTGTCAAATGACATATTATTTGTAAAACTTCACTCCCACTACCCCTCTCCCCCACTAGACTATGAGCTCCCTGAAAGCAAGGACTATTTTGTTTTTTTATCCTCAGAGCTTAGCATTCTACCTGGCACGTAGTTAAATAATGCTTGTTGACTCGAAATAGCATTATCTAAATTCATAAAGGAGTAGCTTTGGCATTATCCAAATTCATAGAGGAGTAGCTGAATTTTTTTAAAAAATAATACAAAATGTTAATGTGTCTCAAAGTTGGACAAACCTAACTAAAGGGAAGATAGAACTAAAATTTGGATAATCTAGAGCTGAATGATAATGTCTTCTAAATGAGACCATTGAGAATATACCTATTATCAGCACCACCAGTACAAAGGCTCTTGGGAATTAGACTGAACTTGAGAACAAGGGCTTTCTTTGTGTTTTACCTTTCTTTGTATGTCCAACACTTTAGCACAGTGCCTGGCATGTAGTAGGCACTTAATAAATGCTTACTAACTGGGGCTTCACTATCTTAATGGGTGGTTACTTCAACCATTACATCTAACCCTGGTTCCAACCCTGATTCCCTTAACCCCCAAACAATTTTCTCACCAGTTGCTAAGTTGGACTACTTATACCTCCTGTCTCACATACCAAACCCTGCCCTCTCATCCCAAGCTTTCCAGTTCTAGAGCCATTATCAGATCACCTCTGTCATTGCTCCTGAGAAGGGAGCAGTCAGTTAACTCCCCTATGGCTCCACTCAGTTATCACTAACCAAACCAAAATGCCCCACTTGGCCATCTCCCATATATGTGCAGTCCTTACCTACTTGAATAAGTTCCTTGAAGGCAATGATTGTCTTTGCTTTTGTATTTGTATTCTTAGGACTTACCTACTTCAGTGCTTGGAACATAGTAAGCACTTAATAAATACTTTTATTTAAATCATTCATTAAAAAAACAAACTGTAAATGTTTTAAAATACATATTTTGTAGACTAATGCAATAAAAATATTAATACAAGGAACATAAGCAGAAGATACGAGTATAAGTGGGAGCTTCATAATGATTTACTGAGATCAAGGAAGAAATTTCAGAAATTATTTGAAAGAGAATGATAATGAAATAATATATCAGAATTTCATGAATGTCGTAAAACTGATGTAAGAAAAAAGATATCCAAAGAAATTTAAGTAAATAAAGCTCAGAGCTAATATAAAATGTAATATCAAAGATAATGACTAAATTGTAATTCAGAATAGTTATGTGGGAGCAAAAACAAATAATCAGTAAAACAGTTCATTCCACTTCTGGTATCTGTCTAGAGTTTGATTAATGTTTCATGATTAATTAATGATTAATATTTTAGTTAAACATTTTTCTATTTACTTTTTTGCACATATTGAAAAACACAAGTTTATCAAAATTTAAATATTCATCTGTATACAATAGCAGTATCATAAACCCCTCTGGGTACCCAATAGACTCAGTAGGCCCTTCTAACACTAATGGCAGCAGGGACTGCTGTCACCTATGTTAAAGTCAAGGATTTGTTAATAATACTATATATAATAGAATACCTTTCACACAACAGGACTAAAGTACAAAGTTTTGTTCAATAAATCTTAAAATATTCTCCATTTTATTGACTAAGGGGATATTCACAGAAAAAGCAGTGGCATAACAGGGTCCTATGCCCTTTAGGAAAAGGTGACAAGCTGCCATAGGAAGGAAAAAAGATTTCTCTAAACTATATACTCCATCTAAAGAGGGAGAAAATACCTTTCTGGCAACCCTGTACAAGCAGATTCCCATCTTTTTTAAATAAATTTGCCCCAGGAACCAAAATTCCTAGATAGTTGCAGAGTCATTAAGTACATCTGGGACAAATTCAGTTGTGGGTGGAGGGGCCTGCAGGATTTCAGAAGTCTACCAAGAAAATGTTGTTTCTCCAGAAAGTCCCTCCATTCCACTTTGGGGCTAGGAGCAGGAAGGAAGCCCAGGTCTTACTTGGCTCAGGGGTAGTTGGCACTTCAAGCTACGGAGAAGTTTAACTCTGAAGCTTTGCATGCAGCCTCCATGGCTTGTTAGCATCTAGGAAAAAGTTCCATTTGTCCCACACAGATTAAAACTCTGGTAAAGTCACATACTTGTGTTGCATACTAATTAGAAGTGTTACCTCTAAATGTAGCTTAAGAAAAGTGTAATAGAGTTACATTTAATTATGCATAGCAGTGTATGGGAGAAGAGACATGGCTATGACAAATAAAAACTAATCTAAAATATTGATTTGGCTTTGAAATGCGGGAACAGTCATAAATATTGATACATACATACATACATGCATATACATATGTATTGCTAATGTATTTTTTGCTTAATGGGAAGATCTTTCCCATTCATTAATAAGCCCATGTGACCTGTTTTTTAAGTCACATGGAAGCCTAAGTCACATGAGCTTGGGTCACGAGAGTTGTGATGCCCTCTGACCCTGAAAAAGTACATATATACTCTGAGGTTAGCATTTTGCTTTGGGGCTCTCTCATGGGAAGAGTGCTTGTGTGATGTAGCCAGATGAGACTGGATAGCCATCAGGGAGCCCCCCAGTTTTGAAAACCCAGATGTTGGTGCTTCTCTCTCTGGTAACTATGTATGTAATGGTCAGACAGTAAGATCTGTCTGTTGATCTGTGATGTATGTAACATTTGTTCAGATGGTTAGAAGCCCTGTCTTGGTATTTATGCTATTATTTCTGCTTATAATTTCTGTTTGTATTTTCTTTGAAGTTTTGGGTGCTGACTTTTCCCCCCTGAACTAAGTAAATGATGTACATGTTTGATTAAAGTAAGATTGTTGACCCCTTTGGCATTGCTTTCCTTTAGAAAAGCAGATCAAAGAACCTGTGCTAGCAGCCCTCCTGTGTGCTGGTGTTATTGGTCTTACACCCCCACAGCAGCTTGCAAGAAACATTGTTGTTACAACATACACACCCAGTTCTCCCTGCAACCCCAGCCATCTTTTGGCTCAACTCTCTTGCTGGTAGCCTAAGATATAGCAGGTCATCAGAGAGAAAAGGGCCTACATTTGATAGCTAAGATCTGTTTCACCAAATTGTATTACAGTATGTTTCATAAAGGCAATTTGATGCCATAGTGATAGTCAACAACCAAGTAAGGTATATGAAAATTGGAAACTAGAAAGGGGCCAAATTACAAAAGGTTTTAAAAGCCAAACAGAAGACACAAATGTTATATAACTGTTATATTTTAATATTTGTTTGCAAAGTCATGCCTTGTACATTCGTTGTAGTTCATTTCAGTTGTGTCTGACTCTCCATGACCCCATTTGGGGTTTTCTTGGCAAAGATACTAGAGTAGTTTTTCATTCCCTTCTCCAGCTCATTTTACAGATGAGGAACTGAGGTTAACAGGGCTAAGTGACTTGCCCAGGGTCATACAGCTAGTTAAGTGTCTAAGGCCTTATATGCAGCATTCAATGTTGAACAAATATTTTAATACTAATTTGGCCCACATTTCTTTTAAAACATACAGTGTTTTGCTTCAGGTATTGGTATTCATTTGTATTAACCATTGGAGATTGGAGATTACAACAGAATCATCAAAGACTACTGGTAGGGAAAAAAAATCCCCATCATATGAATAAGGCTATGAAAATAAGTCATACTCTTAGCAACCAACAAATTCTTCAAGCAATTTCACTATCATTCTTGAGACTAACATGGCCAGTTGCCTATTGAAGCGAATGTAGCAGGCATAACTGAAGGAAGAAGCCTCAGAACCCCATTCCCCTTAATGCTGGGACCCAAACTACATCATTAAATCATTCACTGGGAGAAATTTTCAGGCTTCCATTTCTAATAACTGTTAGTCCAGTCAGAGAAGGACTACATCATCAGGAAAGGACTCTGATTAGTGTAATAAGGGAGGAGGGTCACTTAAAACTGTGTCAAGTGTGTGGCTTAAAGACATGGAAGAGGTGATAAGCCAGAGCTATGATCACAAATCTGAACCCAGGAGTCCTGGCAGAATCCTGATGATCCCACAGAGCAAGCCAATAGGCCATAGAAGTTGTCCAGTTTCACTATAAGGCATGCTGAATTGAAGCTTAAATCATTCCCTCTCCCCATGCCCAAGATGAGTCTAGAGATAGAAAATGTACTGATTTGGAGAATAAGTGTGGAAAAAGTTTCTCTCTTACATTTCCTTTCCTGATACAATTAAATGTGCATTTTTTTCCCCACCAATTCTTTGCTGTTGGCTTAGGTTTCTGTTTGCTTTGTAATGAATGAATATATTAAGACCTGAGTTTATCTCACTGGGAGGTTTTAAGTAACAGAAGTTGTAAATTCACTTAAAAGAAAATACTTCTCACAAATATGAGCCAAGTCTGTAATGATCAATGTTGGTTGGCTCACAGACAAAGGGAATCTCTTTTCATTCACTCATCCTACATACAGCTGCCAAATGAGAGTTCGAAAGTATAGGTCTGACCATCATTGCCTTGCTCTGTTTCAATGGCTGTGTGTGTGTGTGTGGTGTGTGTGCAAGAGCATGCCATTGCATGTTATTTAAGATAAAACTAAACTGCTTCTGTATGGTGTTTAAAGCCCTTCAATCTACTTGTCCTCTATGTAATTAATTTCACATTAATCTCACTCACTATATTCCAGCAAAACTGGCTTACTTATGGTTCCCCATAAACATCTCCTACCTTTACATGAGTTATCCTCTATGTCTGGAATGTATTCCCTCCTCACCTCCCTATCTTTCAGTCTCCAACTCCCTTCAAGACTCATCTCAAGCTCCTCTTCTTACATGAGGCTCTTCCTGATCCCCTAAAGTATTAGTGTCCTCTCCACTTCAACTTCAAAATTAGTTTATATTTTGTATTAACTTATCCTCATACATGTTATTTTCCAAAATAGAACTATAAATTCCTTGAGGGTAGAAACTGTTTTGTTTTTGTCTTTGTGTTCCCCTGACCTAGCATAGTGCCTTATACACAGTAGGTGCTTAATAAATACTTGCTGAATTTTCCGCTAAATATAACTTGATCCTTTTTCTGTAAATCTATCTCCAAAAGACTCTGGAAATACAAGGAACCTGGAAAAATATTCATAAGTGAAGTGGTATAGCAAGTAACTAGGAACATGAAAATGAACATCTTGCATATATGAATGTTAAACTCACCAGTATTGATTAGAATATCCACAAGAATTATATAAAGACAATAGCTGTCTATTTTTCAAGTATGAGCAATACAATATATTATTTTTAGTGTTTTTCCCCCAGTTAGCAAGCATTTATATTTTTTTCCTCCTCCTTGCCCCTCTTCACTCATAAAAGAAAAATAAAACCCTCATAACAATACAGATTCTCATACTGGACATGTCCAAAAATCATGTTATCTTATGCATGCTCAGGCCATAACCTGTCAGGAGAATAGCATTCTTCATCAAATGAGATCACATATATAAAGTGCTTACCAGCTTTGAAAAGCTATATAAATGCTATTTATTATTATTATTATTATTGGTCCTCTGGAAATCATGGTTATAATTGCCTTGATTTTTAAGTCTTTTAAAATTGTGCATTTTGCAGTATTGTTATTAAAGTACAAATTGTTTCCCTGGTTCTATTCATTTCACTCTTCATCAGTGAAATCATTCAAATATTCCTAAGTTTCTCTGAAACCATCCCCTTCATCATTTCTTATAGCACAATCGAATTCCATTATATTCATATAGCCCAATTTGTTCAGCCATTATTCAATTGATGGGCACCCTCTTTGTTTCCATTCTTTGCCACCACAATAGGAGCAGTTATAAATATTTCTGTACATGTTTTTCTTCTTCCTCTGATCTTTTTGGGAGTGTAAGTCTAGCAGTGGTCTATCTGAGTCAAAGGGCATGCACAATTAAGTAAATAGGGACAGAGTTCCAAATTGCTTTCCAAGATGGCTGTGTCAATTCATAGCCCCACCAACAGAGCATCAATGTGCCTGTTTTCCTGCAACTACTCAAACACTTGTCATTTTCCTTTGCTCTCAACTTTGCCAATCTGATGGATGTGAGTTGGAATCTTAGAGATATCTTAATTTGCATTCCTCTTGTTACTAATTATTTGGAGAATTTTTTCATATAACTATAGATAGCTTTAATTTCTTTTTAAAATTTCCTATTCATATCCTTTGACCATTTATCAATTATAGAATGGCTCTTTTTCGTATAAATTTGAATCGGTTCCTTATATGTCTTTTTTTTTTTGGAGGAGGGAAGGCAAGGCAATGGGACGTTAAGTGACTTGCCCAAAGTCATACAGCTATTAAGTGTGTCAAGTGTCTGAGGTCGATTTTGAACTCAGGTCCTCCTGACTCCAGGGCCAGTGCTCTATTCATTGAACCACCTAGCTGCCCCTAGTTCCTTATATAGCTTATAAATGAAATACTTATCTGAAAAACTTTGAGCAAAGATTTTTTTTCCCCAATTAACTAAAATTGAATGCAATGGACTACCTTAGTACTATCTTGTTAGTAAAGCACATAGTTTTCTGTTCTTTAACACAGTAAATTTAGAAAGTGAATAGTTGCAGGGAGGTAGAGAAGAAGAGGAAGCTCATGGTGGATGGCAAAATCCTTTGTTGACAGACAATATAGGAGAATGTAGGTAACTTGAGGAGAGGTTTAAAGCACCAAAGTAAGGAATTCAATAGAATCAGTTGTGAAAAAAATAAAAGATTGCCATATAGCAGTGAGGGCCAGCAAGAATAGAGAATAAATTTGTAGTTGGCCAAATTAGTCTGAGGGCAAGATCTAGCAGTCAAGGAAAATGAGAGGCCTTGGTAGAAGGAGGGCAGTTAAGAAATAGTAACCCATGTAAGACACCCGAAAAAAGCAGCTATACTGAATAACAAAGGTTTCTGCTCTTGCTAGAGTGAGTGCTGAGAAGTCAATGCACCAAGAACTGCAGCATATTTTGCTATTACCAATTCTACGAAGGACTGATAAATCCCACCCCAATGTGCTGATCAGACAATGTGGTTAACTAGAAACCTAGGTCAGAACTTTCGAGAGACATAACTGAAGTTGCAGCCCTATCAGGATGGGTATAAGGTATGCTGAATACTCCAATCATTTTTGAAAGGAGGGATGTATGTTTCAGCATAATTTTCTCACTGAGATCATTAAAATTAATCAAAGACCAACTACTTTTTTTTAACGTGTTTTCATTACTGTAGTCATTGTAATAATAATAACTAGCATTTATATCTTGCTTTAAGGTTTGCAAAGCACTTTATAAATATCTCATTTTATCCTCACAACAACCCTGGGAAGTAGATGCTGTCAGGATCCCCATGCCAAGACCACACCTCTTTTTTCAATCCTCTCTTTTTACTAGTAGGAAACTCCTGGTTTTCCAGAGCTAAGGCTCAGCAAGCAAGCTGTGCCCTGAGCTTGGCATAACAATTCTTTGCACTCACCCCCTGGATGAACTCAGCCACAACAAAATCCCAGAATTGTTTCACACCAGCACCAGGTGGTCCCCGAGGCCTGCACGGACCATGCTGCAGTCATGAAGCTCTGCTGTGAATTAGATTTGTCTCATTGTTGCTGTTACCCCTCATTGTGTAGCCATTGCTATGTGTATTAAGATTTGGCCACACTAAAGTGGTTCTTCTAGAGGAAGCCCTGGTGTGTGTCCAGTTCCCCTCTAATAGAATAAAGAAAGCTTTTTGCTTATGACCACTGTTAGCTCCTTGATTATTTTGTTTTTATTTTATTTCTTAGAGTTAACTGTGATTGTAATAATCTGTGTGAGCTCTCTGATATTTTTTAGAGTTAACTGTGGTTGTGATAACTTGTGTAAGGTTTTTAGTATTTTCAGAGATAACAGTTGCATAATCTCTATGACTTTTTGGTCATTTGTTTTCAGATTTGAAAGTGCTATTATTATTCCCATTTTATAGATGACAAATCTGAGGCAGATAGAGATCAACTGACTTACCCAAGATGAAGTTAGGTCTTCCTGCCTCTAGGACCAGTGCTCTATTCACTGTGATATTTAGCTGCCTACTCATTATGTAAATTATGTATAATATGTATCTTTAATGTTCTCTATTCTGAACTTAATATATCTGCTGATTGAGTCTGAGGAGAATCAATGGGAAACATGGAAGCTTGGAGGAAAATTAAGATTCAAAGAGGCTGAGTTAAGTTGGGAATGTATAATTGGGATGGAGTCAATGCTTGAGTCAATGAAGATCTACCTCAGTCAAACAAGCATTTGAATACCTACTATATGCCAGGTACTGTACTAAGCACTGGGGATACAAAGACAAAAACATGGTCCCAACTCTCAAGGAGCTTGTTCTAATGGTGAAAAATATATACAAACAATTACATACAATCTATGTACAAGGTAATCTCAGAGGGAAAAGTGTGCTAAAGGTTGAGAAAGGCCTCTTATAGAAACTGGGATTTTAGCTGGGTCCTAAAGAGTCAGGAAAGAGGTGGAAGTGAGAAGAGAGAGCACTCCAGGCATGGGGAACAAGAAAAAAAAAAAGGAACAAAGTCAGAGTGTCCTATGCAAAGAACAGAAAGAAGACCAGTGTCACTGCATTACAGGAGTGAGTAAAGTGTGAATAGACTGGAAAGGTAGGAAGGGGCAGATTGTTAAGGGTTTTGAAACACAAAGATTTTCTATTTGATCCTGGAGGCAACAGGGAGTCACTGAAGTTAACTGAACAGTACAGTGACATGGTCAGGCCTGCACTTTAAGATCATTTTGGGAGATGAGAGAAGAAGGGACTGGAGTGGGGAAGAGACTTCAAGCAGTGAGACTAACCATTAGACCACTGCAATAGGTCCAGTATGAAGTGAGAGGGCGTTTACCAGGCTGGTGGTGTGTGAGTAGAGAAGGCAATATGTAGGAAATAGACTTTGGAGATAGAATTGACAAGATTTGACAACAGCCTGGATGTGGGGGGTAAGAGTCAAAAATTGAAGATAACACTGAGGTTGTAAGATTAAATGAGGGACAGCTAGGTGGTGCAGTAAATAGAGCACTGGCCCTGGAGTCAGGAGGACCTGAGTTCAAATGTGACCTCAGACACTTAACACTTACTAGCTGTGTGACCTTGGGCAAGTCCCTTAACTCCAATGGTCCCACTCTCCAAAAGCAAAAAACAAAACACAAAAAAGATTAAATGACTGGGGGAATGGTGGTGTCTTCAGCAGTAATTAGGAAGTATAGAAAAAAGGAAAGTTTGAGGAGAAAAATGGTGAGTAGTAGTACAAGAGTAGGGATAAAGGGGGCAATCAGCTAGAAATGATGGGATGGATGGGATTAGGGTTACGTGTAGAAGGGTTTGCCTAGGCAAGAAGGGTCGCTTTTTCATGTAATAGGGGAGAAAGAGAAAGTGGGAGAAGGCATCTGAGTGATATAAATGAGGAGGATGGGAGAAGTGGGGAGCTGACCACCAATGACATTAAGTTTGAGGCAAGATCTGTAGGAGGAGAGGAGGAAAGACTATCATGGGAGTCTGTTTTCAAACAAATTTTTAAAATAATCACTGTGAGTGGCATAGTGAATTGATTAGGGAGGTATAAAAAAATTGCTTTGCTGTAGTGAATACCCAGTTGAGATTAGGTAACAATATTTGTAGTAGTCCTCATCGGCAAGGTTTCCTACCTAATTCCTCTTATATAATAGCTGAAGTTTTACAACGCATTTTCTTCACAACCCCCATGGGATGGATGATCAAAGTATTAGTATCCTCATTTCACAGACAAGATAACTGAGGATATGTGACTTATCTACAGTTACACAGATACTAAGCTTCAGGAACTAAATTTAAACCCAGGTCTCCTCTGATTCCAAACTTACCCTTTTTTTTTTTTTTTTTACTTCATCACACTCATTGCCTAAATTGGATTCAGAGAAGCAAAAAATGGGTCACATGGAGGGAAGAAGGGAAGAATGGTTGGAAAATCCCAGTGGTACTTGGAAATGATTTAACCTAAAATAAGAGGGGTTAGAATAAATAAGCTTCGAGCTCTCTTGCCAGCTCTAAAACCTATGATTGTAGTTCACCTGTAAAATAACTCATACCTAGGTAAGCCTAAATAGTCCCTAATTACTAAATATTTGTAAGCGTCTGGAGTCAGGAAGACCTGAATTCGAAGACTGCTTCACATACTACCTGTGCAACCTTGGCCAAGTCATTTAACTGTCTGCCTTAGTTTCAAGTGTAAAATGGGGATGATAACAGCACTTATCTCCAAGGGTTGGGCGGCCCAAATGAGTTACTTGTCAAGCGCTTAACCCAGTGCCCAGCACATGGTAATTGCTGTAGACAGGTAGCAGTTATTTCAGAACCAAGGACACTGGCCTCCTCCAAGAGCCTCCATCTCGTGACTGGGCATTTTCTCTGGCTGTTCCTTCTTATCCTCCTCATCTCCACCTCTTGGCTTCCCTTCAAGTGCCAGCTAAAAGCTCACTTTCTCCAGGAAGCTTTTCCCAACCCACGCGAATTGTATTCTCTACTTAGCTTTTTTGTACGTAGTAGTTTGCTTGCTGTGGCCCCCACTATATCGTGAGCTCTTTGAAAGCAGAGACTGTCTTTGGCCTTTTCTTCGTATCCCCAGTACTGAGCACAGTAGCTGCTTACTGACTTAGATCAGGGGCTGTCTTTGGCCTTTCTTTGTTAACTACAGCGCCTAGCACGTGGTAGGCGCTTAATAAAGAAATGCTTGTTGATTACTCTTGGAATCACTTAATGCTACCTGGACTAACCCCGAGGGAATAAAAGCGAGCCCAGGGTCACTTTCCTAACACTGGAAGAGAGTACAGCTGGGTTAGGGCCACACTGAGTGAGGATAAAAAGGTTCCTCAGAAAACCACAAAGCGTCCCTTAGGCCTGGCCCCGCCCCTCCCATGCGTGGGGGCCTGAGGGCGGCTAGAGGAAGGTGTCTCGAACCTGCCTTTCTTGTCTCGCTCTTTTCTAAACGCAGTGAGAACTACCGCCCCGCCCGGAGATAACTAGAAACGACATCAGTCATTTTAATAACCGGACTCGCTTTTCCCTCTCCTCCAATTTGAGAACGTTCTGCTTTCCACGCGCCACCTCAGGAGGCTCTGGGTTCCGGCGGGCCGCAGACGCCTCTTGCTGACGTCACTGCAGGTGCCGTACTGTGAGGCAGGACCCGTCGCCCCGCCTCCGCCTTCCTTTGCTCAGTCGCCGGCTCTGCTTTCTGGAAGCTTCGTGGAGGCGTTGGTCGGAGACCGTTAGTCCACGGGTCGACACAATCCGCGTCCATCTGGGGCTCTTGAGTCACCACAGAACCGCGCCGAGCCTGACTGACTATGCCGGAGAACATGGGTCCCAGGAACAACGGGCCTGCCGGGGGTTCTGGCAGTCGGGGGAGAGGCGCTTACCAGGACCGGGACAAACCTGCCCAGATCCGCTTCAGCAACATCTCTGCTGCCAAAGGTAGCGAGCGCGGGGACCGCGCCTGCGCCCTGCCTGCCGTGAGGGGCGGGCTGGGCCGGGCGGGCCTAGTTCAGGGGTCTTTCTGGGCTGAGTCAGCTTCGGCCCGATGACTGCCCTCCGGGAGTGGCTCCATAGGGCCTCGTTGGGTTCCCAGTGGCTCAGTTCCATCCCTGTCCCGAGCATGTGTCCACGATCGGTTCCCCTCCTAGCTTTTCTTTTCCTGCTCTCGGCATCCTATCCGTCTTCTCGGTACTGTTTCACGTATTGCCTCACCCTCCTTCCCCATCTCCCAACCCCCAACACCCGCCCACATATCTAGCAAAACTTTACTTTTTCCTCTCTATCACCATGACCTGGACTCCCTGGTTAAAACCCCACCTTTTACAAAGAAGCCTTTCCTCCTCATCAGTCTTTGTCCTCTGCCTCTTAGAGGACCCCCAATTTATCCTGGTATTTCTTATTTGCATGTAGTTGTTAGCATGTTGTGTCCCTCATTAAACTGTTAAAGAGAGCAGGGACCGTCTTTTGCTTTTATCTATTTTTATATACCATCATCTAGCACAGTGCCTGACGCATAGTAGACGTTGAAATAAATGCAAGCTGACTGATGGACTTCCGCTGAGACTGTGGCATTAACCAAATTTCTCGATACTCTCTACTACAAAACGTGGAGGTCTGCTGAGGCGGGCGTCAGAATCCTAAGAGTAACTTAACTTATCTAGGGCTACAACAGCTCAGTTCTTTTTCTTTCATCCACAGACTTGGCAATACTTGGGACCGGGGACTGATCTGCATTTTGTTAGTTCTTCTGTTCAGATTTTTCAAGTGACTTTTGAGGGTAGCAGGTCATTAGAATACTAGATAGGAATCCCTACTTCTCATCATAGTGGCTGTATGAGTAAGGGCTAGTCATACTATCACCGAACCTGTTACCTCATCTGTAAAGTGAGGATCCATCAATCCAAGAAACATAAGGAGCATATAATGTGCAAGATACTGAGTCGGGCACTGGTGATACAAAGACAAGGAAGGGAGATGACTTTCTCCTGAAAGATAGAGCTAACTATATATGCATGTGTGTTTGTATATGTATGTGTAGGTGCACTAGTTTGAGAAAGGTGAGTGCTGTAACATATTGGCAAAGACTTCTCTTAGTAATTAACATGAGCCTTGAAGGAAGCTGGGAGCTCTATTCAGGGGGATGTGCAGTAACCATAGTAACACCTGTAGTAGCAACTTCATACAGTTTCTCTGAGAGTCAAATCAGTGTAGTAAAAGGACTGTAGAAATGAGCAGTTAAATAGATTACCATAAGGGCACAGTGAAGAAGTGTTAACCTCTGCAATATTTCCATCTAAGTACTGGGAGAAAATAAATTTGAGGTTTTTACATCATAATTAAACGTTATTGTGGAAAGTCTGAATGTGGGCCTGGAACTGGTCAAAAAAAGTATGGTTTTGTGTAACTAAGCCTATGGCTTCTGGTTTGAGACTAGAAGAAGGATTTGTGCTTGTGTGGCATGCTAATTTAGTGTACAGAATATTGGATTCTAATCGTCAAGAAACAAATTCTGACTATTTCTGCCATTAAGATGTAGTATGGGGGAGGCTAGGTGGTGCAATGAATAGACCACCAGCCCTGGAGTCAAAAGGACCTGAGTTCAAATGTGACCTCAGACACTTAACACTTACCAGCTATGTGACTTTGGGCAAGTCACTTAACTCCAATTGCCCTACCTTCCCTCTTCCAAAAAGCAAAAAAAAAAAAGGTATGGTATGACTTTAGCACAGGTCCTTCCTTGGCCCTCATTCTTCAAATGTGGGAGGTAATTGAGATTAGAACTTATATCTATCATTCTACCATTTTGTGCCTTCTTAACTATCAGTTTAGAAAAGGCTTTGTAAAAAGCATTATATAAACGTAACCTATTATTAGTTCCAGAATCCTTTTGTGTAAAGGAGAAAATACCTTTTTACTCCCAGAAAATGACAGGGAACAGTTTGTTACTTATTAGGGGGCAGATTATTGCCTATGCAAAGCAAAGGATGTAATTTATCATATTCTTTACCCCCTCTCCCTCATGATCTGAGAAATCATAGAATAACAGTCCTAAAGTTCCAATGCAAAGCACAATGTTGTGCATGTAGTAAGAATTCAATAAATAGTTGTTTAATGTATGATCAGAAAGTTAGAAAACTCAAAATAAAATGTAATTTCATACTTTAGATTTTGGGTCTGGAATAAGATAAGGTATCTTACAGTTTTGTACCAGGTGGGCTGAAAGAGGTTCCTTTTTTTTATATAGTACTGTCTGAAATATTTGCCTCCTTTAAGGAGAGAATAACCAGAAGGCTTTGGTACAATCAGTATATCTCAGTGGACAGGTGGTGAATAATAACTGCATTATCAACATGTACCTTCTCCCATGTGTACTTTTTAAAAAAAATTATATGCCTTCAGTTTACTTAATGACTTAGGCCTTAAAGTCTAATAATGAAATTGGGGGATGAGAACAATTGGTCTTAATCTTTGAATGAACCATTCACTCAATTGAGGGCTCAGTTTCCCTGATGCTAAATTATAGGATTCATAAAGATAAAGGATTTTAGAACTAGAAGAGAATCTCAGAAAGACCTGTACCAGCTATGTAACTGTGAGCAAGCTTTTCTGAGCCTCATTTTCATAGTCAGAAATGTGAATGGTACTATCTTGCAAGGTGGTTGTGAGGCTAAAATGAAGTGGTGTATATAAACCTCTATAAGCTTGAAAGTGCTATGTAAAATGACAGTTAGCTAGTATTTTGCAGATGGGGAACTCAAGGCCCAAAACTACTTATTCCAGGTCACAAAAAGTGGTAGGTAGCAGGATCAGGATTTCAACCCACATCTTTAAACTCTTAATCCCATTCTCTTTTCCCCTATGCCATTTTACCTCACCAATTAGATGGCATCAAACAGCCTTTCACTTCTGAAATTCTACATGCTTTAAGATTCTCCAAGAAAAGGATCATGGTATAATGGATAGAATACTGACCTCAGAGCCAGGAAGACCCAGGGGCAAGACATCTAACCTTTCAGTGCACTTTAGGCAACTCTAAATCTATAGAAGGTGCCAACTTGCCTTGGTGGAGAGTTTCCTCTTCTAGAAATTTTCAATATTAACGAACTTCACAGAACTGATTCCTATCACTGTGGTAATGACAGCTTAATTCAACTCATCACACAGTTATTAAGGTACCTGTGGTGAGTAAAAGAGTACAGTAGTGGGTACTCAGTTGTTATAAAGGCAAAAATGAAATATTGACTTTGAGGAATTTGTTAAAGATGATTTTAAATGCCTTGGTTTTTCTGAAAGTTGTTATGCCTTCTTGACACTTGAGTTAGATGTTGTAACTTTTAAAAGGAGATGGTTGATCATCAAATAACTTGGATGGGGAAAAGTGACCTATAAAAGAATTTTTTAAAATTAACTTAATTTTTAAAAAAAAATCCCACATTTTGTTTTGATGACACATTCTCACTTCCTAATAAGCAATTCTTTCTTCCATAGTTCCTAACAAAAAAAAATTAACCCAAACTGTCTAATAATAGGGATTGTGACTGATAGCCCAAGCAACTGTTCATAATGATAAGGAAACTTTTGGAACCAACATTATATTTAACCTGAATTCGCTTATCTTTTAGTATTATCTTTATTTACATTGCTACAGTCTGCCTTCTCTTCGTAGTGTAGTTTGTACTATAGCTAATGTTACACTGATTCTTCTAAATTATTTCAAGCTGTTATGGATCAAAGAAAAGAATTTTTCCTTTATTCCAATGTAATAAATATTTCATTATTCTTATTATGGTAACTTCTCAGCTATCTGTTACTAAGTTGTGATTTCAGGTTAGGTTTAAGTACAGTACTTTAGTTTTTCTTGGTCTCTGAATATTGGTAGCAACACCTGAGTTATTATACCAGTGTCTTTAAAATTCTAAATTTCATTTGTTTAAAGATAGGAAGTAAAGAATGCAAAACTTGCTAATTGGATCCTTAGTATTCTGATATATGAAGAAAAATAGGGTAAGTCTATAAACTTAGTTTTCCTATTTCAGTATTATAGAATAAATCCCAAGTACTTGTACATAGTGACGTTACAATGAAAAGATGAAATAATGTATATTTGTATTGCAATAAAAATGGAAAGACTTCATTATATTTGTGCTAGGTGTACAATTTTAAAATGTCAAAAAATAATCATTTTTGAATTTTTCTTCTCTTTTTACAGCTGTTACAGATGCTATTAGAACTAGCCTTGGACCGAAAGGAATGGACAAAATGGTAAGTTTTTTTAAAAAGTTATAGAATACTACTAATTGAACTGTAATTGCTTCTTAGGAAAGGAAAGCATTGTTTTTAAAGTGAAGGTGTTTTATAAAGCCTGTATTAGGTGTTAGTGACTAATGACCTGCAAACCAAGTATTGAAATCATGTAATAAAACTCTGTCTGGAAAACCTATAAACCTGTACATCTTTGCCATTTATCCCTCTGCCCAGCTCCTTTCTCCCTTCCAGTTTCATGATGGGAATCTAATCCATCTCTCAGAAGTGCAAAGATCATAGCTTAAATTAGAGTTCATTTTCAGCTTTCTGGTTTATACCATTCTTAGAAATAAAAAGGTATCATCGGGTGATTTGGGGGAAAAGGAGTTGTTTTGATATTTCTGGGGATTCAGTGACTTTAGGGTATAAGCTTAGTAGTGAAATCTCTAGGTCAAAGGGTATGGACATTTTAATAATTTCATTTACTTTATTCTAAATGCTTTCCATTTTGGTTGTCCTGATTCACAGCTCTACCAATAGTGTACTACATTGTATATCTTCCCACAACTGCTTCAACAGATTTCTTTTATCATCTTTCCATTTTGCAGGATGTGAGGTGAAAACTCAGGGTTGTTTTGATTACCATTCCTCTTGTTATTAGTGATTTGAATTATTCTTTCCTATGCTTGTTAATAGTATGATTGTTGATAATTTATAATTCTTCTTTTGAGTACTTCATTTATTTATCCTTTGACCCAGATATATCAATTGATATCAAGTATCTCTTGAGGGAATTGCTTTTGGGAGTGAGGGAGGGGAAGGGGAAGATGAGATTGAATATAGATATGGATAGCAGTAGACAGATATGTTCTTAGAAATTTGATACAAATATTTTTCCATGTTGGGCCATTTCCCTTCTCATCCTAGATGCATTAAATTTGTGCAGAGTCTTTTCCATTTAATGTAACCAAAGTTATTTCTTCTATATTTTGTAATTGCCACTATCACTTCTTTGGATAAGAATACGTTTCATATTTATAACTATGAAAAGTACATAATCTCTTAGTTTTTTGCAATAGATCTTTATTATTTAGATCATCTATCCATTTTGAACTTATTTTGGATTATGATACATCTAGGGCAGTTAGGTGGTGTAGTGAATAGAGCACTGGATTTGGAATCAGGAAGACCTGCATTCATATATGGCCTCAGAGACTTAGTAGCTGTGTGACCCTGGGAAAGTCACTTAATCCTGTTTGTCTTAGGTTCCTCATTTAAGAAGGAAATGACAAATCAGTCCAGTGTCTTTGCTAAGAAACCCCCAAAGGGTTGACAAAGAGTTCGACGTGAGAGAAAACGTTTAAAGAAAATATATGTCCAAGCCTAATTTCTGGTAGACTGCTTTCTGTTTTTCACAAGTTCTTTTTTTAACCAAAGAATTCTTCCCAGAAGTAATCTGTATTTTCCTGTTGATGGAACACAGTTATTGAATTCCGTTGTTTTTGATTGTCTGTTATACAGTCAGTTCCATTGATCTACATCTCTGTTTTTTAACCAATACCAATTGGTTTTGAGGTCTAGAAGTGTTAGTTCTTCTTTTCCCAACGGTTTTTTTCATGATTTCCCTTTCTATTCTAGATATGTTATTTTTTCAAATAAATTTTATTTGATCAAGTTCTATAAAGTATTCCTTTTGATTGATATAGCATTAAAATTGCAAATTAGTTTTTTTTTTTTATTTAGCCATGAGTACTGAATATTTCTCCAGCTATTTAAGTTGGCTTTTAATTCTTTAAGGAACACTTTGTAATTAAATCTATATAAGTATTTTGTGAGTTTCAGTAGATTGATCCCCAAGTATTTTATGTATTTTTTAGTTCCATGGAATAAGATTTCCATTTCTCTTACTGACTTCTAGATTTTGTTAGTATATGGAAATATTACTAATTTGTACCTTGTAACTTTGCCAAAGCTATTATCTTACTATCTTTTCTGACTCCCTGGAATTTTCTAAGTAAATCATCATATTATCAGTATTTTTATACCTTCTTAACGTATATTTATATCTTTAATTTATTGCTTACTGCTATCACTAGCATTTCTAGAACTCTTATCAAAAAATAGCACAGAGAGTTGTCCTTGTTTTATTCCTATATTTATTAGAATCCTTCTAGTGTGTCTCTATTAATTATGGTGCTTGGTTTGGGTTTTAGATAATCCTTTTTAGGTAAAAAAAAAATTCCCTCTCTGCCAATACTTTGTAGTGTTCTTACCATAATAAATGAGTGTCCTGCCTTTATCAAAGCCTTTTTCTGCAACTGTTGATAGTCCTGTGGTTTGGGGCATTGTTAATATGTTGATTGTTTTCCTAATGTTGAACTATCCTTGAATCCCTAATGTAAGTCCAATTTGGTGATGATGATGATTTTCTTGATCAGTTGCTATAGTATGTTTAACAGGATTTCATGTAAAATTTAAAAATCAGTATTCAGTATTGAAGCCTAAACAATTACGTGAAAGAAAACAATAATGATGAAACAGCCTAACAAAATTTCTGGGAGACCACTAAAGCACGATGGGAAATTATATCCTGATAACCATGCATTTTGAAGGAGGATTAATTAATTTAATATGCATTTTTTTAATTAGAGGATTAATCTAAAATGAGCACAAAAGCTGGAAACCAAAAAGAATAGGGCAGAAAATCAGATCAGCAAGAGCAAATGAACATGTCAAAAAAAAAAAAAAGAAAAAAATATTTAATTATTCTAAGCTACTACACATATGATAACAGAACTTGAGAACATGAGAAATAGGGAAATGGCTTCAAAAAAATATAAAACACTTTAACAGAAAACTAAATAGAGATCTTGAATAATACAGCCTCAGAAAAGGAAGTAAAACTAGCTGTAAAGGAACTACCAATGGAAAACTCTAGGTTAATTATATAAAATGTTAAAATAGCAATATCGGTGCTATATGAATTTGAGAAGTCACTCTTAACAGGCTCCTTTTATCAAACAATTATAGTCCTAACTACCTGAACAAGGTAAGGTAAAACAAAGAATTATATAGCAGTGTCATTATTGAGTATTTGAACCATACCTTAATAATAGTGAGAACTCAATAAGATGGAGATGTACTGAATGAGTTCTACAAAGGAGTAAGCTAGAAGTTAGGAGATTTGTGTATAATATCTCATTTGATCCTCACAACAACCTTCGGGGGTAGGTTCTATTATTATCTCCATTTTACAGTTGAGGAAACTGAGGCAGAAGAATACTTGCCCATAATCACAAAGCTCTAGTGTCTGAGGCTGATTTGAACTCAAATCTTGCTGACTTCACACCCAGTGTTCTCTGTCCACTATGCCACCTAACTGCCTCTAACCTGTGAAATGTGGTGGAGAGACTCCATTTTTCTGAGCCTCAGTTTTCCAATCAATAAAATGGAGCTAGTATTGCAAGCATAAAATAAAGGCCAGTGTGAAGGTGTTTGGGTGTTAAGAAATTGGATTATGCATATATATATATGCATTATACATAAACGATAATATAGACATTACCATTATGCTTTTAAATATGAGCAGAATATTTTTGGAAACCAAATTAATGTTGACTAAAGAAATACTATCTTTTTTGTTTTGTTTTTTTCATTTAAAAAATTTGTAGATTCAAGATGGAAAAGGTGATGTGACCATTACCAATGATGGTGCTACAATTTTGAAACAAATGCAGGTCTTGCATCCAGCAGCCAGGATGGTAAATAGTTTTTCTTTTATATGACAAACTACTTTTTAATCTTCGTTTAAACTTTAGTTTATAATTTCCATGACATCTAAGTATGGTAAACTTTGTTACATCTTGTTACTTCAGTACTTTGAGGGTCTATAAATCTTGTTAGCATGAGCATTCTCTCCATTGACACAATATGTTCCCTTTTACAGTTGTACCAGTTAAAATTAAGGCAAACTGAGGCACAAAGTTTCGAGCACAATCAATTTATTAGTAAAGCATGAATTTACCAATAAATAGGATTTTAGCTTCCTCTGCAAAGCCAAGACTCCAAATGAGGGACATAGCTCTCTTATACTTTAGTGAATACAGAACACAAGAATGAGACTTCATAGGCAGAGAACAAATTATGATTGGTTTAAAGAGCTTAGTACCATGAATGTCGAAATAAATAGGATTGGTTACAGAACTGAAGTGTGGGAGATGATATAATTGTTTTGAAATTGGGAATGAGGGGCTAGCAGTATCCTCCCTCCTGTGACTAAAAAAATGTTTGTTGTTTGAGTCCACCTGCAAGGTTAGAGATAGTGGACCAGACTTTTTTGATTGGCAAACTAGACTCCTTGAAAGATAGCTTGGTGGTACAAAGATGCTAGATTAGGCCCCCTGGTGTCCGCACATATTCCCAAAGGATAACAGATTTCCCTAAGACAAGAATAGGAGTGATTAACAGGAGAACTGAACTTAATTTAATTCATTCCAGATCAGCTGAATCTGAGCTAATTTCAGAGACAACCGTAATTTAGGCAATTACTGGACAAATCAATTAACTAATGTCAATAAAAAAGACACAGAACCAGTCTGATCATTTCACAATTTAGCATTGCCTTTCGATCAAATGAAAGCTCCATTGGTCAGCATTGAATGTCCTTCAGGGTCTGGTTCCAGCCTACCTTTTCAAACTGAATATAGATTACTGTCCTTTATTCTGCACTTAGACTAGCCCAGACATCCTAGTTGTTTACCCTACATGTCATCCTTATTTTTTCTTATTGTACCTTTGCACCTGACATATTCTCCCTCCACACATGCTTTCTGGAGCACCTAGGACCTCCAAGGCTTGGCTCTTGTGCAAACTCCTTGAAGAGGTCTTTCTCGATTCTCCCTATTTCAAGTCTCCCCCAGCCTGTCACTCTGTATTTTTTTTTAAATTCATGCCCTATGTACGTATTTGTGAACTTATTAATATTCTAGTATAAATCCCTTGGAGGAGGTTTACTTCTGTATTTGTATCCTCAACATTCACCAGTGTCTGGCACATAGTAGCCACTTATAGTCATTTTCATTAATTGATTAAAAAAAATTACTGTGGCTTAAAAAAAAATCACTGATAAACTTAGTTATGAACTAAGTGTCTGAATAACTGGCATCTAGTCTGTGACTAGGTCCCTATTCAAAACGGTTTCTTCAGAAATGTCATTTCATTGTCCGTAGTACTCTCAAACTCTTCCACTTTTTGATAGAAAGGTTTTTTTAGTCTTTTTTACTTCCATATTACAATGCTAACATTCATTGCTTGGTGACCAACCTCCTAGGGACTGTCTTTGTTCCTAGACATCCTTGTGCCATTCTTAGTTTTTCTGCCTTGCTAGGACCAGCCTTGTATTCCCTGACAGCCTTTGAGAAGACACAGTTAACTCCAGTATCATGATGAGGCAAATAAATAGCCCTCGTGTGGAGGAGTGAACATTCTAGAAACCATTAATGATCATGACATGAAGTTCTATGCAGCTAGGGAAATAGAAATTCTGCTATCCCTCTTCTCCTGCCCTACTCCATGCGCCTACTCCCCTCAGTTTTGCCAGACTTTCTTATCACTTCGACTTGCATACTTGGGAGATAAAAAGGGAGAAGGGAGGGATTCATTCATTCTCTTGTGGAATTTAAAGTTTTCCAGAAAGACATATTTATAACACTATAGCACTAGACTTTTTCCCTCTCAGGAACTTGCTTTTTGTATTGGCTTTTAAATTTGATATAAATGCATGTGCTGAAACCCATTCTAAAGCTTTATGTGTAGCCAAACCTTCGTGATCTTGCGAAGACTATCAAAGTACCTTAACAGGACTGTTGTCCGGTTACTTAAATTAGGTCTTAATGTGCCCTGTGACTTAAAATTGGACCACTTTCTGTATTTTCTTTTTTAGTTGGTGGAGCTCTCCAAAGCACAAGATATTGAAGCTGGTGATGGTACCACATCTGTTGTTATCATTGCTGGATCTCTTTTGGATTCCTGTACCAAACTTCTTCAAAAGGGTAGGTTGAGTTTGTGTTACTGCTAAGTAGTGGTAGGATAAAGATGATTTTTCTATAAAAAAGTTATTAGGGTTTATTTTGGAATAATGAGGTCTTTCATAAGTAGATAAGACTTATTTTTCCTTTATTGATGTAGACTGGTTTTTCTTGGAAAGCAACATTATAATTCAACCAATAATGTCATGTTACTTTTCAAAAAAAATCAAATGTCATTCTTAAAATAGTGTAATTGTAGCTATTAAAACAGTTTAATCAATGTGCGATAGTAAATAAGATGTAGTTCTGATAATTAAATGACTAATTAACAACTTGAGTTTTAAACTTGACAGGGATTCACCCAACCATTATTTCGGAATCATTCCAAAAAGCTTTGGATAGAGGTGTTGAAGTCTTAACCAAAATGGCACAGCCAGTGGAACTGAGTGACAGAGAAACATTGCTAAATAGTGCGACCACTTCACTAAACTCAAAGGTATGGAGAGTTAAAGACTACTGAAATCTTTCCAGTGATACGAAGGCTGAAGAAATGGGGAAATTTTTTTTTCTCTATAGTTGGAGAGGAAACATAATTGTAGCTGTAGAGGAATATTTTAAGATTTTTTTTCCTTTGTCTTAAATCAGAAACACGTCCATAGACCTTCTTTTAGGTTTGCAGGCTTTAAGTGCCATGTAAATGTGACTACTCTTGTTAATCATTCAACAAAACCCAAAGGTTAGCATAATAATACTTAAAATTGTACTGAAAGTTTGGTAACCACTAACATCTTAGCATCTTCTTTTCCTGACTTTTCCGTTTTAACTCCATTCCTCCTCTCAGTGCCAGACTCATACATTGTCCTTGATGTTTGGGCATGGGACCAAGACTGGATTGTGCCCATAATGATTGCCCTTTCAAATGTGCTAGAACTATCCTGCCAGTACCTTAATATTGAATGAAGCTTCTTGCTATCCTAAAGATGCCAGGGAATGTTAGTTGTGGGGCTATGAGTATCTACCTACTGTTGCTTTATGTCATTAGAGTATGTGATTTGTCTTTGAAAAAAACTAAATTGTTAATCTTGTTTTTGCCTTTAAAAAATGTTAACAGAGTATTGGTGAGAAACTTAACTCATCTGTAAATGTGGAGCGAAAATGTTTTTGTAGTAAATTTTTTTAAAATTTCTCCCAAACTGTATTTTTCTTTATGTTTATCATTAGAGAAATTAGTGTTTATTTATAGTAAGCAGTTTTCCTTTACATATTTTAAAGCTGACCTTTTTTAAAAATTAAATACTTTTAGGTTGTATCTCAGTACTCAAGCCTGCTTTCTCCAATGAGTGTCGATGCAGTGATGAAGGTGATTGACCCGACAACAGCTACTAGTGTAGATCTTCGAGACATTAAAATAGTTAAGAAGCTTGGGTAAGAAAAATCTATACTTATTACTTTCATTAATCAAAGTTAATGTTTCAGATAAACATGATTTCTCTGACAAAATTGGAATCAGGTAGGAGGAATAACAAATATCAGGGTTTTTTCTTCTTTTCTGGTGGTTCTGTCTTTGTGAGAATTCTGAATGTCTTGATAGTAGATATGAATCTGTTCTCTTAGTGTCATTATGTTAGAGGAATAAGATGAGAGATGCCTATGAGTGGCAACTTTAGGTTTAAAACTTGCATTCTTTAATACTTTCTATTTTATTTTACTTAGAGGGACAATTGATGACTGTGAACTGGTGGAAGGATTGGTCCTGACTCAGAAGGTGGCAAATACTGGCATAACCAGAATTGAGAAAGCCAAGATTGGTCTTATTCAGTTTTGTTTATCTGCTCCTAAAACAGATGTAAGTAAATCTGTTTCTGATTGTTACCACTGTTTGAGTCAGTAGATTATTGAGCACCAATAAATGGGAAAGAACCTAAATCACCTCAATGTCTTTATCCTGAAGAAAGCTCTATGACAGCATATTTAAAGTTAGCATGTCAGGTAATCTTCTAACAACACCATACAATACATAGTACATTTCCCAGAGGCATAATTTAAAAGGATGTGAACACAAAAAATTATCTTGGGTTTTCTTTCACCTTGTCTGCTATGACAGACATAAGTAAAAACAAGTAGCTGAGGCACAATCCAGTCTTGGTCCCATGCCAATGCTCTTCCAACATTTCCACTCCTAAAATATTACTTTGTTGCACCTATATAATAGTCTCCAACCAAAAGGACTGTCCTGACATCTTTTTCAGATGATTAAAGAAATTTAAGAGTTGGAAGATGATCTCAGAGGTCATCTAGTAGTCTAATTTATGCCTCATTAGGGATTTTCTACAATAATTCCTGATGAATGGTCTTCTAGCATTTTGAAGACCTCCTCTTGGGAACACCCATTTCACTTTTGGACAAATTTAGGACTTAAGTTAGGATGTTTTTCTTACATCCAGCCGATGATTTACCTCTCTGTAGCTTCTGTCCTTTAAGTTCTTCTGTCTGAGATCAAGCAGAACGAGTCTAATTTGTCTTCCGTGTGTCAGTTCCTTATTTTAAAATATCCTTCATGGGTATCTTATTCTGAACACCGTACTTATGAGAATGTACCTTAAGAACAATTAGTGTTCCTGGCTGTTAATGTCATATTGTTAACTTATAATGAGATAGTCCACTAAAGCCCTTAGCCTCTTTTTTTTCCCTTTTTTGGAGAGAGGAGGGCAGGGCAGTTAGGGTTAAGTGACTTGCCCAAGGTCATCACACAGCTAGTAAGTGTTAAATGTCTGGGGCCTGATTTGAACTCGGGTCCTCTGACTCCAGGGCCAGTGCTCTATTCACTGTGCCATCTAGCTGCCCCACCCCTAGAGCCTTTATGTACATTGCTGCGTTGCAGTGCTTTCCCCATCCTATACTTGTACAATTGAGTGTTTTAAATCAAAGTGGAGGACTTGACACTTAACTCTGAATTTTCCGTTTTATTAGATTAGATCTTGCTCATTATGTTAACCAACTTTCTTGGGTCATGACTGTCATCCAATGACTTTGCTGCCAACTTTGTCAAATGCAAATTTGAGAGCCATGACATTCAGGCTTTTATCTAAGTTAATTTTTTTAAAATAATTTTTATTGCTGTGTTCTGTTTAATTTTTTCCGATAATATACCACATACCCCTCCCCTCTCCTCCTCCTGAAAGCCACCTCATATGTCAAATAGTAGGACTTTTGGGGGGGGGGGGTCAACATAATTTAATGTTACATTGAGAAAGTCCACAAATATCTTCAACATGTAACACCTCCACCGAGGGGCAGATTGGGGGTGTCTTCATAGCTCATCATTTGAGCCTGATCTTTATAGTTTTGTTACATTTACTTCTGATTTTTTAGTGTGTCATTCTTTCCATTTACATTGTTGTAGATACTGTTTATATTTTTCTTGGCTCTTTTTCCTTTGCTTTGCATAAATTTATATGTCTTTGCATGCTTTCTCTTTTCCATGTATTCATTTGCATCATTTCTTATATTGCAGTAGTATTTTATGTATCATAATTTGTTTAGCCATTCACCAGTTGATGGACATCTACTTTGTTTCCAGTGCTTAGATGTCACAAAATGTACTGCAGTAAATATTTTGGTGTAAATGGAGACTTATTTCTTATCATTGGCTACTGTGGAATAGAAGCCTATAATGGAGTTTCTGGTTTAAAGGGTGTGGATATTTTAATCACTTTATTTGCATAATTCCACATTGCTTTCCAAAATGGTGATATCATTTCAAAGCCCCACCAGCAGTGTATTAGTGCGCCTATCTTCCCACAACCCCTCCAACTTTGGCTGTTGCCATTTTTTGACATTTTTGCCAGTTTGCAGGGTGTGAGGTGAAACCTCAGAGTTGTCTTGATTTGTATTTCTGCATTCGACCATTTTTTCATGTTGCCATGAATACTTTGTAGTTCTTTTTAAAACTATTTGTTCATATCCTTTGACCATTTATCTATTGGAGAATAACCATTAATCAAATAAATTGTTTATATGTCTTGGAGAGCAAATCTTTATCAAAGGAAACTGATAACAAAAGATTTTTTTCCCTATTTGACCTCTTCCTGTTTTCTTAGATGTATTAATGTTGTCTGTGCAGAAGCTTTTTAGTTTTGAGCAATAAGAGTTATCTTTTGTAATTGCCTTTGTCTCCTTTCCTTAAAGAATCAATCTTTTATCCATACCTGTGATGGGTACATGATGTTTCTTTTCTGATTTTTTTTTTTTTATATAATGATCTTTAACATTAAGGTCATACCGATTTAGAATGCATTGTGGAGTGTGGGATAAGGTATTGGTCTAAGCCTAATTTCTCCTAAACTACTTTCCAGTGTTCCCAGCAGTTTTTCTCAAAAAAGGAGTTTTTCCCTAGGTAACTTATGTTTTCTACTTTTATCACAAACTAGACTGTTGAGTTCTATTGTTTAATCCAACTTATTGAGAGAAATATTGAATAACATAGGTCTAGCAACAGTTCTTTTAGTTATACTCCCAAGATCCTTCCCCAAAAGGTAACATTGACACATTAGTCACTACCTATTGAGTTCAGACTTGTTCCAAAAGCACCTGACTACTATTCTCATATAGCCGGTTTCTCTGTTCACAAAAATAGAATGAACTTTTATCAGAAGTTTTGCTATCATCTGAGTGTGCTGTATTTGCAGTATTATCCTGACTTGCAAATTACTAGTCATCCTAACTGATGGTGTCTTTATGTAGAATGTGATCTTCTTGAGGTCAAGGACCAGCTTTTTGTTTTTCTTTGTATCCCTAGTGTTTACCACGATGCTAGTAAACCCTTGACAAATGCTTGTTGATGATGATTCTATGTCGAGTCGTATAGCCATAAATTGGTGAATTTTCTCCAATTGAAAAAGAATAAAATTAGATTTATTAATAAAGCAAGGTACATGGTTTCCTAAAGTAGCATAAATCTGAAGAGACAAATGAAATGTGTAGAACTGGATTGTTTTAAAACTTTTTTTATGCTTTTAAGAGTTATATCTTTTGAAGCTTTTTTTAAAAAGATAAAACATTCTTACAATTCTGAAGATCATCTTTATGCTTAGCATATTTTTAAAAATATATTTTATTGATGCCTTTCATTTTTTTATGCCAGTCATATCTTTATATTATCCCTTCCTGTATAAAACCTTTATAACAGAAAAATGATAAGTAAAACCAACAAACTAACAAAATATGTAAAACATGGTTTCCCATCTGACCAGGAGGAGTGAATTGGATTTCATTAATTATTCTTTGAGGATAAAATTGGTTTTTACATTTAACTGTAGCTGTTTTTTAATGTTTTTTGTTTATACTGTTGTGCTTTCCTCACTCTGTAATCAGTTCATAAGATCATAGAATTAAAAAGTAAAGGAGACCTTGGGGGTGAGCTAGTCCAACTATCTCCTTTTACGTACAACAAAACAGATTTCAGGAGTTAAATGGCTTGCACAAGGCCCCACGGTAAGTAGGAGTAGAGACAGG
This sequence comes from Pseudochirops corinnae, assembly GCA_028646515.1. Taxonomy (NCBI): domain Eukaryota; kingdom Metazoa; phylum Chordata; class Mammalia; order Diprotodontia; family Pseudocheiridae; genus Pseudochirops; species Pseudochirops corinnae. The sequence continues at coordinate 88,518,268 of CM053585.1, forward strand.
ATTTGAACAGAAGTCTCTAATTCCAAAGCCAGTGATTTTTTTTTTTTCTTGGTACTGTAGAGCCTCTTACAAAATCTTTCCCTGTTTCTCTGAATTCTTCGTACACAGCATTTTTTATGGTAGAGTAATATTTAATTAATCATAACCAACCATTCCTAATGTATTTTTTCAAAAGTTTAAAATGCACAATATTCATATTCCCTTTCAACAGATGGATAATCAAATTGTAGTTTCTGACTATGCTCAAATGGACAGAGTATTGCGAGAAGAGAGAGCTTATATTCTCAATTTAGTGAAGCAAATTAAGAAATCTGGATGTAATGTACTCCTCATACAGAAATCTATTCTAAGGTAAGTGACATGAAATATATCTTACTTAAGATTTAAAAGCTTATTTGACTTTACTATCTAATTAGAAATATTTACAATTCTTTGTAGTTATAATCTAAGATCCAGGGCAGTCCCTATTCCACAGTACATTCCTAAGATGAATTTTAAGGTAGCTCATTTTTCCCCATACAGCAGTGTTGCAGTCAGGGAATTCTTTTCCGTGACTGAAATCTCAAGTCAGTGCCAGTATTAAGTCATAAAAGCAAAGCTAGAACTACTCTAAACTTTACGATTTAGGTTTGTGGAGATGATTTGTATGATGCAGAATTCTTTCAAAGGTAATAAAGGCTGTCTCAGAATGTGTTTTTATCATATTGACATGGCCAATGTGGGAATTTGAGTATGCTTCTTTGTTATGAGGATTTTATTTTTTGTTTTTCTTCCCTCTCTCTTCCCCCCAAAAAATTGAAGGGAGAGAAAATTAATGCTAATTAATTGAAAAATATTAAACTTCATTTTAAAAACAGAAAATGTATATACTGATACCTTTTTTTTCTCAGAGGTATATAAAATCACTACATTAATCTTAACAGCTATTTCATGGTACAACAATCTGTTGTTTATTGTTGATGGTAGTGGTGGTTTTTCGGTACTACTGTAAGTACCCCAACATTTATCTTACTTTTTATCAAAGTAATTCTTATCAGACCTAATGAAAGCTAATTAGAAAATAGAAAAGGATAGGTATCCAAGGGAATCATTAATACTTCTAGAACATCTCTAAACCCGTGACATAAAATTTCTCTTGAGTGATTACCAAAACAAGCATAAAAATTAGTAAACAGAATTTTATAGTAAAACCATGAAAATGTTAGGTGAGAAATGTTTTAATTAGTGGACATATTTAAGGAAATACTGTCTTATTTTTTAAAATAGAAGACATTTCAAGGTGTTAAAAGGGATAGAGAGGAGAAAAGAGAGGCAGTGGGTGAGAACCCTTTTTAGAAGTTGACAAACTTTCTTTGTCTTCTGATGCTCTAAGAGAAAACTCAGATACCCAGTAGAGCCCACAAGCATTTGGAGAAATGTGATGGAAGAGGGAGCTAGTTCAATGGGAAGACTGATCAGTACTTCATACAGTTAAATTCAGCTGACTTGTGAGCAAATAGGCATAAAGGAACACACTGATTACAAATTATGAGCATTATAGAGAAAAATCAAGTTCCAGAAGACAAAATTGGTCCTGTAGAAAAAAGTGGTACTACCATACTTAGTAAAACAAAAATTTATTCTTAATTTAACAGAATGTCCAAAAAAAAAGAATAAACATTTTCATGTACAAAGTAGATTAGGAAAAGAATGTTCGTATGTAAAACCACATACCTATTATTATATGCCTGTTGCTTAAAGTATAAAATAAATTTAATAAGTTCTTTTCAAAGCTATCCTGCTTCTCCATTTCCCTCTAAACTTCTTTGCTTCTAGCTTCCCCAAATCCCTTCCCCTAAATAAAAAGAGGAACAAACACATTCCTTTTAACAAGTAAGCATGGTTCTCTTTGTGGTTGCAAAAAACTGGAAATATAGCGGATGCCCATCAGTTGGGGAATGGCTGAACAAGCTATGGTATGTGAATGTAATGGAATACTATTGTGCTATAAGAAATGGGAAGGAGATGGACTTCATAATTACCTGGAGAGGCTTATACAGACTGATGCTAAGTGAGAAGAGCAGAACCAGGCAAAACCTGTACACAATCACAGACACATCGTACATATGATGACCAACCTTGATAAACTGGACTATCCTCAACAATGCACAGCTAAAGAC
>CM053585.1:88520926-88546614 GCA_028646515.1 Pseudochirops corinnae
GTATTTGATTGCTTGTCCTTCCAGTGTGGGTGGGTGATGAGGGAGGAAGAGAAAGAATCCAGAATCTAAAGTTCTATAATCAAATGTTAAAAATATATATCTATATATATATATATATATATATATACATGCAATTATTATTATTATTATTATTATTAACTACATCCCGAACTTGAGATACACAGGCACTGTGGTTGGGAGATCCATCGTGCCCTACTGAAAAGTCAGAGGGGTGAGGGGGGAAGACATAGGAGAGAATAGATTGGGGGAGGGGGATACACTGGGATGGCTGTTTTGGGGCGGTGGGTAGGGGAAAGATGGGGAGAAAATATGTAACTCAAAATCTCGTGGAAATGAATGATGCAAACTAAAATAAAATAAAAAAAAAATAAAGTGAGGATCTGTTTGGTTTGGTTGCCCCCCTACACTGGGATCTCCTACCAATGTTACTGCGGTCTAGGGAAAGAAGCAGGGAGCAAAGCAGATAAGAAAAGTCTGTTTTATTCTATAATTTTTGGTAAGCATCATTCAGTACAGAAAAAAAAAAAGATACTAAGCTTATAACTTGAAGAGACCGTATGGCATCGTGGATACCAGTCTCAGAGTTAGGAAGGCCTGGGCAATGGCTAAGTTATCAAAGTATATGATCAGAAGATTTGAAAATTAGTAACAACTATATGAAATAGTTACAAATGATTAATAATGAGAGAAATCAAACAAATAAAGTTTTACCTCATGTCCAGTAAATTAGCAAATACTATGAGAGAAATAGTCAATGTTGTAGGAATTACAGAAAGACAAATACTAATAGACTGTTGGCTGAGCTATGAATTGGCCTGACAATTTGGGAAAGCAACGTGGAATTTTGTTTAAAATTGATTAAAATATCCTTTAACCCAAAGGACTCCTGCTAAGCATATACTCCAAGGTCAGACACAGAAAGGTCCTATATATAGCAGTATTTTTTTACAGTAAGGAAGAACTGGAAACAAAGTAGATACCCACAGATTAATGGCTAAAGAATTTGTGGTAAATCCATTTACCAAAATCACTGCATCATAAGAAATGATAAATATGAAGAATTCAGAAGCACAGGAAGACACACAAACTGATACAGTGTAAGCTAAACAGAATTAGGAAAACAACGTGCACAAGGATGGTGCCAATATAAACCGAAAGAATAGCCCCATGAAAAGGAAATTATATGCTATTTAATTATAATTCATCACACTTTGTCCAGGAGAACAATTGACAAAATGCACCTCCCTTTCTTCTTGACAGAGGAGGGAGACTATGGATGTGTACTACTGGTGTGTTGGTTGGCTTTGCTGAATTGCTTAATGAGGGACAGCTCACTAGATACAAGGGGGAGAGAGAAATATTCAGAAAAATGAATGTAATGTAAAAAAAAAGGACATCAAGAGAAATAAAATAAAAATGATTTTTTAAAAGATTTATTAAAAATCACCGTAAAGAGAAAACTCAGTTTAGTTCTGTTGAGGGAAGGACCTGAAAAAAGAAAAATAATATGTCATTAGGAAAACGGATAACCATGATCCTCCAGTCAATGACCTGTTTAGCAACAGGAGATAAAAAGGAAGGCAAATCTTCTCAAGAAACCAAGTCTCAACAAATTCACTATACCAAGTTATCTGTACAAGATTTATTTTGTCCCAAGCAGCTATAGCAGCAATAGAATTAGAAGTCCTAACATGTGGTATCTTGAGCTGAATGCCAAAATGGTACTTAAAATATATGGTATTTATTCAATGGAAGGAAATGTCTGGGCCACAAATTAAGACATCTTGCACAGTTTTGCTTCAAGCTCAGTTTCACTCAGTGCCAAGAGCTCCCAAAATAGCAGTATTTCACAGATCAATACTCCCTGCTTCCAGATCAACAGAGAAACCATTACCCAAGGGAGCAACTCCTAAGGGAGAAAGGGCTCCCCAAAACCAACTGTTGACTAACTGCCACCAACAGGGCTGGTAAGCCAGGATATCTAAATCAGGAAGGCACTCAGAGAGAGAGACAGGAGACAGCAAGTGACAGATACGTTCAAACCACCATTTTAACTACCATCTCCCCTCTTACCCTAGTAGTACCCAATACTCTGAACCCAAGAGTCCCAGCAATAACAGCACCCCTTCTCAAGACCACCAACTGTTTCTAGCCTATCCCCTACAGTCATCATCTAGGTCAGCAGTTCTCAACCTGTGGGTTACTTTCAATTTGTTACAATGAAAATACATCCTGCATATCAGATATTTACATTATGATTCATAACAGTAGAAAAATTACAGTTATGAAGTAGCAACAAAAATAATTTTATGGTTGGGGGTCACCACAATATGAGGAACTGTATTAAAGGGTTACGGCATTAGGAAGATTGAGAACCACTGATCTAGGTGAACAACTTCATGGAGGTAGGGCCCCTACTTCCCTCCTCCATAAATCTCCATCACCACCAACACCAACTCTTGGCCAACTGACACTGAGAGGTGGTAAGCACAAGAGCTCCAGGAATAACCTGTAATGTTAATGAAATAGGAAAATCTTCCCTGCCCACTAATAGGCCTAACACATGGAGCCTGTGATCACATAAAGTCTGTGATCACATGGAGCCTGGGCCACATGGAGCTCAATGTGTAGGAGAAGCTTGCCCAAGGAGGAGAAAGAGGAGAGAGCAGAGAGCAGAGAGTGAAGCAGAGAGAGAGAAGCAAGTTGTGATGGTAGCAATTGGCCCAAGGAACAGAGAGAGAAGCAGCATGAGTAGGCAGAGGAAGGAATGTGACTAGGTATACTTGTTTGTGGGGTGGCCTAACAGAAAGAAGGTTTAAGATGTCACTCCCTACTAAAAATAAATAATTTAATTAAATAAAAAATGTTTTATTCAGGAAAAAAAAAAGATGTCACTCCCTGGATTAGTGATAAGTACCTTGTTAAATCTTATCTCCTGGAATCCTAATGATGTTCCAAATAAATATTCTGGTTTTGCCTTGGAGGAATAGAGTTTATTGTATTTAGTGAATCTACCCTGGAAATATGCATACATATTCATAGTGGCTGCTAGGGGTATCACATTGGCGTTACATAACCATGCCCCCAAAACAGCCAGCTCTGCTTAAGGCCTGATATCCTGCAGCCATTGTCCAAGGAAACGAAACAAATCTTGTGGCAATGCAACCTGTGAATTGCATCTGTAGATACCATCTTCTCTGAAGTCACAGTTATTGAAAATCCAGAACAGAAAATTCTTGATGCCAAAATCTTCAGCGTTGTCAAATATTTCAACATCATCTACTAATACAGTTTTTATCTATGGAAATGACATTAAAGAGGCATTATTACCATCTGCTCTGCTGCTGTATATAATAAAGACCTCTAAACCTGTCCTTCTGTCCTACAGCTAACTCTTAAAAACAAGAGCTGTCTCTGATTTTCCATTTGTAGCCCCAGTGCTTTATACATACCAGGTATTTAATAAATCCTTTTTCATTCATCCATCCATCAATTCACCAACATATCATTCTTAGATACCAAACACCTGAAGTTAACTTCTACAAGGCACTACATCTTTTTTTTGTTGTTGTTGCTTTTTGGAGGGCAATTGGGGTTAAGTGACTGGCCCAAGGTCACACAGCTAGTGTCAAGCGTCAGAGGCCAAAATTGAACTCAGGTCCTCTACTCCAGGGCCGATGCTCTATTCACTGTGCCACCTAGCCGCCCCATGCACTATAGCTTTTTAAACCATATCTGCAACTTCCTGATGGGCTGCCTTCTAGGTAATGACCGGAGACAAATCTGTAGACTCTTAAGTTGAAGTTGCAAGCCACTGTTGATATAACAATACATGATTAGGAACATGTAACTATGAGAAAAGAAAAGGAATAGATAACTTGTTTTATGCCTTGTGAGAGAATTTAACAATATCTGTGGACCCTACACCTGGTAAATACAGGAAAGAGGTATTACCGTATCGCAACACATTGTGTAGAGTATTGTAGAATATACAGGCAAAGGAAAAGGAAAGCTCTCTTAATGTTGTTGAAGATACCAATAATATCTACAAATAATTATGGGAAAGAAGGCAACGAAAATCCATGTCCACTAATTAAATGCTATTAAAATGCTATGTTTATGTTGATCGTAATATAGAGGCTTCATTCATAATGGTTATTTTAGAGACAAAGCGTATTATGTGTAGGCACCGTGCTAAATGCTGGTGTTATTAATACAAGCAAAAAGGACAGATCCTACTGCTGTGCATAATGCTTGATCTGTATGATAAAATGAAAAAGTGTACTAGGTAAATTAACGAGTCGGACAGATCATCACCAGCATTCTGCTGCTGCTGTGCTGACAAATGCTGAAACATTGTTTGACCAGTAAGGGAACCCCCCTTGAGCACTCCCCCAGGCAGGGGCCCATGCCCAGGAGTGTTACCCTAATAAGCACATTCTACAAGTACTACATGAGTGCTATCACTGAATGAGTAAAGCACAGTTTAAGAAATGAACCGGTGTTGTCATGGCCTCAAAGAGGATTGTAAGAACTAAGGCCCACAATGGCAGTGATGACTTTCCCCAGTAACTGACCTGTATAGCACACAGCCTTAAGACCTCAACCCATCCAAAGCTCACTGTGCCTCTGTAAATAGAAGCCCTGGAGTAGAGTTACTACTGCACAGTAATCTCAACCGAGGGGGCATACAAGAAACCACCAACCCAGCCATGAGAACACAATCAATATTAACATGAGCTGCATATACATAAATGTGGGTATACATTTGTATCTACCTTTTAAATTTGCTAATAAAAATAAATAGGGAGTTTCTAAGGAAAGTCTACAAGTTACTTTATATTTAACAAAATTATATAAAAGTTTATAAACCAAGTCAATGCTTAATAAATATGGAAGTTGAAGTCAAAGTTTTGAGAATAACATGATAAATTTTCCAACTAATTTTAACTAAACTTCTGTTACCATAATCCTAAATGGTCTGAGTCAAAGTCCATGTTTGGTTACAAAACAATGGAATCTCTGAGTAATCCACCATTAGTATTTCCTATTTGGCTACAACGGAAAGTAATGGTACAATCCAATATGGGACTTCCATTTGAGAAAAAAGTAATCAATAATACCCTGTTGTAGCATGTTTTTGCATATCACATCTTGGACAAATGCTTTTGTTGTAGCTAAATCCATCTATATTAGCTCATAATTGTCCCTAAAAGGCAAATTGTAGAAACATACATAACATTTCAAAAACAATAAATTACTAAACACTGCTTGTAATTGAAATCAATTCATATTAAACATACTGTGACATGAACAATATTAGCTTTTTAAATTATGTATAACCAAAGGGGTACCTAGGATCTTAACCAAATATTTTAAAAATTAATCACCAAGACAACAAACATTGGCAATATAGTTCAAGTATCAAAGTTAATAAAAAGAAATCCAACTTACTCAATAAGTTCAGAAATCTTTTCCATAAAGAAAGAAGAAAGGTCATCTTGACCCCAGAAAAGATTTGTTCATAAGTTCAAAAGATTTTTGAAAGAACAGGATGTATGGAACTGGCATGGATTTGTTTCCCCCAGGAATATTTGACATTCTGCTACCTACTTCTTTAGCAGCTCCAGAAGACAGGAACAAATACCACCTCTGTTCAAATAAAAACTAAAATAATAACTAAAAACAGTTACTATTGACTGCCTTCTGTGAGTACACAGACACAAATAAAAATCTGGGAGGGTTCCATAATATGAGGAATCATTATAGGTTGTGTTTACCTAGGTCTAGAAAATAAATCTAAATGCCTATGATGAGCAGATTCTAATCCCTATAATTTTACAGAAACAGTTTCATAGACTAAGTTTAAAGAGTAAGCACTAGAAAGCCCTGTTTCTCCCCCTTCCAATAAGTGGTCGTATAACAATTTATTAGTGGTTCACCATATTCTTGAGAGACACCTCTCTCAAAATTGCATGTTTCCAGACTGCTGGTGTCCTCCACGGGATCAGGAAAACAAAAGTGTAGGAACCGTCCATGTCAGGCTGGTGCCAAGGACAGAGGGCATCAGGACAAACATAACACCTCTAGCATCACCCTAACTGGCAATCTGCCCAGGTAGAATGTCAAGGCACACCTTACTGCTCCTATCACCCAGCTAGTCTGCACAATCATCAGCAAACCCTAGTGTGCCACCTCTGGCCAGCCCTGAAAGGTCTGTGCTGGCATTATACTGCCCCCTTGTGGTCCCCGGTGAAGAGGAGGCACATGAGGAACCCAAGGTAAGTGAACAGGAGGACATGTCTAATGATCAGGGCAATAAAGCCCATGCCTTTCTGAGAAAAAGCATTGTGCACTTGAAAGGGTGTGGAGCTGGAGTCAAGATCTAGCTTTAGGTGTCCGCACTAACACTGACTGGCTATTTACAAGAAATAAACACAGTGCAGATCATTACAAGTGTAACATCTCCCTTGACAGGAAGGTTATGCAAAAAGCTGCTTGCAAAATGCTATATATATGAGCTATTTAATTCTCTATCTACATAGTCACCTATTGGCATTAGGCTATAAGGCTATTATGGTGCATCCTCCTATTTATACAGCTATATGTGAAAAATTGTTAACAAATCCACCAAAAAACCTCTCAAATTTGGAAATCTAGCCTTTCACATCCGAAAAACAATTTCAAATTCCAACTTAATATTAGGAGAGGAAAATCTGACTATCCAATTAGTGGCTCTATGGTGAAATCATAAAACTTACAATTTGCTATGATTAACACTAAAAAATGACAAACACAGTATTAGAAAAACACGACATGAGTGCTACAAGCGAGGGAAAGAGATGGTTATAGAAATACGTAAGTATTGCTGACTGAAGACAACTGTAAAGGCTTACCTCATGACTGAGGCTTAAGTCAGACTACTGCTTGATCATGTTCTTTTGTTCACTACTCACAGCCTCAAAACTTACCTATTAATTTATTTCCTTTAAAAATTAAAATTTACAACCACTACCCAACAAAGAAAATCAGGAAAGGGGAAAATACTGTGATTTTAATCATAGCAAATTTAATAATGATATATAATGAAATGCAATGAAATTAAATAATCATCTATAATTAAATTATATTTACTTATTTAATGGCATGGAAAAGTCAATTCTTATTACTGAGAGCCAATCAGGTAACAAAGATTATCCATATCCCTTGCCTTTTCTCTCATTCTCCTGCCCTCTTTTTGCCCATTTTAATTGTTCACTGAAAGCCTGACCTAAGTAAACAACATCAAGAACAGATAACATTCTAATTAAACAAAATTATGACTTCTTAGCAGCTCTCACTAAAAGAATGTTAGGGTAAAGGCAAAACTATAGCTAAAATAAAGTGTTTTGTCTGAATTATCTATGGATTTAAATAATCCTTATCCATCATTTCCACATCTCAACAAAAATTTGTTGTATGGTCAAGGGCAAAGAGAAAGGACAAGCTACAAGAAGCTTGATAAAACCTCAATCTGGCTTTTATACAAATTAATCTAAAAGAACAAAAATAAAAACTTGGTTGCAGTTCTGATAATGCCATGAATATAGGCTGACATTGATGGCATCAGAAACAGCATCTGAACCCAGATCCTATAACTCCAGAACCAATACTCTCTCCACTGTACCATATTTTGCTTATATCCTCCCATCCTTATCTCCATCCTCCCTTCCTTCAAGAGCTACTTCTGGTAGTCACATTGTTCAGGAAGTCTTCCATGAACCCCTTTATCTCTTTGGTCAGGGATTCTTAACCTGGGATCTTTGAACTTTTTAAAAATAACTATTTCAACACATTTGGTTTCCTTTTTAGTCTAATCTATATATCTGGCCCTAGTCTCTCCCCTAAGCTTTAGACCCACAGCATCAACTACCTACTGGACATCTCAAATGGGATTCCCCAAAGATATCTCAAAACTCAACACATTCAAAACAGATCTTTTCCCTCTCTTCTTCCCCATCCCCCGGACAACCCCAGACAACTTATACCATCTTCCAAACTTACTCTTTCTGTTGAAGACACCACCATTTTTCCAGTCTTCCAGGCTCATAACCTTTATGTTTTACTTGACTCCTCAATCTACATATCCAAACAGTTGCCAAATCTTGCCATTTCTATCTTCAAAAATATCTTTCATATCTGATTCTCTCTTTAATCACACAAACATCACTTTACTTCTAGCCTTCATCACCTCTTGCCTATTTTATTGCAAAAATCTCCTAACTGTTCCTCCTGACTCAGACTTCTCCTCACTCCAATGCATACAGCAGCCAAAGTGATTTTCCTTAAGCACAGACAAGTCCGACCACGTCACTCCCCTAATCAATAAAATCCACTGGCTCCCTATTGCCTCTAGGATCAAATAATAAACCCTTCTGTTTTGCTTTTAAAGCCCTTTGCAATCTGATGCCAAACTATCTTTCCAGCCTAAATGCTCACTACTTTCCTGATTGGTCACTGATCCGGTCAAACTGGCCTTCTCTTTTCCTTACACGTGACACTCCACTTCCGATCACAGCAGACATTTACATGCTTGTTGATTGATTGATATCAACTACTACTTGTACAAGGTTTCCTGGCAAGATGCTTGAAGGATGCATAGGGCTCTCTCCAGGTCCTTGCACAGGCCAATGTCTCTCTCTGTATTTATGAGTGCTTTTCTGAGCTTCTTCTTAGGTATGTGGGTATGTTTGTCTCTCCTTTAAAAAGTCACATCCAAGGTCTACCTAAAGCCAATCAATGGACTCCATCTTCACTGATGCTGCCAAACAAATACCATCTTCAAGGGGACAATGAAAAGACCCAAGGCAAGAATTCACTCCTGGTCCAGGGAGTTCACATTTTATATAGGTAAATTCATACTTTATTCAGGAGACAGCAGAGAAAAAAGGGGTTTCTCTAGAGCCTGTCAATAGACATAGACACACCTGTCCATGACAGTTGCACTTATAACTAGATCAAAATATAGCAGCAATCTCAGTTGACAAACAGGTAATGGAAAGATTAGTGGAAGCTAAAGACAACAAGGAGGAACCAGCTCTCAGGGTTCTTGGCTTACAGCAAACAGGTTCAAAAGTTATTAAACAGTCCTTCAACTGTTTTTTCTTTTAACTTTAGTAAATGTGAAAGGATACACACTTTTTCTCTTTCTTTCTGTATGTGTATACATACATATAAATAATATGTAAAATATAATCACAGAGAAAATGTGATCCAGTTTGAGATGTTTGAAAAGCAGATAAAAACACAAGATTAGAGGTCAGCAGAAAGATTGGGGCAGATTAGGTAGATTTGAGAATCATCAGCAAAGAGATTGTAATTAAGTCCATGGAAGCAGATGAGATCATCAAGTGAAATAGTACAGAGGGAAAAGAGAAGAGGACCCAGGACAATACTCTGAGGAATATCTATGGTTAAAGAGTGTGATCAGGAAGAGGATCCAGCAAAGGAGACAAAGATAGAGTAGTCAGATAGGTAGGAAGAGAAAAGACAGTGGTGTCCTAAAAACCTGCAGAGATGAGAGAATCACAGAGGACACACTAGTTAATGATTTTTTAAAACTGTTATACTGATCCAGAAAATGCAAGACAGTTTTATGAATTTTATATTTAGTTGACTCATTTTCTTCTGAATAGTTGTTTATTATCTTCTCAGGCCCCCCTCACTTATAATATATAAACTCTGATCAAAGAGGCTTATTCAGAATTTTATTAAATAGATAATTGCTGCCTCAAAACCTGTTTTGGAAGTAGATATTTCCAAATGGAAGTGTAAATACCAAGGAAATAACAATAATAGACCCTACAAGCACATAGTAGTTAAATGTAAGTCAAATTTAAAATTGAGTAGCATGGAGCACTTGGGGGAAAAATTAAAAAGGAGGTAATTGATAAGATGAAATATACTTATAACAAAGTTTAGGTATAACATTTAATTATAATTCCCACGCTGTTCCACTGTTGAATCACATACTGTATTAACATCTACTTTATTTTCTCATACTGTCCAAGAAAATTCTACATAGTAGTAAGTAATTATGATAACTGCTAAGCATTGGTCCGCAAAATGTGATTCTTGGACTCCTAGAGGTCACTGAGATCTTTTCATAATAATACTAAGAAATTATTTGCATATTTAAATATTCCTCCTTTTTCCAAGTACATTTTTATCTATGTAAGATCAGATTTTTCTTTATATACTTCAACCAAATCAATATAATACAACTAACTGAATGAAAGAGCAGATAAAAGTCTAAACTATCTTCCTTAGTTGTCATAAAAAGTTAACATAATATGCTTATTTTTAAAATGAATTCATTTTCAAACTTATCAATTTTCATTTCTAAAGTGATAAATATAAATACAAACCATATAAACAAAAATTCTTTGGGTCTTTAATAATTTTTAAGGGTATACAGGGGTTTGGAAATCAAAAATATTGAGAACATTGCTCTACAGAATCCATCTGAATAACAGAAACATCCAAGGAAATTTTATATGTACTTCTATTTCACACAGAACATGCTCTGGCTCCTATATGACTCCTGATCTCCTTGACCACTAATTGTGCATGTTCTTTTAAAAAATTTTATTTAATTTACTGCTAGGTCTATATTCCAAAGAGATCATTAAAAAGGGAAAAGGACTTACATGTACAAAAATATTTTAGCAGTTGTTTTCATGGTAGCAAAGAATTGGAAATTGAGGAGATGTCCATCAACTGAGGAATGTCTGAACGAGTTGTGGTATATAAATGTAATGGAATACTACTGTTCCATAAGAACTGATGAGCAAGCAGATTTCAGAAAAGCCTGAAAAGACTTACATGAACTTATGCTGGGTGAAGTGAGCAGAACCAGAACATTGTACACAGTAACAGCAATGTTGTGCAATGACCAACTATAGTTGGTATAGACTTAGTTCTTTTCAGCAATGCAATGATCTAAGACAATTCCAAAACACTCATGATAGAAAATGCAATCCACATTCAGAGAAAGAACTATGGAGTCTGAATGCAGATGGAAGCATATGATTTTCTCTTTTTTTTTTTTTGTTCTTTGTTTTTTCTTTCTCATGGTTTTTGCCTTTTGTTCTGATTCTTCTTTTACAACATGACTAATGTGGAAATTTGTTTAATATGATTGTACACGTACAGCCTATATCAGATTACATGCTGTCTTGGGGAGGGGAGAAGAAAAAGAGGAGGGGAATTCAGAATTTAAAAATCTTATAAAAGTGAACAGTAAATACTAAAAATTAATTTCTTAAAAAGAAAAAATTTATATTTATTTATTTTTGTTTGTTTGGGGGGGGTTGCTTTTTGTTGTCTTTTTTTGCTTTTTGGAGGGGGGGAAGACAGAGCAACTGCCTTCCCTCAGTTCTCTTAAGTCACAACTAGCAGTTGTGAGCATTCTCAAAACACATAATTCAAGACTTAAATTATTAAAGGGTTCATCTACTCATGATTTCAACTAACATTCAAAATCTATATCTCCAGTAATGATCTTCCACTCTCTTTTCATTTCCATATGAAATTATTAGTAAAATGTTCCCTGTGTGTCCTACACAAATACCTGAAACTTAATTTGACAAAAACTAAGTCCATCATACATCTTTCTTATTTCTCAAGCTTAAAACCCTAGAGCCATTCTTATTTTTTCCCCTCTCTTTAGTTCCCCAAATTCCAGTCCTTCATAAAAATCCTTTTACTCTTTCCACCATCTCTCTTTGTTGACTACAAATTATCACAATCAATGCCCTTGTTCAAGCTTTCAAGTCTCCAAACCAGTTTTGTGCCTCCAGTCTCTCTTCTCCTCCCCAGAGAAATAAAGTCTATACAATTTTAACCATCTCATTTGTACTTCTTTATCCATCAGTTATTCTTCTCATTACCTGTCTCAGATTCTCCTGCCTCGTCAAACAAATATGTATGTTGTCTTCTGTTTTAACTTACATGCTTCTACCTTCACCTTTACATATTTTCACCTACATCTGGAACTTTCCCCATTCTTTTGCATTCACCAGAATGCATTGAATGTTTTGATTATTCTCAATAAATGCTGACTTACAAAACCCCAAAAAAACAATACTAGGTCCCTCAAGCAGCATATAATTTAGGTACTTAGGAAAAGACTAATTACATGAAAGGATACTCAGCAAAACAAAGCTGTATTGTACGCACTTTTTGGAGTGCCCCCAAAGGGTTAGTGCTAGAGCAGCTATCAGCAGAGGAAAGTCTCCTCCTTAGCATTCATTATGCTTGAGGGGGATTTCAGACTTGGTCTGAGACCAGAATACCAAGAAAGTCACTGACCCTGACTTGGGTTAAGGGAGCTTTTGGGTAGGAAACATGGAAACCAAGCAAGTAAACAGGAAGGAGAAGGAAGCAGTAGCCCTGGCCAGCATGAAATGCAAGAGCAGGGGGTACATTGGAAGCAGATGGTAAAAGTCTTGAATGATTTTGCTAGAGATCATGCACCAAGTGTTGAGGGTACTTCAAATACAAATTATGTTCTCAGTGAACCCTGTACTACCAGCCCATTTAGGGTTCAGTATAGGGACTAGCTGCCTTCCTTTCCCTCTCTCCAAATAGTGTCAAATATGTTCTGAGTCATTTGTTCAATTAAACCTCACTGCTTCCCACTGGTCTTCCCACTAGCTTTTATTCCATAGGTTCATTTTGTTTTTTAAATAAGCAAACGTGAAAAATGTTGATCAAAATAAAGTCAAAAGTTACGTGTTGTGTCACAGTTAATGTTTACAAATACAGGGAGGAAAAAGAGAATTCTTTTTTTCTAGAGATGACATGTTTGGTTTCAGAACAAATCTAGAGGCTTGAAACTAATTTACAACAGTTGGAACAAAGTGGAAAATCATTATGGAGCTGACACAAACCTGGCAATGAATGTGGAATTCAGACACCCTTAGATTTAAATTTAAGCTGCTAAATGAGAACCGCAAACAGGGAAGGTAGGAATCCTGGGCAATTTCTACTTTCTCTTTTGACTGGTTCAACAACAGGCCACACAGCTTTGAAAAGCAAACAAGTCATGACCCTAAAAAGAAAAATGATGAAAAACTAAAAAGCAAGCCATAGCTTCATGAAAATAAAGGGAGTGAGCTGGTTGGCAAGGGAAAACCACAACCTGAAAGGAAGATGATGGAAAGCTCAGTCTTCCTACTTCCCCAGCATCACCTACTAAATTATGATAAATGACAAGCCAGGCTCAGCCCAAGTGTCACCTTCAAGTGACAGGTAAAAAAAAAAAAAAAGACTTTTCCTCAAAGGTCTTCAATCCTCAAAGTTATCAATGTGTTGAGGTCAGAGTTGGGAGAGCTGGTTCAGGTTTTGAAAGAATTCAATCAGACCTTCTCTTTAGCCAATGGCAGCTTTATTAATGCAAAAATCATACGGGCCTGAGATTCAGCAAGGAGCTAAACAAAGGCACTGATATAGGAAAAAAAGAACCAGACTTATAGACACAAAAAGTTACATATCCTATAGGATATTGATGTAAATTCGGGGTTTCTAATGGGGATTGGAGATTTAGGGACAGGATGAGGAAAATGGATGACACAAGATAAGGGAGACAGGGGAAATTTTATGACCCAGGATGGGAGGAGACAAGGAATTCCATGGTCCAGGACAAGGGGGAAGTTTTATGATATTTCAAGATAAGGGAAGAGACTTTAGGGTGCCTTCAGGTTAGAGAATAAACCAGGGCTTCACAAAGTACTGGAAAAGCAACCCTAAATATTATTTTTAACCCTTGTATCCACATCATTTTTACTAGAAAAGCAACCCTTAATATTATCCCTTAGGGCACCTTTGTATCCATATCAAATGTGTGTATTCTCTCTCTCTTTCTTTCTCTCTCTCTCTTTACCCCCCTCCCTCCCTTCCTTCCTCTCTCGCTTTCCTCTCTCCCCCCCTCCTTATTTTTACCCCCACCCTAAATCTGTGAATCCTTTGCAAAACACACCCTCTCATCAGAATGTAAGCTCCTTGAGGGCAGTGATTTTCATTTTTATTTTTACATCCTGAGAATTTAACACAGTACTCTACATATAGAAGGCAATTAACAAGTGCTTGATTAATTTAATTGATTCTTTAATTAGGAAAAGAAATGAGTAATGCAAGAAAAGCAAGAAAATTATGAAAAGAAAGTCAACCAACCTGAAAAAGAGATCCAAAAACTTACTGAATAACTCCTTAAAAATGAGAATTGGGCAAGGGGCCACTAATGACTTTATAAGTCATCAAGAAATAATAAAACAAAACCAGAAGGATGAAAAATAGAAAAGAATGTAAAACATCTCATCAGAAAAACTAACCCAGAATATCAAGGGAATTAATGAAAAGAAATGCTAGGGAGGGTGACCTAGCCATACCAGATCTTAAATTGCATTATAAAGCAGCAATCATCAAAACTACTTGGTAGTGCCTAAGAAACAAAGGATTAGATCACTGGAATAGGTAAGGTATACAAGACACAGTAGTCAATGATTATAGCAATCTACTATTTAATAAACCCAAAGACCTCAGCTTCTGGGAGAAGAACTCACTATCTGACAAAAACTGTTGGTAAAATCGGAAAATAGTATGGCAGAAACTGGGGATAGACCAACATCTGACACCATAAACCAAAATAAAGTTGAAATGAAGAGGTTACCCACAAAGAGGGTTAGGGTTGCCTGAGACCCCCAAATATCAACATGCCAGGTCCTGCGGAAAGAATTCCACTCAAGTCTTTTCAGCCAAAGAAAAATAAAGTTTATTGGAAACTCATTAAAAGTTCACCATATGGGGTAGACTCTTAGGGAGCTACATATCTGTGATGCTTGCATTGGGCAAGTGGGCCAGATCAAGTCCGACAGAGTAAATCTGTGCTAAATCATTCTATGGCCCTCTCACAGAGCAAGTCTGTGCTACGGCATTCTATGGCGCTCTCACACCACATGGTGAGAAGATGGGATCTTATTTACAGAAAAGCTGTGGGAGGAATATAGAGGGTTTAGGGTAGAGTAAGTAAATTAGTTCAACTAGAAAGTAGAATATATAATGGAAACTTAGGTTGAGTCAGATTAAAAAAGGCTGAAGAGTTTGTTTTTATCCTAGAGATTCTTTGGAGTCATTGCAGGGTTGGGAGCAAGGAGCAACATGGTCAGACATGTATCTCTGAGAAATTATTTTGGCATTTGTATGAACGGCAGATTAGAGAAAAGAGCCATTAAAAGCAGGAAGGCCAATTAAACAATTACTACAATAGTCCAGGGAGGAGGTAAGAAGACCTTAAATAGAGCAGTAGCCCCATAAGTACTGAGAAAGGAGACAAATAGAAGAGATGTGGTGAAGGCAAAATCAATAGGACTTTGCAACTAATAAAATTTGCAAGGTAAAAAGGGATAAAAGGAGATAACAATTATGCCTTTCCACAGAAGTATGGAAATTTAGAGAAAAAGCAGGTTTAGAGAAGATGATAAGTTCCATTTTGGACACCTTGAGTTTAAGATGCTAATGGATCTTCCAAGTAGAAATGTCTAGCAGGCAGCTGGCAATGAGATAATATGATTGAATATATAGATTTGGGAATCATTCAGTTTCACTGGAACAATTTAACAAACATTTATTATGTACCTACAATGTACAAATTGTGCTCTGCACTAGCAATGAAATGACAAAAATAAAACAGTCCCTCCAAGAAACTTACATTTTACTTCAGGTATTCATCTGTATGGGGATAATAAATGAATCCATGGGAAGAAATGAGATCATTAAGAGTTAGAGGGGGAAAAAAAAGGGCCCACTACAGAGCCAAAGAAAACCCACATTTCAGGGTCAGGAGATTAGATGAGGATTCAGCAAAGAAAACTGAAAAGAAGCAGTCACATAGGTAGGAGTTGAAATGAGAGAGAACAGGGCCAAGTAATCTCAGACTTTCAGAGTTGAAGGGACCACAGAGGACATTCTGTCCAACCTTTACATGAAAAAAGACAGCCACTACAACACAGCTGACAGTCATCCAGACTTTGCTGGGGGAACCCAGTCCTTCTTGTGCCAGAACAAAAGTCTAAAGTTTTAGAAAGTTTTTCCTTAAATCGACCCAAAACTGCCTTCTTGGCAACATCTACCTCTTATTCCTACTTTAGTTCTCTGAAGCCATGCAGAGTGAGTTTAATCACTTTTCTAACTCATAGCTCTTCCATTATTTGAAGGCAACATCTCCCCCAAGCTTCCTCTTCTCCATGTTAACCCTAGTTCCTTCTATTCTCATGAGATGAATTCAAGGCCCTTTACCCTCTTGGCTGCCCTTATCTAGGCAGTATCATCTCTGCTTGACCTCTCCCATGTACTTGTCATATTCTAACTTGCATTATAATTATTTATGTCTTATCCCTGTATTAGAATCAACACTATGTAACTGAGCATTTATTAAGTGCCTACTATTGACCAAGCACTGTGCTACGTACTAAATCTACCAATAGAAAAATAAAAGTCCCTGCCCTCAAGAAGTTTATGCTATAGCTGAGAAGTATGCATATATAAGCATATTCAAAACACATACAAAAAAATTTAGGGGGAAAAACACTAGCAGTGAGGGATAATCAGGAAAGGTTTCAAGCATGGCCCTTGAGGTAACTCCTGAAGGAAACCAGGTGTTTAAGAGGTGGATGTATAGAAGCATAAGATATAGTTAGTACAAAGGCATAGAGAAAGGAGATGGAGTGCCATCAATGAGGATAATGAAGAAGGTCAGTTTGCCTGGACTGTGCCATGTATGAAGAGTAGTTAAATGTAATAAAGCTGGAATGATAGGCTGAGATCAGCCTGTGAAGCGTTTTAATTACCAAAGAGAGGAGTTTATATTTGATCCTAGAGGTAATAAGGAGCCACTGGAGATTATAAAGTAGGGGAGTGACATGGTCAGTTTTAGGAAAATCACTTCGGTAGTTGGATTTGGAGGTTTTGGTTTGGAGGAAGGATCAGAAAGAAGAGAGACTTGAGACAGGAGACTGATGCAAGAACTAGACCATATTTTTCTGTTTTTGTATTTCCAGCACTCAGCAGGGTGAAATGCTAGGTGATTAGCAACTGTTAAGTCAATTGAAGTAGCAAACAGCGAAGAAAAGGCAGCAGAAAGAATTAGTGGAAGTTAAAACAAAATTCAGAATCTAAGTGACAGGCAGGATAGCAGTGCATTAAATAAATAGCGAAGTCAGTATGAGAAACATGAAGGATCCTAAGTTCGCTTTGGAATGTTGAATTGAAGATGAAGACAGGCCATTTAGACTTACAGATCTGAAAATCAGAAATAAAGTCAGAATCAGAAATACAGATTTGTTGATGGTTGAAACTGTAGTATTAAACAAGATGGTAAAAGAGAAAGTTTAAACAAAGAAGGAAAGAGGACAAAGAAAAAGTCATGATTTAAGAGGAAGAAGGAAGACTAAGAACCAGCAAAAAAAAAAAATGAAAAAGGAAGAAATGATATAGGAGAATACAGTGTTCCAGAAGTCAAAAGTGAGGTTTCAAAAAGATCGATGTGATCAAAACTGTCAAATGCTTCAGAAAGTTCTAGGAAAATAAGAACTGAGAACAGGTCAATAAATTTAGTGATTAGGAAGGAGGTCACTGCCCAAAGAAAAGTTTCAGTAAAGCAGTAAGGGAAAAAAAAATAAAAAAACTAGATTGCAGGGCTGAGGAGTGAATGTTGAAGACAGCAATGGTGAGGCTAATCTTTTCAAAAGTTTTTTGAAGGGAAAAGAGAGAGGGAGAGACATGAAAGGTAGAGGGAGAGAATGAAGAGACAGAAGTACTTAAGGAGTAACAGGGTCTAAGAAAGGCATTTTGTTTATTTATTTATTTATTATATTTATTTCAGGATAAAGGAAACGGGAGCCTATTTGTAATAAAGGAACAAACAGAGAGGGAAGAGATTAAAGATGCAAGAATTGGGGAAACTGTATGGAACAAGTTCTCTGCTTAGGCAGAAGCTAGAAGATCCAAGTGGACAAGTTGTTTTTAGAAAGAAGGAAGAGAGGAAAAAAGAATTTTTTCCAATAGAACAAGTGAAGATACAAGGAAATTTTGAGGTATGGGGGAAGGGAGAGATTGAAGGAGCTCCTATAGGATGGCTTCCATCTTTTTAGAAAGAGAAATCAATTGTAGCAAATGTAAAGGTGCAGGGATTGAACTAAGAGTCTTCAAAAAAGTAGAAAACATCCCTTGTGAGGGATGCCGCAGGAAATCCACTAAGAGTAAATAAAAGGGCCACTGCTTAACATTAAAAGAGCTGTCTAAAGTTAGATCACATTAAATTATAGTCAAGATAACTGTCTATTATCATGACTCTCTAGTAAAAATGGTAGAGAAAACAGATAGTTGAGTTTATTCAGGATTGGTTCCTGGTCAGGTGGGTGTCCTGGAAGAACAATGGAACAAGGGAATCTAGGTTATTATCCAATGAATCACTTAAAAGGTTGGGCTTTGGGTACATCTGCCTAATCTCCCCTACTAGATTCTAAATGCACGAAGTGCAGAGACTTCCATCTTCTTAGCCTTTATATCCCTTCTTCCCCTGGTCCTCAGCATAGTGCCTTGCATATGGCAGATATTCAATAAATACTTGTTAATGAAATAAAGAATATGACCTATTCACTTTAAATCCTCTCCTGTATAAAAACTCACCTCAATTACTGACAAATGTAGTTGATTTAGGAAACTGTATGCCACAAACAGATCTTTAGTTGCAATGATTCTGGTGCTGTAAACTAATAAACTTCAGGACTAGCTACAAAATAGGAGATACAAGTGGTAGGAACAAATTAAATATGCTCTCAGGAAAAAAAATAAACCTGATCATTTTGTAAACAACAGATTACCTGGCTCTATTATCTGACTGAAGTGATAAACGTTGACAAATGTTATAGAGTATTATTGTTGAACATTTTTTTAAAAACCTATTTTTCTAATTCTGTATAGAATTAGGAATATGGGGGTGGCTAGGTGGCACAGTGAATAAAGCACCGGCCCTGGGGTCAGGAGCACCTGAGTTCAAATCCAACCTCAGACACTTAACATTTACTAGCCATGTGACCTTGGGCAAGTCACTTAACCCTGACTGCGCTGCCTTCCCCCCTCCAAAAAGCAAAAAAAAAAAAAAAAAAAAATTAGTAATACGTTTCTCAAGTTATCCACTCAATTCTCAAGAATCCTGGATGGAATTAGCTGTATGTGTTCATGCAAAAGATGTGTGGAATTTAATTAATGTTTCACCAGTAAAAAGAATCCAAATATTTTTATAGCACTCCAAACTATCCAGAAAGTGGTATTTCTTAATCCAAAGTATCAATCCAAATATTTAGACTTCTTTTTGGATGAGGAATTCTTATTGTTGAGTAGCCAACATCTGACTGTGTTCTGAACTAGAATATGTAAGAGCAAGAATATTTTAGACACAATGTTTCCAACATTTTTTTAATCAATTCAGTATTAGTGAGTCCATAAACCTGAGATTCTACTGCCACCTAAGGATAAAAAATATAACTACTACTAAATTAATCTTAGAAGAACACCAAAGAGGTTTGAGTAAAATTAAAAAAATAAAACATTACAGGAAGATGACAAAAAAGGGAAGCAGGGGGTAGCTATTACCAACCTCAGTCTTTTCCCAGTCTAAACATATGGCCAAAGTTAATTTTGGTCTAATTAGTGCTGGTTACTCCACTTTTCATAGTCAAGTTTAATTTCTTATTTAACATTTAATGATTAATAGAGGGCAAAACTAAAGCCTGTTTAAAAATTCTTGAATTCAGGAGTCAATATAATAATTGCCTTTTCACAAATTTGCTTTATTTGAACAAAAAAGAAAAAATGAGAGGCATGACGGTTTTTAACCACTGCTTTATAAAATGTGTATACAAAGTAGATGCCTTCTCCGCAAGTTAATTAAATATGAAGTAAAAACAAAGGCAAAAACCTGAGTGCAAAGAAAAGGAAACACGCACTAACTTTTTTCACAAGAGATAAAATATCCTCTCCAGAAATTCCACAACAGAAATCTGATCTGGAGGCTATATACAATGAAGAACAGGTAAATATCACTCTTTCAAAAAGAAAGTTGATACAGAAGGGTAGCAGAATCCTCATTCTACAAATTTGATATCAAGTCCCTTTTAGGCCTCTATTTTCACTGTCCAAGCTGTTCTCCAAAATTTTCTAGCCTGTACAAAGGAACTAGGCCCTTTCCTTTTCATTAAAGGCTTGAATTTTAAAATCAGTACTGGGTAAAGAAATAGATTTGGGGATTATCAACTCACTATCCCGGCATTCAGAGACTTTCAACAACAGGGTTCCAGCTTCTCTTTGTGGTCTTATCTCACATTACAGTCTTTCAGGAACTCTACATTCCAAAAGACAAACTGATTCAGTTTTCTGAATTCATCCTCTTCTGTTACTTCACTTTTGTTCATGTTTACTTTCATGTCTGAAGTACACTCCTTTCCCATCCCTGCTGAAATTCTTCCTTCATTGCCCAGCATAGGTACCCAGTCTTTCATAAAGCCTTCCCTAATCACCCAAGCCAAGCAATATTTTCCTCCTCATTCCTATAGCACTTTCTTTAGTACTTTTCTTACCAGACGAATCACCATCTATCCTGAAAGATACTCATACTTCTTACTTCCTCTACTAGAAATCCCTCATAGCACTCTGTTAATTAATAGCTTGAAACTGTACTAAGACTTTTGGGACACCCTATATAATGTTCGAATTTATTATAATTATTATAATTCCAGCTCTGCCACTTACTACCTGTGACTGTAAGCCAGTCATCTAAACCCTCAGTCCATTTACTCATCTGTAAAATTAATTAATTAATTAATTAAAATTAATAATAAATTAAAATTAAATTAATTAATTAATCTAGAATCTTAATTGATTCATCTAGAATCTAGATGAATGTCAGGCCTCCTTTAAGCTCTAAATCTAAACCTGTAATCCATTATAGCCTCCCTTACTCAATTATAAATTTCTTGAAGGCAAGAACTATAGCTCTCCTTTGGGGCATTTTCTTTTTTTAATTAATTTTTTTTCAATTGATAAGCACTTATTTTGTCTCCTTCATACCTCCTCTCTGTACAGAAAACCCTTGTAACAAATATGCATAGCCAAGCACAAGCACACCAGATTCTGACGCTGGCTACGTCCAGAGATGCACACCTCGTTTTACACAACGAGTCTGCCGCCCACCCTGTCAGGAAGGCAGGTGACCTTCTTCACCACTGTGACTCTGAACTCACAGCTGCACTGTGCTGATCAGACATCTCAAGTATACCAACGTCATTCCGTTTTACAGTGCTGTTTTCAGTATGTAGCAGGGCACACATGCCTTCCTTAATTACTTGGAAATGGCCTCCTTCATCATTTTTAGGGCACAATAGTATTCTGTTACATTCATATACCAAAACTTGCTCATCTATTCTCCAAATGATGAGCACCATCTTAGTTTCCAGTTCCTTGCCACCATGAAAAGAGTTTCAATAACTCTTTACCAGGGCGGCTAGGTGATGCAGTGAATGGAGCACCAGCCCTGGAGTCAGGAGGACCTGAGTTCAAATCTAGCCTCAGACACTTAACACAAAACTAGCTGTGTGACCTTGGGCAAGTCACTTAACCCCAATTGCCCTACCTTCCCCTCCCCAAAAAGCTAAAAAAAAAAAAAATCTCTTTATCTATTCACCTCTAAAACCCCAGCACCTGACATGAGTAAATGACCAAAAATGTTTCCTGAACTGAATTAAATAACTCACATTTGTAAAGCTCTTAAAAGTCTGTGAAGCACTTTACATATGTCCAGGGGGAGGGACAAGATGGGGGGATAAAGAAGAGATGATCAGGACATTCCTGTTCAATTGATTTTTGCCCCAGCCCAGTGGAGGAAATGATAGATTATAAAGGGCAAGGCAACAAAAACAGTAAGAGATTAAAATCTTACAAATATCCACAATGTATATGACCCTTTTATGAAGAGGGAAGAAATTTTTCAGTTAAGCACAATATAACTGGAGAACAACTATCCACTGGCTTGCTGAAGGATGCGCCACAACCCTGGCAGTGCTTTAGAAAGACCCACTCTCTAGGGTAGGGAATCAATGGAGGCTGGTGACATCTCTGAGAAGTATGATCTCTGTCAGTACCCAAGAAAGTCAGCCCTGGCTGTCGAGAGTTGGGCTGTGGAGAATAACAGGCCCCAAGGAAACCAGCTAAGTGACCTACCCAGCAAGTTACTGTGGCCAGAAGGAGCAACATGAGGACACTACGAACAAGGAAAAGTTGCCAGGACCCTACGGCGCTGGAGCATGTGAGCTGCCTGGCCAATATGTGTTCCTTATGTATTTGCTTCTCTACTAGAATATTCTATGTGCATATCCAGTCTTCCCACTGACTGTATGTATAACTGTGGGAGAGTGTAACACGGTTTTGTGGGTAGAATGTTTTGATACCATTATTTAAGCAGTACTATCTCAGTAAATGCCTTTGCTTTGACTTAAGCGTGTCCTCTGGCTGACTATTACAGGAAAATGCATCACTGCACAATAGTTTTAGGAGTGTGGACCCACAACGTGCATTAAACCTGGGAGTGGACACAAACCAAAGGTCCAAGCTTCAAGTTGGGGAAATAGCCCAGAAGGGACTGATGTACATGTACACACATTATCTCATTTGATCTTCAAAATAACCCTGTGAAGTAGGTGCTATTATTAACTCCCTGTTACAGAAAGAGAGACCCAGATCCTAAGTTTCACAGGTAGTAGGTATTGGAGGCAGGCAAGATTCGAAGCAAGATCTGAATTCAGGCTGAGTGGGTTATCACTGGACAAAAATCTGTTCATATATAAAACAAATAAACAAGGGTAGCTAGGTGGCACAGTGAATGAAGCATGGGCCCTGGAGTCAGGAGGACCTGAGTTCAAATCCAGCCTCAGACACTTAATACTAGCTGTGTGACTTAGGCAGTCATTCAATCCAATTACCCTGCGTTCTCCCCTCCAAAAAAGACAAAATAAACAAACGAAGTTCAAGCACTAAATTCTTCTAAGATTACCCACAGGGAACTCTCCAACTGTAAAGTTGCCCCGCACCTCTAGTTTTCCCAAAACTATAGAATGGCATAAGAAAACAAGATGTTCAACAAAATGACTTTTAACTATACTTCCAGATTCCTGCGGTCCCCAAAACTCCTTGTTCAAAAACCAGGCAGGTTTGAGTAGTTACAGAAATCATGTCCTGTCCATCCCCCAGAGACACGTGATTACAGTTAACTGAATAGTAACTCTCATGTAAACAAAATCCCACAGCTCTGGGATGATGTGGCCAAAAGTTGAGAGATGCACAATTAAAAAAAAATTTTTTTCAGATCTTTCTTTTTATGTTATTCCTAATTCTCAGACAAAACCTATATCGAATTGCTTGCCTTCTGAATGAAGGTGGGTGGGGAGGGAAGAAGGGTGTGAATGTTGAACTCAAAATTTTAAAAACAAATATTAAAAACTGTTTTTACATGCAACTGGGAAATAAGATATACAGGCAATGGGGTAGAAAAATCTATCTTGCCTACAGGAAAATAGAAGGGAAGGGGATAAGAAAAGGGGTAAGGGCGGAGGTAACAGAAGGGAGGACAGATTGGGGAAAGGGTAATCAGAGTGCATGCTGTCTTGGGGTGGCGGCAGCAGAGAGATGGGGAGAAAATTTGAAACTGAAAATGTTGTGGAAGTAAATGTTGAAAATAAAAAATTAATTAATTAATAAAAAAATACACCTAACTCCCAGAGGTTAGTTACAAAGTCTCAGGATTTAGAAAGAAAGGACTATCAATAAGCAGTCACTGAATGCCTACTATTTGCCAAGCATTATTCAAAGCACTGGGGGTAAAAATAAAAAATAAGATGGTCCCCTTATCTGCTGGGGATAAGGGTGAGAAATAATAGCTTCTCAGATAAGTAAATACAGGAGATATATAAAATCAATTCCAAATGATGGGGGCAGTAAGGGGGAAACGACTCTAACAACTTAAGGGAATCAGGAAGCCTTAGTAACTGAGGGCCAGCCTAGAAAGGTAGGAAATGAATTCTGTGCACAATGAATAGTAAGTAGACCAGCAGGGCAGAGATTATTTAAAATGCAATATGATATACATACTTACACATACACACATTGTAGCCTTTTACATGTCTTCTTATAAGGGGAAAAGGAAGGAAGGAAGAAGAAAAGGAAATATTTATTAAGCACCTACTATATGTGAGGCACTGTGCTAAGCACTTTCTAAATATTATCCTCATTTGATCCTCATAACAACTCTGTAAGGTAAATGTTATTATGATCTTCATTTAACAGTTGAGTCAACTGAGGCAGACAGAGATGAAGTGACTTGCCCAGGGCCACACTGCTAGTAAGTAGCTGAAGCTGGATTTGAACTCAGGTCCTTCTGACTTCAGATCCAGCACTACAGTCACTACCACCTAGTTGCCTCTAGGGACAGGAAAGGAACCTGTGATTCACTAATATAGGAAATTCCCAAGTGAGGAAACTCCCTCTATCAGGACATTCTCTAGGGGAGCAGAGCCAAGATGGCAGGGCAGAAGCAACAAGGTTCTGCAGCTCACACATAGCCACCTCAAATACCCATAAAATATGACTCTAAACAAATTTTATAGCTACAAAACTCACAAAACTACAGAAAACACATTTCCCACTGAAGGCAGCTCAGCAGGAAGGGATCATCGCAGCACTGGGAGCCGAAACCAGACCAGCCTGAAACCGCAGCTTGGCCCCGAGGTGGCCAGGACGATCTGCAACTGGAGCTTCAGGAGAGTGGATCAGCAGCAGGTGTGGCAGTTTCAAGAATTATCAAGCCATAAGAAACAAGGATAAATAAAGTTAAAGGTCAGTGGAACTGAGCTAAATTTAGGGGAGAAAAGCAGTCCAGCCAAACTGCCTCCAGGGCAAGGAAGGGCAGAAGCAGCGGGCCTGCAGCCGCCTCCACGTGGCTGCTTCAGAGCTCCTGGCCTGCAGACTGCAGGGGGGCCAAGCTATCATTCAGAGGCTAAGTGCTCTTGCATTGAGTGGCCTGGATCTGGATCATGGTCTTGGGTGGTGGTCCTGGGGTGCGTTTTCAGTGAGCCAAAGTTGTTGGGGGCTGCAGCGGCCTCCTAATAGCTCCAGCAGCTGCAAAAACCCCAGCAATTTAGGACAGAGCTTTCCCATCTGGAAGCAGAGTTCCACAGAGCTAAAATTTCAAGTAATTCTATGGCAACATGAGCAGGCAAAGGAAGCAAAGTAAGAACAGCAACCAAACTTTAGATTCCTTCTTTGGGGACAAAAAGGACTAAAGCATGGAATGAGAGGAAGACAAAACAATCAGAACTCCCACACCAAAAGCTTCCAAGAAACATGAAGACTTCTTACAAGCCATAGAGCAGCTTAAGAAGGATTTTGAAAACCAAATAAAAGAAGTGGAGGAAAAATTGGGAAGAGAAATGAGAATGATGCAAGAAAATCATGAAAAGAGTCAACAACCTGACTGAAGAAAATAACACCTTAAAAAATAGATTAACTCAAATGGCAAAAGA
>CM053585.1:88547114-88564042 GCA_028646515.1 Pseudochirops corinnae
AAGTAAGATTGTTAACCCATTTTGAGTTGCTTTCCTTTAGAAAAGCAGATCTAAGAACCTGTGCTAGTAGCCGCCCTAGGCATGTTGGGTGCTTACTGTTACACAGACACACTGAAACTTGACTCTAGCATAGTAATGGGAATGGGAATTTGAAGATCTTCCCTGCTCCTTAATAAACCTAGGGGGGAATTTGAAGACCTCCCCTGCTTTGAAAGTAAACTCTGCCCCCAAAGGCTGAACTGAGGCTATGATGGAGGAGATTTGCTGAAGGGTACAACAGAACCCCCAGGAAGCTTCCCTGCTGTGAAGATAAACTCTGCCCCCTGATAGGCTGAATATGGTCACATGGAGCCTGTGGTGGGAGGAGTTTGCTGAAGGGAAGCAGAGCCCACAAGAAGCTGCTAGTCCAAGCCTGAGCCAGAAGGTGGGAGAGAGAAAGAGAAAGTTGAGGCAAGGAGATAGAGAGGTTCATGAGTAAATATTGATCTTGTATTGGTTTGTGGGAAGGCTGAAGAATACTGTGGCTCTCAGTGTTGTTATAGCTTCTGAATATCTTTGGTACTATGATGGAATTGGCTTCCTGATTTTGGGATTCAGTTTTCTGGTGTCTAAATAAATGCTTCAGTTCTATCCTCTAACTGGAGAGTTTGGTATATTTTGTGATTGAATGTCATGTAATACTTATAGTCACGGTCTTTATCGTGATCCTGGGCACTGTAAATATTGCATTGGCACTACACATAGTGCTGTCATTTTGATCTTCTTTGAGAAACGAAGGACAACAACCAAACAACCAACCCTAACTCCAGATCTGCTGGAATAAAAATGTGCTGCACCAGTATTCTTGCAAGTAGCATACTACCCATGATGGAGATTCCATCTAGCTCAGGAGCTGTCCTGGTCAGCCCTGATCCAGCCCCAAAAGGTTTATTTATAAGGCTACTCTTGCTTTGTATATGCTTTTAACAACAAACAGCTATATGTTGGTCCATCTGCTTGACACACAATCTTCAAGTGAAAGAGAACATAAAACAACAAAGAACACGAAGTTATTTGTAATGCTTGTACTCAGTCTTTCAACCTATAGCACTGCTTCCTAGGTAATAATTTTTAAGTTTATATTTACATTTCAGGATAATTTATTTTAAAATTATTCTTTAATCAGGGAGGAGAAAGGATATTTATGTTTTGTTTGGTGATAGGACTTTTTGGAAAATAAGATGGAAATCCTAAAACAGACTGGAAATTTAAAAATTTTTTTAAATGTTTAAAGTCAGACTCCCCCACTAAAAATCTTGATAAATAAACTGCTGGCTTGCTTTATTTCACAAAAAACGGTTTTATTGCTCACAGTTAATATAGATAATATAGTTAATTACAATTAATATAGATTTCAGTTCTGGCACAAAAACAGACTGTCAGCGAGTCCTTGGCAAAAACTCACAAACATCCTCAGAATTTGATTAAAAGTTCAATCCTTATATGGAAAACACAAAATTTCACTTCTACTATATGGCAACTTAAAACATACTATGCTAGTTCAAGAAGGTAGTAAATTGAGATTTGTATATAAAATCTGAAGCCTCCAGAACTTTTTATCATTTAAACAGGCAGAATAAGAGTCTTAAGAAATTTAAGAACTTTCCTTATTTTCAATTTAAAAGAAATTGTAAACCATATCAAAATGGTTTGGAAGTAGGTTGAGTTTTCACTTTTTCTTAAAAATACCAGATTCTGCCCTGACTCTGAACTTTCCTTAGCAATTAAAAATGCACATGTTCATTATTTTTCATAACAATACTCAAAATGGCTTTGCTTAAAATCTATTCCTCTGAATGTATTTAATGAACAAATAAATCACAGGTGTTTCATAAACTGGAACAATTTTTTTTTAATTCTCAAAGTGAATACTATATTTAGCTGCCTTGTCTCATGAAGCACATTTGATTTAAATTTTGTGAAAGCCACCCTTCCCCTAAATATTCTGTTATAAAGAAAAATAATTCAAATTGCAAGATGATGATTGAAAAAACATATAACCATGCCATTTCTTTCAACTGACAATTCTACCCACTCTTCATAAATTATACTTAACAATCTTTCTAGCTCAAATTTCTAAAAACTTGTGAAAAGAAAAAAAAATTTTTTAATAAAATGTAAGTAATAGAGGTATGCATCCTCCAGGTTCTTTTTTGGTTTGGTTCTTTTTGTTTTTGTTTTATAATACCTGAGGTAATCTTTAAGCAATAATTAGCATGAAGATTCATCAGGGTGGAAAACTCCATAGGCTCATAGGAGGAACTGGAAGGAACCACAGAGACAATCTTGTGCAACCCCCTCATTTGACAAAAGAGGAGATTGAGACCCAGATGCCCAGGCAAGAAATGGAAGATCTGGAGTACAAGCCCAGAGCCCCCAATTCCAAATCCAATGTTCTTTCCTCTGCACCACGATACTTCAGTTGCACTCTGGGAGGTCTTAGAAAAATGGATTTCCAAGTTCCAAAAAGAAAATATCACTGTACAGTACCAGAGAGAGATCACATTTATTTGAGTAAGGGAATACTAAGTACCAGAATTTTTGGCTTTATATATCAGTTTGCCATTTCAGAAAGGATAGAAAATAGCTTATGATACATCAACTCTATCATTACATACCTAAAATTTAAGAGATCATTTTAAACTAGTTGTTATAAGCAAATTAATAGAAAACACTTATAGTATAGAATTATGGTGCTTGGTCAGATGCACAGTACATCCCAAGTTATCCTAGTTTCTTCATAAAAATTAATTATGCATATAAGCCCTTTCTTAGAAACAATTAGATTTTAAAGTAAACCTTGGGATTTCATAAAACTAAAACTTGAATAAACAGAAGGCTCAATGAGAATCATGGTGTTTTTTTGCACTCTGCTTTTAGAAAGAGTCAAACCAATTTTCAGTGACACCAGAAAAGTGACAAAATTGTTCATATTTCTGACTCAGGGATTCCACTATAAAGAAAATGCTTAGGAGTTTTCTTAAATAACCCAATAATAAAATGTAAAGTGTTTATCCTAAACAACCTGACAACAAAACTTGAAGAAACTCTTCAATAAATCTGAGAGAATTATAGGATGCTGGCCATACAATTGAGAAACACAGGGAACTTTCAATGGTTTTTCTTTCCTCTTGTCTACTATCCCCTTCCCACTGCCCCGCCATTGGCAATGGCATCTTGTTGAACAGAAGCTCCTTTTGGCAAGCATTCAGTGGATGGAGAATCCAGCTAAAGAATCATGTCAAGTCAGCAAGAAGAGTCAACAGGAGGAACAGGAGCTGAGCTCTTGTTTGGGAGCAGCATGCCCCAGGAACGGAGACCATTGCAGATCCTAAGGTATGGGCTCAGGCTCTTTCTGAGCGTGGAGAGCAATACCATATAGTACAGGACATCAGCTCCAAAGTTGGACAATGATGTCAACAGGCAAGTAGCAAGTGAAGCAGGATCCATCAGAGCAGGATCCAGCCCTCCAGGTGGACAGCATCCATTGAAGACTTAAAGATGGAGGCAGAAAAGGGTAGTGTGTCATCAGACCATTTATGGCACTTGAGGCATGAGCTGCCCCTTCTCACATGTGCCTTGGCCTTATGCACTTCCTACCTAAGTGACTTTCAATTGATGAACTCTGTGTGTCATCCCCTCTACTAACACTGAGTGTAGTTATGGGAGAGTGTACCCCAGGGTAAGGGGTAGAGCATCTTGTTGCTACTGTTCTTATTGTACCATTTTGGTAAGTACCTTTGCTCTGAGTCAAGTGTCTTCTTCACTGGCTGACTAAAATTAAGATAGACACAGTAATATGAACCCACAAAGTACCTTGAAAGGGGAGATGAGGGACAGTGCATCCCTGGAGGATACACCTGCAAATGTGAATTGGCAGGCATAGTTCAGGGGAGTGCTATACCCTACTAAGCATATACTCCAAGTAAGTTAAAGAGAGAGGTAAAGGTCCCAAATTTACCAAAATTTTCATAGCATAATTTTTTGTGATAGCAAAAAAAAGGGGGGGGAACATTTAAGGAAAAAATAGACAAACTGTATACAAATGTGATAATTATTATGCTATAAGAAATGACAAAGGGGCAGCTAGGTGGCACAGTGAATAGAGTACCAGCCCTAGTGCCCTGGAGTCAGGACAACCTGAGTTCAAATCCAGCCTCAGACACGTAACACAAAAAACTAGCCATGTGACTGTGGGCAAATCCCTTAACCCCAATTGCCCTACCTTCCCCCCTCTGAAAAGAAAAAAAAAAGAAATGACAAATATGAGAATTCAAAGAAACTCCACAGTCCTACAGCTTCAGATTTAGAAGAAATCTTAGAGATCACCTATAATATGATGTTTCCTTAGATAGGATATCTAAGGTCCCTTCCTGATCTAAAATACTTTGATTCTTTTGTTCAAAACACCTTTTGATTTCCTTATATTCCCTTCATATGAACTGATATAGAGTGACATAAGTAGAATCAATGAATAGGTGCAAGATATTATGTTAGGCTTCACAATAAGAGAAAGGAAAACACTACAAGACATCAGAATTCAGGAAACACTGTAAGACATAGGACTATGTCACTGCCTTACCAAATAAACTCCAATAGTTCCCTACGGCCTCTCAGACAAAATATACACCCCACTCCACTTGGCTGAAAAAGAAAGCCCTTCACAATCTGCCTCCAACCTACTTTTCCAGGCTAATATGCAATACAATGATCTATTCTTAACTCCAAAGTACTGATACTGAAACAAATTTTCCTCCTCTTTATAAAGAAATTGTAAACTGCAAGTATGAAATAAGATAAATATTGTCAGACACAGCCAGGATGTCCATTTGTTTTGCTTAATTATACTCTGTGTTACAAGGGTTCTGTTGGGGGCAAATGTTATTGGGAAATGGCAGTAACGTAAAAAAAAAAAAAGGCATCAATTAAACATTAAAAAAAAAAAAGTCAAACCCCCAAACAAGTCCATATTAAGGAATTTATTTTTTTAAAAAATTGTAGAACATATAGTGGAAGGGGTAGCTAGGTGACGCAGTGAATAGAGCACTGGCCCTGGAGTCAGGAGGCCCTGAGTTCGAATTCGGCCTCACACACTTAACACTTACTAGCCATGTGACCTTGGGCAAGTCACTTAATGCCAATTGCCCTCCAAAAAAAAAAAGGCAAAAAAAAACCAAACCATATAGTGGAGTTAGTTCCAATTCAACCCAATCTCCTGCCCTTTATGTATCTATCAAAATGATCAATGATCAAAGAGATACAATGATGAACCATAAACACAGTTAGGTCCTTAATCATCAAAAGATTTAATTCCAGTCAATTTACTCTTGCTACTATCAGTAGATAATTGCTTTAAAACATTTTTTAAAAATATTTTGCAACATTAGGATTGAAAAAAGTTTTCTGGCTAATATTCAACTAACTGAATATTAACCAGAAAAATACCTAAACATTCTTGTTAATTACTATTTTGCTGGACAGGCATCATTTACCAATTTTAGCAA
Organism: Pseudochirops corinnae; assembly: GCA_028646515.1. NCBI lineage: Eukaryota > Metazoa > Chordata > Mammalia > Diprotodontia > Pseudocheiridae > Pseudochirops > Pseudochirops corinnae. The sequence goes on from CM053585.1 coordinate 88,552,658, forward strand.
GCTAATAGTGAACACTGCACTTAGATACAGATATGTACTGTAGAGGGTGCAAAAGATTGTGCTAAATGGGTTATAAACTCCAGTGGCATTCACTTGGGAAGCGTTGCCACATCATTACTAAATGTCTAGTTCCCTGCTTCCTCTCACTAAAATATGACAGTAAAATCTGTAGCTCGAAACCCCTTAGCATTTCTAACATAAAAACTACATTCTAGGATGAAGCAATGTTCTCAAAAGCTCTTCTACCAGAGCTTTTAGAGAAGAATATTTTTATCCAACATCTCTGGCATCCTACCATCAAATAAAAGTTTTATGAATTTTAAGCACATTGTGAATGATCTTCAAAGTTAGGAGGCTGGACTAGATGATCCCTGTAAAGTGCCTTCCAGCTCTAAATCCTATACAGAAGCACACAGTGAAGAATTCCAAAACTGCAATGTAGAAACTTCTTCACATGCTGGGAGCAGGACCAAGTCTCTACCATGGCAAAAGAAAAGAAAAAAAAAAAACAGAAGAGAATGTAAAATCTCACATCTGTACCAGAGAATAGAATTCAGCAGTCTCTTTCACAGCTGAGGGGACTAGAAAAGGTAAGTGGTCTTTAAAAAACTCTTGGAAAGTGAGAACTGAAATAAAGGCATGAAAGTGCCATGAATGAGAGTACTGTCATATATAAACCCATTTTTCTATTCATGTACATTGTATTCCAAAGAGCTAGGCAGACTTAGCTATATTGTCAGAGAAGGAGAATTAAGAGCATAGGCAGAGAAGGAAGGAGTTAGAAGCCTAATTAAGAAGGGAAAAAGAGACTCCAGTTTCTTCAACAGAAATTGCTAAAGTGATTCTCATCCCTATGAATAGGCAGATATGAAATGACTGATTTTAAAAGTAAGAAATAGGATACAAGATTAGGGACTCAACACTGGCTGTAGTTTCGAAAAGATTTACCTTAAAAAGAAAATGTAAATGGCCCACTTTTAATAATAGTAATTTATGTTGGTATTTTTAAAAAATGTAACTTTTCTAAACGCAGGTCTGACTATATCACCCCCCCAACACACACACACACACACACACACACACACACACACACATTCTCTTAATAAATTCCACTGGCTCCCAATTCCTGTAGAACAGACCTGCACAAGTTGGTAGTCAGTAGGAGCCAAAAATAAAATAGGTTAAACTTCTTTGGGGTCACAGATAAGTTAGACTAGAGAGAGACAGATGATGCCTTGTTGCCTCTGTTTCCATGACAAACAGGAGATAGTTTGCAGTGGTAACCCTCCATTTTTTGCAGGCTGCCCCAGCCTTTAGCTGGCTTCAAGTGCCCTGCCAGCCATATGTTGTGCAGGGAGGTCTGCTGTAGAATAAAATGTAAGCTTCTCCGAGAAGCATTTAAAGTCTTTCACAAGCCTGTCCCAGCCCACCTTTCCAGTTTTATTATATACACTACTCCCCTTGCTGCACTCTATGGTCAAATCACACTGGCTTTCTCTCTGACACTTCATCTCTCATCTGTCTGCCTTTTCAGGGAGATCTTGCAAAGGGCTCTCCCTGCATGCAATGCACTCCCCTCCCCTCCACCTCCAAAGTCCCATATCAAGACTCAGTTCAAGCATAGCCTTCCACGTGAAGCCGTTCCTAACCTTGCCAAGGTGTTTTTTCTCAAGAGTAGGTCCAGCTACTTCCCTGCACTGCTCCAGGAGTTCCGGTGGCTCCCTGTTAACTTCAGGATCAAACAGAAAGTCTTTTCTTTGACATTTAAACCTCTTCCTCACCTCACCCTTCCTACCTTTCCAGACTTCTTATACCTAGCCCCCTCCGCCTCATCTATGATCCAGCGCTGGCCGACCTGCAGTTCTCTGACCAGTTTCATTCAGTCTTCAGTCTCTGGGCCTTTGCAAGGTGTGCCCCATGCCAGAGACATTCGGCCACCTCATTTCTGTCTCCTAGCTCCCCTGGCTTCCATTAAGACTCCACTCAAAACCCACCTGAGGAAGGAGGCTTTCCTGATCCCCCTAATTGCTACTGCTTTCCCTTTTAGATTACCATCATATGATTGACAGATAGGGATAGAGAGATAAGGATAGACAGACAGATAGATACATAGATAGGGAGGTAGAATAGGTACCTATACATTTATATGCAGTTTCCCACATTGGAATGTTTGCTTCTTGAGAGCAGGGGCTGCTTTTTGCCTATCTTTTACCACTAGCATTATTACTGGCACACAGTAAGCACTTGATAAAATACTCAGTGATGACTGACTTGAACCCAAAAGTAGCTCATAAATATTTTTTATATATTCTAATTTGGCATCAAGAAAACCTGGGTTCAAATCTCATCTCAGATATTTACTGCAGGGGCAGCTAGGTGGCGCAGTGAACACAGCACCAGCCCTGAAGTCGGAAGCAACTGACCTTGGGCAAGGCACTTAACTCCTATTACCTTACTTACCTTCCCCCCACCAAAAAAATATAAAAAATTTAAAAATAAAATAAAAATATATTTACTGTAAGACCATGGGCAAACGAGAAAGAGAGAGAGAGAGATCCACATGATAAATTAGACATAATCACAAAAGGAAGGTATAAAAATTGGAAGGGATTAGGAAAGGCTTTCCCATAGAAGGTGAATTTTTAGCTGGGGAATCCAGGAAGATGGGATGAAGAGGGAGAAAATTCTAGGCATACTGACAGCCAGGAAAATGCAGGAAATTTGGTTCATTCCGCTGGTTATAATTCTTCTTTGCAATGTGATTAATGAGAAAATATGTTTAATGTGAATGTATATGTAGAGCCTATATCAGATGCATGCCATCTTATGGAGGGGGAGAAAATTTGGGGCTCAAAAGTTTATGGAACTGAATGTTGTAAACTAAAAATTAATTAATTAATTAAAAAATAAATAAAACACAGAAAGTTGAAAGATAGAGTATCCCATGTAAAGAACAGCAAGATCTGTGTCACAGGATCACAGAGTAAGGTATAAGAAGACTAGAAATGTAGAAAGGGACCAGATTATGAAAGGCTTTAAACACCAAACTAAGAATTTTATTTTCAATCCTAAAGATAATAGGAAGCCACTGTAGTTTACTGAATAGAGAAGAGAGTATGGCCAGACCAAAAAATCATATCAATTAGCACACTTTAATTAAGCATCTACTATGTGCCACAAATTGTGCTAGGTGCTGGGGATAAAAAGACAAAAAAAAAAGTCCATGCTCTTGAGAAACTTAGTTCAGTGGAGGGAGGCAACATCCCCTGAGGTTTGCACAATTTCTAGCACATAGTAGGTGTTTTATTAAATGATGAATATTTTGTGGCAGCAAAGAATTGGAAACAAGTCAATAAGCATTTATTAAGCACTTATTATATGCCAAGAACTACACTAAGGACTAGGAATGCAAATATAAGCAGAAAAAAAGGAAGAAAATGCTTAAAATTAAGTTGAAAAGAGGAGGAAGAGGTATCCACAGGGGGAAGGGTGAGAGGACATGGTGGAGGAAGTCCAGGGAGTCAGGAGTAGAGCCCAGAGAGGAATACAGATGTCCTGGGTGCTTTCCTTCCAAGGTCCTGGGAGGAACCAGCTGGTCAGAGTCCATAGAGGGTTCACAGAGGCATACTTCCAATATAAGAAGGTCAAGAGCAAATGGAATTTTGAGAGTGAGAAGACCATTGTGGCATAGTAGAGAAAGTCCAGAGAGCTTGGAATGAAGCCCACTAAGTAACGAAAATTCCTGTCAACTGGGGAATGATTAAATAAATTGTGGTACATAAATGTAATGGAATATTACCGTGCTCTAAGAAATGACTAATATGGTGACTTTAGAGAAGTATGAAGAATCTGAGCTGATGCAAAGAGAAGTAAGCAGAACCTAGAAGGCGACAGATTCAATGTTGTTCAGGTGTTTTCAGTCGTGTCCAAATCTTTATGACCCTATTTGGGGTTTTCTTGGCAAAGATATTGGAGTGATTTGCCATTTCCTTCTCCAGCTCATTTTACAGATGAGGAAACTGAGGAAAGCAGGGTTAAACGACTTGCCCAGGGTCACAAAGTCAGTATCTTAAGGCCAGATTGGAATTCAAGTCTTCCTGACTCCAGGTCCAGCGCACTATCTAGTGGGCCACAATGACAACAATGGAAATAAAAAGAACCACCACCATAAAACAATTAAAAATGAATGTTGCAAAATTACAAAAAACAAGCTTAGCCCCAAAGAAGAGATATGAGAAGACATTTACCCTAACTCCTTTGCAGATTGGGGAGTGGGGTTTCATAGATGTGGAACATTACATACATTGTCAGATTTTTATGTTTGATCAACTTTGCTGTATGTTTCTTTTCTCTTTCTTTTAGAAAAATTTTTGTCACATGTGATAGTTTTCTGGGAAGGGAAGGAAAAGGGTGGAAATTTAGGCAATATAAAAACAAAAGATTAAGGAAAATTTATTTCAAAAAAATAATTAGCTGTTGATTGACTGAAGTAAAATTTGAGAGCAAGTCAGTCTTGGCAATTGCCATTCTTTGAACATGATGCCGTACACTGATATGCAAGTCACCTGAATTGGTACATACTGGAGAGATACATCTCACTCTTACTAGAAGCAACTCACTATGGAATATGAGTCCCTGTGGAGAATCATTGAATAAAAGTATAGCCAGGGACACACAATTGTGTGCATTATTTTTTTTCCCTGCTAAGTGTTTCACTATAGAGCAGTGGTTCTCAATCTTTCTAAGGCCGTGGCCTTTTAATACAGTTCCTCATGTTGTGGTGACCCCCAACCATAAAATTATTTTCATTGCTACTTCATAACTGTAATTTTGCTACTGTTACAAATTGTTATGCAAATATCTGATATGCAGGATGCATTTTCATTGTTACAAATTGAACATAACCCACAGGTTGAGAACTGCTGCTATACACAGGTTGAGTACAGGCCTGGGAAGTATGAGGGACTGATCACTTCACTGGTCTTTGATAAAAAGGAGGCATAAAGTTTTCTTGCCTCCCTGGGACGATAAAACAGGGCTTCTTAAACTTTTTCTACTCAGGACCTCTTAAACTGGGTCAGCACTTCTTAAACTGTGGGCCACAACTACATTCTTGCCAGTCCAAAACAAGTCACTGTACAATCTTTGCATAGCTCTTAACATGTTGGTAATAATTAACATATGGCTGAAAAGATCAATGCATGACCAATAATCCATTTCAAAAAATACACACAGAATTCTCTTTTCGGGCTTTCAAGTGAAACAGTTATTTAAAGTGGCTGAGCCTGTGATATTGCTTTTTAAATTCTGGGTTTGTCTGAGAGCTGAGCTCAAATAAAAGTTATTCATTACAGCCATACAACAGGTTAGTCTATGCTAATTCCCAATAGTTCATAGCTATGCAACATTTTTGGAACAGCATTTCTTCTATTCCATTTTCCATTCTTAACACGTTTTAAGTTGTAACCAAAAAAAGTCTAAAAGGCTGTTCTTTCAGGACATACAAGGACGGAAATAACTAGAATTCAGATCACGTTCCTTAAGAGGTTATCAGGGGTTGCTCCTATGACATTCCAATCATACTGGACAACCCAATGTTCCTTCCCTCCCCCATTCTCATACTGACCTCTGCTATCTCCGTGACTCTGCTCACACACAACCTCAAGTCTAGAACTGGCTTTTCCCATTGCCCTGTTGAAATCACTCTTCTCCAAGGTCCAACTCAGAGGCCATTTCCTTCATAAAGGTCTCTCTCTGATTCCCACTATCAGCTGAAAGTAACCTTTCACTCAAATTTTTTCACTGCACATTGCTTGGACCTCACCTTTGACCTTAAATAAATATCTGTAACAGAAGGCAGATATAATATGTAAGGGATATTTCTGAATGAGGTCAGGAGCCTTCTTACTAAAACTGGTGTCTGTGCAGCCCAGTCCTCCAACTCAGACCAATGAATAGCATGTGAGCAAAGTCCTCCAAAGCAGTAGGCAAGATTATGCTGCCTCTCCAGCTAAAGTGGATGTTTTCTGTCCCACAGAGGGCAGCTTTCTAAGAGCAGTTTGCAGTTTAGGATTGAGGACATAATCGGGATTCATATACTCTATATCTTGGGCTCTGGCCCCTCTCTTGCCCTCTCCCCACAAAGCTTTTGCTGAAGGGCAAAAATGTTTACCGTCCCTTTAACCCTTGGTCTATGTTTTTCCCTTTCTGCCAGTCTTGCCACACAGCAGTCATCGATCATTCCCGTTTGGACTGGTAGCCACCAAATTTTCTATTGCAACAAATTTTTAAAGAAATTTTCTGTGTTATTATTATGAACTTGACTAATTCAATCAGTATACATTTAATAAGTGCTTACTACGGTCAGGTACTATGCTAAGCACCAGGAACACAAATAATAACAATAATAATAACAATAATGATATGGGGAAAAATATAGTCTCTGACCTCCTTATCTTCTGACCTCCTTAATCTTCTCTGGGAAAAGGATTTTTTCTTTTTTCATTTTAAAATTTTTATTTCATTTCTATGTTTCCCATGTACAGTGTACATTGTTTTGCATACAGTAAGTACTTAATTTATATTTACTGAATTTTAGAAATAGCTCTCTTTATAATTTATATAAATAAATCTTGTATATAAATACTAACATCATAAAACACTAAACTCTCAGAAGATTTCCTTTTGTAAGTCATGCTGGCACCTCCCACAAGTGACTGAAGTTCCTAAAGTCATAATGTCTATTGGGGAGAATGTCAAATGTACCCTGAAGATCACATTCAACCATCCATCATACTTTTCCTCCAAATACAGCTTTCTATTTTGCCATTTATGGCACACAACTCTTTTTTTTTTAAATCAGTATCACTGTTTCCTGGCACAAATATATCATAAGATTAAGATCACACATATGGTAGTGGCAAACTACTGCACATTTTCTACACTTTTGCCAAGACAGACACAACTGAAGATCGAAATGAGAAAAGAACACTTTTCTTGAGCTTAAAAGCATCTTGTTTGTAGCATACCTCCACTGCATCTCAGTATCCTTTCTTAGGAGTCTCTCTATCCTTCATCAACCGTTTGAAACATTTACTTGGCAAAGAAAAACACTGACATTGTGCCATCAGTCGGCCTGTCTGCACAACTTAACGCACCATAATGAATTCAGCTGTTTGGTGCTTCAGGTTAACTGTCATTCTTTCAGTAGCTTCCTCTAAAAGTCTTAAAGTACTCAGCTCTACATCAGTTTGACTCACAAAGCCCTAGAATATAAGCGTAGATTCTATATATGTTAATAAACAACCAAGCTGTCTTTTAAGTTCTGGGCACTTACAAGAGGTTTTTCTTTAAACATGTGGCTTTTCAGTGAGGCACCAATTATAAATTTCTATGCTTTGTGTCTAAAAATCAGTTTACTGCTGAAAGAAATTTCAAATATTTGGCAAATGTCAGTAAAGTTTATAGCCATCATTTGAATCCTTACAAGGAGCCCTATTAGCAATTCACATTTCTTTACAAGTGTCAACTCTATAATTGTTCAGAAACATTTATTGATGACCTAGTAATAATATACATGAATCCAAAAAAAAAAACCTGTTTTGCTCAGAAATAGAATAAAAGTGATCTAGTACAACTTAGTTGTTTTTTCTTTCAACATAAATAATGCCATGCTTCCTATTTAGGAAGAAATATATATGGAATGGATATTGGGATTTTAGAGGGGAAAAAGTCCACTGTGGGTATTTCTAAGTTAAAATAGCAATAAGGTATTGGTCATAAGACCAACAGAACACTCTTCAACTACCTTGCTCTAACCCAGAGGTGGGGAACCTTGGCCTCCAGGTCACATGTGGCCTTCTAGGTCATCAAATGCAGCCTTTTTACTGGATTCAAACTTCATAGAACAAATCCCCTTAATAAAAGGACCTTGATGTCAACAGGTTCCCCACCCCTGTTCCAACCTTTGAATTCAAGTCAATTCAACCAGTATTCATTAAGCACCTACTAGGTTTAAATGCCATTCTAAACACTGAAATAACAAGGTGAAAGAGAAAGAGAGAAGGAGGAGGAGCTATAAGAGAAGGAGGAAGGAAGGAAGAAAGGGAAGGAGGGAGGAACAGAGGAAGGGAGGAAGGGAGGGAGGGAGGGAGGAAGGAAGGGAGGGAGAAAGGAAGAAAGGAAGGAAAGAAGGAAGGGAGGGAGGAAGGAAGGGAGGAAGAAAGGAAATTGATCTCTTGCCCCCCAAAAGGCTTAAATTCTACTGGAGGAGACATAAGAATAGATAGGTAAATACAAGATAGTTTGAAAGAGTACTAGCAACTAGGTGGACCAGTCAGGCAACAAATATTTATTAAGCATTTACTATGAGCCAGTGTAGCACCAACACAATATTGACAATGTTGACAGCATTATAAATATGCCAGCATTGAGCTCAATTGCAAAATATAACAAACTGTCCATATAGAAGACAGAAGCAAAACATTTACTCAGACACCAAAAAAAAACCAAATCCCAACACCAGGAAATTGAATCCATCATAGCAACACGGAAGTTAATACACTACAACACAGCAGAGAGCCACACCATCCTTTAGCCTTCCCACAAATAAACATTTACTGACAAGCCTAGCAGTCACAGCTGGTAGCAAACACTCACAAGCCTAGCTGTCTCCCTTTCTGTGTCCTCTCCTCCCTCTAGCTCTAACTTCTCTGACTCCCAGCTTCCTGTGGGCTCTGCTCTACCCTTCAGCAAACTCTTCCCATGACAGTCTCCAAGTGATTACGTTCAGTCTATTAGGAGGCAGAGAAGATCTTAAAATCAGGAAGGGTCTTCAAATTCCCTTAGGCTTATTAAGGGGCAGGGAAGATCTTCAAATTTCCATTACATTACAGCCAAGCACAAAAAAGGCAACAGCTGAGCAGACACTTTAGAACACTGTAAGTGCTAGAGATGAGTCCATTCCAAAGAAGAGGGGAAGCTTATGCAAATACCCAGAGGACAGGGATAGAAAGAGAATAGTGCAGAGAATAGCAAGGAGGTCCATTTGACTACAACATAAGGTGTGTGGAGGAAAGTAAGGGAAATAAGCTTGAAAAAATAGGTTGCAGTACAAGTGTAAAGCATTTAATATCAGGGTGAAGATGTTTGTATTTTGTCTTAGATGCAAGAAGAAGCACTGAATATTTTTTAGTAGTGACAGATTATTTTGGCAGCTATGTGGCAGATGGATTAGAGAGATGTGAAACTGGAAGCAGGGAGATAGATCAAGATATTATTCATTCATTTGGGAGATGACAGGAACTTGAATTAAGATGGCAGGCACATGAGCAAAAAAAAAGAGAAGGCATGAGAGATATGCTATAGAAATAGAAGTGACAGTGACTAGAAATTGGATATGGGAGTGACTATTCATCTAGATGACTGGAAGAATGGTGGTACCCTCAACAGAACTAGGGAACCTATTGGGGAAGAGAGAGGGGGAGGAGAAGGTATAAAATAATAAAAGTTCTATTTTGGATATGTTGAGTTTGACATAGATGAGTAGAGTTCACAAGAGAGATTAGATAGATACATACATACATACATAGATTTGAGAGTGACTTACATACAATAGTAATGATAACAGATGGTGTCCAAGATATACAGACAATAAATATGTGTGTAAGTTAGAGGAGTGATGGGGAAGGACATAGGAGACATTAGATTGGGGGAGGGGTCATACAAGGATGTGGCTGTTTTGAGGGAGGGGTAGGGGAAAGATGGGGAGAAAATCTGTAACTCAAAATCTCATGGTAATGAATGATGTAAACTAAAATAAAATTTAAAAAATTAAATTAAATTAAAAATTAAAAAAAATAAATATGTGTGTATATTTATGTTTACATGCACATATACATACATATTCACATTTGTGTATGTATATACACATACATATCAAAAATATATGCTACATATGAGATCAAAAGTCATTCCCCAATAGAGAAGTATTCAAAGGGTATGAACAAATAGTTCTCAGAAGAAAAATGTGGAACTGAAAACTATTATTAACCATATGAAAGAATGCTCCAAATCACTGGTAATAAAAGAAATGAAAATCAAAACAAACCTGAAGTTTCATCTCACACCAAGCAAACTGTAAAAGATGATAAAAGATGAGAATAGTCCATGTTCACGGATTTGTTGGGAAGACAAGAATTCTGGGTCCATTATGAATACAGCTGTGAATCAGTACAACTATTTTGGAAAGCAATTTGGAATTATGTATATAAAGTTATTAAAATGACTATTCCCTTTAACCCAGAGATGCTGCTACTTAGCTATATACCCCAAAGGTCACTAATAATAAGAAAGTCCCCATATATGCCAATGGTGTTTCAATCAAATAAAACATACCAACTATAATGAAATAAAGGGGAAAGGAAAAAGAGGGTGAAAGGTAGAGGAGGAAAGGTTATAAGAGGAATGCACTCTGATTCTGCCTATGCAATATTTGCTCAGAGGAGAAACAGAAAACTCTCTGTATCCATCTTAATTTGCTTCTATTGAGAGTAATTTCATTATATAAGTAATAAATAAATTGAAAGTCAGCTGTAGAAAACAGATCCACAGAAGAGAGATAACATTTTCTTTTATTCATGTGTTAGTGATCAAAGATAACATTTAAAGTGAGGATCTGGGGGGCAGAGCCAAGATGGCGGCATAGGAGCAGCAACATATCACAGCTCTCACATAGCCACCCCAAAATAGCCATAAAATATGACTCTAAACTAATCCTAGAACTCCAAAAGGCACACAAATATACTTTCCACTAAAGTCAGCTAGGCTACGAGGAACCATATCAGCACTGTGAACAAAAACCAGCCTGGCCTGAAGCCCTGGCTGAGCCCCATGGGCGGCTGGACGAGAGGAGCCAAGGAGCCTCGGGTGAGCGGATTGGCGGCAGCTGTGGCAGTGTTCAGAACTAGGATAGTGGAGCTTGTGAGGTCTTGGGAGAAAAGTGGTCCGGCCCAAATGCCTCCAGGGCGGGAAAGCGAAAGGCAGAGGTTTTGCACCCGTCTCCACATTGCAGCTTCTGTGTCCTTGGCCTGCAGACTGCAGGGAGACTAAGCAATCATTCAGAGGCCAAGTGCTCTCGTGTTGAGCAGCCTGGATCCAGATCGTGGTCTTGGGCTTTAGTCCTGTGAGTCTTCTATATCCAGTGAGCCAGAAGTGGGAAAGGGACCCAGCACTTTCCTGAGAGCTACAGCAGCTGGGAGGACCCCAGCGATTTGGGACAGAGCTTTCCCTTCTGGAAGCAGAGCCCCACAGAGATTAAAAACAAAAAATCACAGACTGACCAACCATGAGTAAGAATAAGCATAAGAAGCAGGGTAAGAATAGCAA
>CM053585.1:88564542-88580528 GCA_028646515.1 Pseudochirops corinnae
CTGTTCATATCCTTTGACCATTTATCAATTGGGGAATGACTTGTATTCTTATAAATTTTACTTAATTTCCTGTAAATTTTGGAAATGAGGCCTTTATCAGAGACATTGGTTGTAAATATTCTTTCCCAATTTCCCACTGAGGTGAATAGAATTTTAGAGAAGGTAGATATGATAGACCTCTGGAGACTATTGAATGGGGATAAAAATGTGTTACATGGCACATACACATACACAAAAATTGACCATGTACTAGGGCATAAAAACCTCTCAATCCAGCAATCAACACTTACATGCTGTCAAACATAGGCAAGACATTTGATTTCCTGAGAGTCTTAGTTTCTTCAAATGTAAAGTAGGAATAATATAGATCCTTTACTACTTAACTCATGAGATTGTCATGAGAAAAATTTGGTCCTAAATATGTGTGAATATTATTATTATTCTCCTGCCAAAGAATCAATACTTTCCCCCCCTTCTTTTATCTTTCTAGTCTATTGCATCTGCAGACATGGATTTCAACCAATTAGAGGCATTCCTAACTGCTCAGACCAAAAAACAAGGTGGAATTACATCTGATCAAGCAGCAGTCATTTCCAAATTTTGGAAAAACCACAAGACAAAAATCAAGGAGAGTTTAATCAATCAAAGTCGATGGGAAAATAGTCTGAAAGCCATGAATTGGAGAGTAGATTTGAAGTCTCAGTCAAAACACCTTGACCAGATTAATGCCCCTGTTGCTATTGTGGAGCTAGAACTGGGGAAAAGTGGACAGGTAAGTTAAACTTTAATATTTCATTTGAGAAACTGTGAATTTGCTTTTTCATTATTATTATGCTAAGACATCAATGTAGCACTTAAGGTAATTTTGTGTAGTAGTTGTCTTTGGCACCATCTGCGTTCCATGAATATTCAGAAGTAATATCAAAAGATCCTATTTCCTGTTGTCCTTATGTGAGTCAGTTTCCTGATAATGTGGATGTCACCATATTGTGGGAGGGGTCTGTAACCTGGACTGAGGGTGATGGGAGCTGGCCAAGACAAATAGTGCCCAAGTTTTGATTGAAAAAAAAAATGTGAAAGAGTTGCCTTGCATTACGTTACAGGTAAATCTCAGAATCCTTGGCAGAGGATCAGAATCTCAAAAGCTGTGATTGGGATACTAAATAAAGATTATAAATCGCGATCTAGAGAAAAAACCCTATAGAACTCTCTTATCTATTCATTTTCAGTCTAAGCCAGTTTGGAGAAGTGATGAAATCTCTTAGTCTTAAAGTCTCTGAGTGTGAATTCCTTGCTTTATAGTGTATAAAGTGTAGATAGTCTTTGATTCAGTTTTGTCAGCTTTCAATCATCTTCACTGAAAAAACCATATTTTTCTCCTTTTTAATGGCCACAGCCCTATCAAGGTACCTGATTCAGTCCTTTTAAACTCTTATCCCAATACCTTTTGGAATCATTTGGTTTTGTGCTATGTATGAATTTCCAGATCAGGCCTTTATTAACTTGGTTTATGTATTTGTGTGTATGAAAAGAGAACTTATAATTAGATTTAGGAAGTCCAGATTATTGAATAACCTAATCAAGTTGTTGGGTTTTTTTGCAATATGAAATTATTCAGATAAATAATCAAATATGTACTCCCAGTACATCATGATGTGGATTTATCCTTTTGCCCCTATTAAGACAGTATCTTTAATTAGATTTTCTTTTGAGCTTCCTTTGTGCACTCTTTCCTTTAAATTTTTTGTGAACATTCTATAATCATATTGCAATATTTGCCATTCTGTTGTGGTGTTGGTTTTTTAAAAAAAATTACGATTGTAAAAATTCTTCTCTTCCAAAGGCAGTGCGATGCAGTAGATAGAAAGCTGGTCTCAGAGTTTAGAATACCTGATAGATTCAAGTTCTTTCTCTAAAACACCTAAGCTCTATGATCCTGGGCAGGTCACTTGACCTCCCAATGCCACACACAATTCTCTAAGTCTTGTAAGTTGAAGAGTAGGTGTTGGTCTGCATAAGTAGAGGGAATTTCTTCATTGGGAGTTCATTGTACCAACAAAATCATAGATCCAGTCTCCTATTCTGCACCTTCCTCCTCCAAATTCTTTTCTAAAAAAGTGTTCTGTGGATGTTTTTATTCACTTGTTACAGGACAAAACTTGTTATTAATTCAATGATGAATTATTAATTTTTATTTAGTTTATTTGTGACAGTCTATATATGTGACCATTGTGTTGTGAAATTGATGTCAGTATTTTATTGGTTTAAATGTATGATTTGGTTGTTATATGAACCAAAATTCAGGCAGTTTATTTTAACCACTCACTAGGATGAATAGTGACTGAAATCTCAACATAATATAGATGAGCTTTTTTCTTAAATTGCAAATAGATCTGTAGGTTTTATTAACCACACTTTCACTTTGTGCTTTTATGAACAAGGGATTTTTTTTTAAGAGAGTAGAGGATTATACTGGATTTAGGCTATAAGGACTTCCATAGCCTCCCTGCCCTGCTCAGATCCCCTGAGTTGTCCTCCAAGTAAGGCCTGCAGTCACCTGCTGGCTGGCAGCTTGAACCTCAGCTAGCCTCTGATTGCCAGGTGTTCCTCCACAGCATGAGTCAGCACCAGTCTCCTTGATTTCTCTTGTACAGCAGGTCCTGGCTCCTCATGCCCTTCCCCCAAGGCCTGGTTTTGCTTGAGGCGTGTAAGAACCCTCTGTTAGAGTCTAACACCCCATTGAGCTTCATCGTTTGGGTGGCAGTTCTGCCCAGGATCCTAAAAGACGTGACCTATCTCCATCCTTATAGAACTACCCCTTACCATGAGCATTTCCTTTCAATAAAGCTGTCTTGCTTTACTTTCTTTATTCTAACTCCTAGCTTGTGTTTACTTCAACAAATATTTCTTGAGTGCCTACTCTGTGCCAGGGCCTGGTTGTGCAGAGGAGATAAAAGGCAAAAAACCCAAGACCATTCCTGCCCTCAAGGACATGACTGTTAAAAGGATCTTTTGGTTCTTAATTTTACTTTCAGTGAAGTATCAGTATGAATTTTGATTTTCCACTTTTGACCACCAGAATTTTCTTAATTATCTTTATTATTTTACCAGTTTTACAATCAGATAAATTTGGAACTTGTTAAATAACTAGACCCAAAGAGTAGTCACTAGTGATCTGATAATATCTTGGGTAAAAATCTCTAGTGGAGTACTTCAAGGCTCTATCCTTGGCCCTATCCTACACAATATTTTTATCAAGGACCAATGGAAGCTGTAGATGGTATACTTGTCAAGGTTAGGGATAACATAAGATGTGAAAGGGTTAACTAAAATACTGTTAGTCAGCTAGCATTTATTAAGTGTCTACTCTGTGCTAAACTGTGCTCTCAAGGAGCTCAATCTGGAGAGACAGTACAAAAATAAGATAAATTGGGGGTAAACCACAGGGGGAGATTAAGGAAGACTGGAAAAGGCTTCTTGCAGGTGAGACTTTAGCTGAGACTTCAGGAAGCCAAAGAAGCCAAGAAACAGAGATGAGAAGGGAGAGTTCCCAATATGGGGGACAGCCAGTGACAATGCCCCATCAGGAGATGGAGTGTCCTATTGGAGGAACAGCAGGGGGACAGAGTCAGTGGGTCAAAGAGTGTGTGGGAGGTGCAAGGAGTAAAAAGACTGGAAAGATGAATGGGCCAGGCTATGAAACAGAGGATATAATGTTTGATACTGGAGATGATAGAGAGCCACTGGAGTTGATTGAGTTAGGAATTATGGCAGGCAGACTCACCAGCAGGCTATTGTAGTAGTCTAGGCAATAAGGCAATGAGATAATAAGAACTTATACCACTGTGGTGGTTGTGCTGAAGGAGAGAAGGTGGAGTATTTGTTTGAGAGAGGTTTTGAAGATAAAATTCATTTCCCATCAGCTTGCACTCCTGCGACTCGATTCCACCATATTCCCAGGAAACCTCATCATCCTGTAAGGTTGCCTCAGGTTTGTTACTCCCACCTCATCAGTCTTCTCCTAGTGCCCTTTGCCTCTCTGGTTGGGGGGCCAGAGGGTGGAACAGAGAGCTCCTCCCAAAGCTGGCATTTCAAGAGACCTCTGAGTTCAGTCATCTCTTCCTCTCCCACCAATGTGTACTCCTTGGATTGGACTCTGCCGTGGCCCTGGGTCAGGTCCGTTCTCCGCCTCTTCCCCCCAGTTCTTCCCCAGCTCCCTCCCCAGCCCCTTCACCTCCCTGCTGTATGTTGTCTCCCCTATTAGATGGCAGCCTCGAGGGCAGGGGCGATCTTTTCTTCTTCTGCCGTATTTTTACCTCCAGCCTGTAAACAGACGTTTAATGTTTACTACTGACTGCCTTTCTTCGCCTCCCAGTCTTACCTGTTTTCTCCATAGAAATCTCAGCTGTCGATCCTGCTTGAGACTAATGGTCTTAGCAACTGCTTCTGCTTCCTAAGCCACGTTAGTGGTGCCAAAGTCAAGGAGAAACTGGGGCCGCTTAATCTTACATATGGACCCCTGTGGGCCACACGTGGACACAGAAAACCACATATTGATATTACATGTTTTATGTATTTCTTTTTACTTTGTTAAATATTTCCTAATTACATTTTAATCTGATTTGGCCTGTACTTGAGAGTGTTGTGCTTTGCTGTGTGTGTTTGACATGTATTTGTGAGAAGAGAATGCAAAGGTTGGAGCAGGTACCATGTGCCCCAACAGTGTGACTTCTTCCCTTCCCCGAGGAGGGCCTGCCGCAACTACATTCCCCTCAGGCTCTTTTGAGGGAGAGTGCCACCTCTTCTTGTCTTATACCTTGGGACCCAAACCTTACTCCAACTAAATTTAAGACAGAAGGGCTATTTTGTATTTGGTTGGTAGGGCTAATAGACAACTAATACCTAACTATTGAAGGAGATCCTATAGCTCAAAGCTGTCCTGGAAAATTCCCTTCCTGACACTCTATTTGGATATGAAACAAATGGCTCTTAGGATTATTATTTGAGAGGGATTGTGCAAAGCTTTCCATTATAGTAACATAGAATTAAATGAGCTTCTTGGTTTAAAAAAAATTGTACTCTCTTTGAGAGACATCTTGACACAGTTGATAGAAAGTTGGTTTTGGAGTTAGGAAAACCTGCTTTCAAAACATGCCTCTGAAATGCACCAGCTATGGCCATGACTGTGGACACATGGTTAGTGCTCCAGGTGATTCTGATCCACCTGCATGGGAGTTTTCCACACTGGAAAACTCTCTACACCAATGAAATCACTGGTTTAGAACAAAGCAAAAACAAAAACTCTGTTTAAGACAACACTGTGGACTTAGGGGTATCAGGAAGTAATATGGCCTATTCTCTTTGGAAAATGCCCCACTGATTCAGAATCATGGGAATTTGCAGAGGCTGCTTTGTGAATATTATCAATTATAGTATGATAGATTGAAGGCTGAAGAGAAACTTAGGGGGGATCTCATTCAACCCCCTAATTTTACATATGGGAACTGAGGCTTAGAGACTGACTTTGCCAGCCTGTCCCCTATGCCATTAATGCCTTTTCACCTCATTATTGTCCTTGAAATATCAGCTTCTTTCTGGGCTCATGTAAGTGCTAATTTCTACACAAAGCCTTTCCTCTACAGACCCTCTCTGTCGTTGTATCAGCTCCCATGGACTTTATTATCCTCTCTGCAATGATACTCAGAGCTAGATATCCATCCCGAAGTTCACTCCTAAGTTCCACTTCCAAGTCATTGCCTATTGAACATTTTGAACTATATGTCCTGTAGGCATCACAAACTCATCATATCCAAAAGAGAACTCATAATCTTTTCCCCAGAACCTACCTCTTTTCTGGACCTTTCTGTTTTTCATGAGAGTACTGCTATCCTTCCTGTTTCTTAGATTCTCAACTATGGAGCCATCCTCAGTTCTTTATCATTGCTGCCTCCAACATCTCCCAGTCTGTTTTATCTCTTCACTCATGTGGCTGCCACTTCAATTCAGGCTCTTTTCACTTCTTTCCTAGACTGACCTGAATCTGTTTTTTCCAGGTATATATTATGTATTACTGGCCTTCTTCCATTCTACATTCCAACCAAACTGGTCTTGTTTTCCCTGCATGTGACACTCCATCTCTTTTCTCTGTGCTCTTGTGTTGGCTGTACCTCATATCTGGAAAAGTGCCACTTTCTTAGCTCTTTCTCTTGTCATCTCCAGTTCTCTTCAAAACTCAACTCAGGTGCCATCTTCTTCTTTTTTTAAAAGTTAATTTATTTATTTTTAGTTTTCAGCATTCACTTCTATAAGTTTTAAATATTCTTCCCTTCTCTCTCCCCCCTCCCTAAGATGGCATGTCGTCAGATATAGGCTCTACACATATATTCCCATTAAACATACTTTCACATTAGTCATGTTGTATAGAAGAACCAGAATGAATAGGAGGAACCATGAGAAAGAAAAAACAAACAAACAAAAAACCCAAAAAGAAAATAGTCTGCTACACTCTGCATTCAGACTCCATAGTTCTTCCTCGTGCTATAACTGGCATTTTCCATCATAAGTCCTTTGTAATTGTTTTAGGACCTTGCATTGCTGAGAATGGCTAAGTCTATCAAAATCATTCATTGCACACTATGACTGTTATTGTGTACAGTGTTCTCCTGGTTCAGTTCATTTCACTCAGCATCAGTTCATATGAGTCTTTCCAGGATTTTCTGAAGTCTGCCTGTTCATCATTTCTTATAGCACAATAATATTCCATTATATTCATATTCCACAACTTGTTCAGCCATTCCCCAATTGGTAGGCATCCCCTCAATTTCCAATTCTTTGCCACCACAAAAAGAGCTGCTATAAGTATTTTTGTACATTAGGGTCCTTTTCCCATTTTTATGATCTCTTTGGGATATAGCCCTAGAAGTGGTATTGCTGGGTCGAAGGGTGTGCACATTTTTATAAGGAAGGTGTCATCTTCTAAATGAAATGTTTCCTGATTTCTTTAGCCACCAGTCCCTTTCCCCAAATTGCCTGGTATTTCTTTTGCATATACTCATATATGTATGTGTTGTTTCACCAAATACAATATAAGCATTCAGGAGCAAGGACTGTTTACTTTTATCTTTTTATCCCCAGTGTCCAGGAAATAGTGGTCACTTAATTTGTAAGGTCTTGTACAGCTAGGCCATTCTGGAATTCTAGGAAAACCTCTCTTCTACATCTCTCTGGAGATGAAGAGGACATGTTAAAAAGAAAAAGAATAAATTGAGGAAAATTAATGAATTAATTGTGATTTTTATAGTCATTCCTTAATAAAAAATATTGATAAAACATACACCAAGAAGTGAGCAGTGGTTGATCTTAAACGTGCTTGGGCCTCAATTCCATTCAACAAACATTTTTGAGTATCTAATACACTGCTTTCTAAACCTTATGTAGTGCTACCCTCCCCTTTTCATTAAACAGACTTCACAAATAACTTTAAATCATATTTTATTAAAATAGAATTAATAATTTATTATTGTTTTATAACACATTAAACATATAGTAAAATAATATAATATGCACAGATAGTTATTAATAAAATTCTTTACAGTGTTCATCTTTGTACCTTATAGAAATAATATTTTGGGTAGGCTTTTTTTTTTTTGGCACAAAGTTTCTCAGAACATGATTTCATTGGTGATATTGCAATTGTAGCTCATAATTCTTTTTCAACCCTTAGTTGGGTGAAATTTGATAATGACGGTCACTACTGCAGAAAACCACTTTTCACACAAATAATAATTAACATGTATATAACACTTTAAGGTTTGCAAAATGTTTTTACAAATATTATTTCATTTTATCCTCACAACAACCCTAAGAAGTAGGTATATTATTATCCTCATTTTAAAGACAAAGAAACTGAGCATACACGTCTAGGGACTTTGCTCAAGGTAAGAAAAGGCTTGAGGCTAGATTTGAACTTAGATTTTCTAAGTACTAAGTCTAGTGCTCTCTCTGCTGCAATACATAGCAGTAAGGACAGTAAATTTTGTATTAGTTTGTTTGATAAACTAGAAAGCTCATTATTTATCCATAGCCAAAACAAGGTTTTTGTGTTCTAATACTCATTTCAACTTACAATCACAAGGCATGTGTTTAGGGCATTATATTTGTCTATATGGCATTAGGTTCTTTAACTATTAATATTTAGAAATATTTAAATTTTTAAAATAAAATGAGAATTTCTTTTGCAGATGAGTCAAATGACTAGTAAAGAATTCTTTATTTCTTCAGAATGGGTTTTTAAAAAACTAGTGAATATCTAAAATACTGTTTTGTAAACTTATCATCCATTACCTTAATGTTTTTTTCATTCTTTATTTTAAAATTATGAACATAAACGCTAATGAACATTTCTATATACAAAGTAGAAGAGAAAAAGAGGCTTGTATGTGAAACTGAAATATATTCTTTACAATTTGCATTTCTTTTAAAATGTGTGACAGATTCCATATGTAACTTGCAAAGCTGTCCTGCTTCTGAATTTCTTTCTGGTCTTTCTTTTGTTTTCATCTGTAATTTTTTTTTTAACTTTAGTCATTCTCTCTCTTCCCACCGTTGTTCCAACTCTCCCTCCCCTCTCTTATATTGACCCTCCCCTGTCTTACCTTCTACCCCACCTCTGGTGGAAAAAGAAGAAAAATCATTTTAACAGATATTCATAGTCAAGGAAAACAAATTCCCACATTGGTCTGAACATGTATTTTATTTTGCATCTTAAGGCCCCCACCTCTCTTTCAGGAGGCACATTATTCTAGAGTCAAGGCTGGTCATTACACTGATCAACATACTTCTTTATCTCTAGATCAGAGTGTGATTTGAGGAGCTCGAAATGATATATTTAGAGTATTCAGTTTTTGTTTTTTTTTAAATAGCCACTAAAACATGCAAGTTTCAGGAGGTAGTTTTGTGATCAAAAATTGCTTTATCTTTGTTATCAAATGCATTTGCTTCATCTTTGTTATTTTCACTATGATATCAGTCTCTTCTTTTCAATCTTCCTCTGAAGAACTTTGGCTCAAAAAGCCAGCATGCTTCCCAACTGTCTAGACGTATAGATACACCCTATCTTCTACCCTACACTGTCACATCATTTTACAGTTTTTTAAAAAATAAAATTTATTATTCTTTCAGCAACTTAAAAAGCTGGCATATTTCTTCATGCATACAAATAATTATTTATGAAATATACAATTTGTACAAATTGCATGAGGGACAATTTAAAATAGAACTTGTAGACCTGTATTTCATCCTGAGTTTGACTGAATTCATTGAGTATAAAGTCTGATAAAATTCTCCCGTATTATATAATTTTCATTTAAATAGTATGTATATTCTTTTTATTTTTAAAAATCTGTCATTTAAGTTGAAGAATTTTCTTGATTGCCTTCAGTAGGTTGACAAAGTCACTCAACATCATATAATATAGATGTAATTAAATGAACATCTTTTAAAAAATATATTTTCATTTATTTTGTTATTTCCCAACTGCATGTACACAGTTTTTTATAATCATTTAAAAAAAATTTGTGTTCTAAATTCTCTTTCTCTTTCCCACCTCTCCCCTCTCCTTGAGAAGGCAAGCAATGGTTATCAGTTATAAATGTGTGTGCAAAACATTTCCCTATTAGCGATTGAACATCTTTATTTTTCTTTTTTGTCGTAGTAGTCACACTTGTAGTTCCGTCTGTCCCTTGTGAAAGGAAGGTTGAGTTGGGTTTCCTCTGGTGACCATTGGCAGGATCTGCCAAGCCCACTTGCTTTCCTACTCTTTAATAATTCAGGGGAATTCATGATTTTATTTACTTGAGTATTATCTCCAAGATATTTTTGTGTTTTTTTTTTTAATGTATATTAGAGAGCTGCTTAGGGTGAAAGGTATATATTGCAACTTACCCAGGTCTTCTTATCATGTGAGTCTCTTGTCCAGGTCTTTCTATAACCCTTCCTTCCTTCTTCCCTCCTTCCTTCTCTTTTTTCCCTCTTTCCCCTTATTTTATTCAGACCGGGAGTCTAGCAGCCATTCATCAGCCTGATCCCATTACTGATTGCCATAGGACCTTAGAATTGCTCCATTTTCGACCTGCTTTCTGGTCGAACACCGTATTAGTGTTGAACTTAGATGCCCACTTTTCTTAGGCTGCTGTAGCTCAGAACTCCTGAGCCCATGTGAGCCACTAGCCTTAGCTTCCCTGGTAGCAGAGATTATTACAAGAACCCTGTATGGCTCATAATTATCTATCATAGGATTCACTAATGTGTTGAGAGCCTTCCTCAAAGTCTTTTAGCATTTTCCCGGTAGATCACATGTTATACTTTTTTTTTTCCAGTACTTGATTGGTACATTTCCTTTTCTGATCATATTTTCTATTATTATTATTTTTTTGCTTTTTGGAGGGCAGTTGGGGTTAAGTGACTTGCCCAAAGTCACATGGTTAGTAAGTGTGTTAAGTGTCTGAGGTCAGATTTGAACTCAGGTCCTCCCAACTCCAGGGCCGGTGCTCTATTCACTGAACCACGTAGCCACCCCCGATCATATTTTCTAAATGACTTTTTGTGCTATTTTAACATTTTTCCATGTAAGCCATCATTACTAATATTGTTCGGCTTACTTAGTGCCCTCATGTGTCTTTCCACTAGCATTTGGTTTACCTTGCAATTTTGATTCTTCAGAGATTGTGGTATCCTGTGATTTATAGTCGCATAATATACATCACTGGAAAAATATCGATTTTAAAAAATGAATGTGTGTGCGCATGTGTGTGTGTGTGTGTGTGTGTGTGTGTGTGCATCTTCTGTCTATGGGAGCAGTTCTGTAGCATCGAAAGCACTGTGCACTTTTTTGAATATAATCCAGCCTACTGTCTTCTTTTTCAATTTTGAGTTCAATTCATTGTCCATCTGCTTTCCTTGTTATATATATTATACAATATATATACATGTATATGTTTGTGTGTGTATATATACAAACATAATGAAATATATGATGTGTACCCAATTATATATAATATATACACACACATATATATACTTCATGTATAGAATATATACCTCTGTATATTTCACACACACATACATTGTATCAGCAATGCAGTATTCACAATGCCTACAGTAACTATAAGTATGCTGATATGGTTATTAATCACAAAATGTAACAGGCTCTCTACATGAGAAATATAGCTAGAGCATTTATTTAAATACCAGAAAACTGAGTCCCAAAACCAGAAAGTCAAAGCCAACACAGTAGTTATGAAGTTGGCACATGTAGTTAATGTAGTAAATACCCACATTCTCAAGCCTTCAAAACAGGACAGGCTACCTCAGACAAAGATCCTCCTCTTCTCATTTACGACAACTGCTCAGCGTCCAGGCACCTTGCTCCCAGCAGCTTGGACCCCCCTGCCCCTGCAGTTCCCATCCCTGGCAGTCCTCAGCAAGAGTCCTTAGTAGACATTCTGGCAGGCTCAAAGAAAAAGGAGTTCCTGCTACAACTGCAGCTGCTGCTGCAACTGCAGCTGCTACTGCTGCTGTTGCTGCTGCTGCTTCCAGTCACCGCAATACGGATACTAGCTTGGTTCCGGTGTTCTCTTGCTCCATCCCTTCCTGCTACATCAGCAAGTTCAAGGGGCATGGAAGATTTTCAGAACCCAGTATCATTACATACATATGCAGAATAGGTATTATACATACATAATTATATATAATATAGATTATAATTTTATATATATGTTCCAAATACATGAAATATGTGTGTATATATGCATATATATTCTTGGACAATGACTATACTGTCTGCATTTGTTTTTTTCTATGTGTGCTGTTAGGTTAATATCTTTTAAATGATTGTAGTGTGGATCTCACTGATGTGCTTTTTTCATAGGATCCTGGGGTTTTTGCCAATCAACACAATATTATTACCAAACCAGAATATCTAATAGATTTCTCCCTCTATAGTGAATTTCTCTTGCATCTACATTTTGCAGTGGATGTCCTCCATGGCAGTGATGAAAACCTTTTGGCAAACAGACGGTGCCCTACTTTGTGCCTTTCTTGGTACTGATCATCTGAGGGTCCATGTGGCTGCATCTTTCAGCTAATTTCAGGCTGTTTACAGAAGGCACTTTGTTGGAGGAAAGCCTTTAGGACTGTACTTTGGTCTAAGTCAGATGCTGTTTTATGATCCTCAAACAGTGTGCATAGGAAGGTGTTGTCTTAACAGAAAATAGTCTGTGGTTTTTTTGTGGAGAGGGGCATCTGTCTTTAATACATGCAGCAGATCAATAGAAATGCGTCTTCCCCTCTCTCTTTTGATGGAATTCATGGAATGTGTTATGGAAAAACATATACCAGACCACATGTGTCAATCCTGAGTGCAAATGCCTCAGATGCTATCTTTAAATAGGCCACAGGCATCCAGGGTGTTCCTCACTCCCGTTTTGATGTGTGCCCTCATGATACTATAGAGTAATAATACTGATCACTTATGTTTGGGTTCTTTGGGCTGTCATATCCATAATTAGCTGTCTGCTTTGGTTTAACTTGGAAAACCGCAAAAAGAAATCTTTACATTTAGCAGATAGCGAAAATGCTTCTTCCTAGAATAATTTCATTCCTAATATTAGAGAGATGATTTTGAGATTGATGAGCCTTTTTAAATTTTCTATAAAGGTAGCTAGGTGGCAGAGTGGATAGAGCACTGGGCCTGAAATCATCAGGAAGATTTGAGTTCACCTCCAACATCAGACATTTAGTGACTGTGATCTTGGGCAAGTTACTTAACCTCTCAGCTTCTTAAACTCTAGAAAGGGGATGAAATAGCACTTCCTTCACCAGGTTGTTTGGAGGATCAAAAGAGATAATATTTGTAAAGTGCTAAGCAAAGTGCCTAGATCATAGTAGCTGCCCAGTAAATGCTCATTTCCTCTCTTCCTAAAGGCATTTTTAATGCTATTAAATGTTTTGACTGTGCAAACAAGACTAACACCAGTGAACTCCTAGTGTCCCAGCTGAGGAATCTGCCAACATCTAGCCCCAAGTGTTAGGTTTCTTTGTGATCACTGCCATTCAGCTTGGTCTATTCCTTTGCTCTGCTTATTGGCTCCACTCTCGTGGACAGATGGAAGGAGAGAGAAAGAGCCAGAAATTTGTCCTTTGGAGAGCTTGGCAAGGATTTTTGGTTGTAAGATCACTACACTAGTCTTGCACCCGGGGTGATGGGGTGTTTTGCCCAGGGACGTTAAAGCTGCTTGTGTTTCACTTGGTTTCTAGCTCTGTTGGCCAGCTGACTGTAGGCTTCTTTCCAGAGGGGCCACCCCTTCCACACTGAAGAAGAATGGCAGAGGCTAATGAGCTTCTGCCCAAGGCCAAGTCTTAGTTCTTTTGTTTGGGATTTTCAGGCATCTCAAAGAATTAGGGAACAGAAGTGGCAGTTTCCAAATTGGGAGTTGACAGGTTTAAGATTTTATGTGTTCCTCACTTAATCAAACATTGCATTATGTAGCCAGTTAAAAGGAGTTCATTTCTGTCATCTAACAGAAAGAAAACAGTGATAACTCAGGGAATTCCCCTGAGTTCACTAGAATAAGTGTTAAACTAAACTAATCTCACAGCTTTTTGTATTAACTTGGTAGATCATGGAATGCTTTAGAATTAGTTTGTTTAGAGGTATTTGATATAATCTTGTGGCATCTCTTTGCTCAAGATTTTTTAAAAAGATGGACTGGAGGACAGTATAGTTAGCTGCTTGACTAATAGGTTGATGGCAGTCTGGAGGAAAGGGTCTTGTGCTGTGCCCCAGGGCATTGTGACCTTCTCTTGATCAACATTTTATCAGTGACTTAGACAAAGGAAATATGCTTTTTGAACTTTTAGATGACATAAAGCTAAGAATAGATAGTTAATACACTTAGAATACACAATCAGGATTAAAAAAGGTCTCAACATGATGGAAGGATGAGATGCAACTTGTAAGATGATATTTAATAGGGGTGCATGTAAAGGAATTCACTTACTTTCAATAATTCATTTGTACAGTTCTTTAATGGAGTTAAAACTATCCCAATAGGAGTACATGTGAAAAATACTTAGGTGTTGACTGTAAATTTGATTTGAGTCAATGGTATGATGCCATTAATTATATCTAGAATTTTTATCATCTTTTACTATTTATAAAATTCCATGTGAATTAAGTATTATAATTATATCCTACTTGATAGATGAAGAGGCAAGACCCAGGAAGTTAAGTGACTTCCCAAAGTTCACACATCTAATGAATGGTAGAACCTAGGAACTTGAGTCCAGGCCTCCCAACTCCAGGTGCTGTGCACTTTCTGCTCCTCCATGCTGCCTCTTAAAATCAAACATACAAACAAAAATTGATAGTTAATGTTCTAGTGATCTAGTCCTATATTGCTTGATATGCATGTCTGTGTGTATTATGTGTGTATATGTATTTATATATGTATGTATGCTTGCCCCAGCGAAATCATGTCTGAAGAATTTCGTTCACTTTTGGGTATCACTTTCTTTTTTGTTTAGTCATATCTGTTTATTCAACAAGCAATCATTCATAACAATTTCATACAGTATTTATCAGAGATTAGTGTTAAGAAAATTGTCTCCTGAGGGTGGAGCCAAGACGGCAGTGTAGAAGCAGGAAAATTACACAGCTCCCACATAACTACCTCAAATACCCATAAAATATGACTCTAAACAAATTTTGGGGCTCTAGAACTCACAAAATTGCAGAAAAACACATCTCCTGCTGAAGGCAGCTTGGTAGGAGGGACAGGAATGGCTCATTGCAGATCACTGGGGGCCAAAACCAGCCTGTCCTGAAACTGCGGCTTGGCCCCGGGACCACCAGGACAAGCTGCAGCTGGAGCCTTCAGGAAAGTGGATCAGTGGCAGCTGTGGTGATTTCCAGAATTATCAAGCCATAAGAAATAAGGACTAAGTGAAAGGTTAGTGGAACTTGGCTAAATTCAGGAGAGAGGATCCAGCCTAACTGCCTCCAGGGCAAGGAAGCAGCAGCAGCGGCAGCCCTACAGCCGCTTCCATGTGGCTGCTTCAGAAGCTCCCAGCCTGCAGATTGCAGGGGGGTCAAGCAGTCATTCAAAGCCTAAGTGCTCTTGCCTTGAGCTGCCTGGATCAGATCGCAGTCTTGGGTGGTGGTTCTGGGGTGCGTTTTCAGTGAGCCAAAGCTGGTATGGGCTGCAGTGGCCTCCTAATGGCTCTGGCAGCTGCAAAACCCCCAGAAATTTGGGACAAAGCTCTCCCCTCTGGAAGCAGAGTTCCACAGAGCTAAAAAAGTCAAGTAACTGACTGGCAATATGAGCAGGAAAAAGAAGCAAAGTGAGAAAAGCAATCCAAATTTAGATTCCTTTTTTGGGGACAAAAAGGATCAAAGCATGGAATGGGAGGAAGACAACACAGTCAGAACTCCCACACCAAAAGCTTCCAAGAAAAAGGTAGATTGGTTACAAGCCAGAGAGCAGCTTAAGAAGGATTTCGAGAACCAAATAAGAGAAGTGGAGGAAAAATTGGGAAGAGAAATGAGATTCTTTCTTGATGCAAGAAAATCATGAAAAGAGAGTCAGCAGTATGACTGAAGAAAATAACACCTTAAAAAATAGACTAACTCAAATGGCAAAAGAGGCCCAAAAAGCCAATGAGGAGAAGAATGCTTTAAAAAGTCGACTTTGCCAGATGGAAAAAGAATCTCAAAAGCTTTCTGAAGAGAATAATTCCTTCAGAATTAGAGTGGAGCAAATGGAAGCAAATGACTTTATGAGAAATCAAGATACTATTAAAGAGATCCAAACAAATGAAAAAATAGAAGGCAATGTGAAATATCTCCTTGAAAAAAAACCACTGACCTGGAAAATAGATCCAGGAGAGACAATTTAAAAATTACTGGACTACTTGAAAGCCATGATCAG
>CM053585.1:88581028-88605051 GCA_028646515.1 Pseudochirops corinnae
ACCTTCTCCTTGATCTGGGGATGCCGGAACCTGGCTATAACATTTCTAGGAGTTTTCTTTTGGGGGTCCTTCTCAGGAGGTGATCGGTGAATTCTTTCAAGTTCTATTTTGGTCTCGGGTTCTAGAATCTATATGAACTTGAGAGTGAAGTAAGAAGGTCCAAGAAAACAATATACATAATAACTAGAACAAGGTAAATGAAAGAACTGAATACCAAAAAATAAAAATTAAATGTAACAAAATTATAAAGATCAAGTAAGATTTGATTAAAGAGATATGAGAAGACACTCCTAACCCACCCCTTCATGGAGGTGGCAAGTGCACAGATGTTAACATTTTGAATATTTTGGAACTTTTTGATTATGTTAATCAGTAATGCTGACTTTTTTCCCTTCTCTAAAAAAATACTCTTTGAATATGGAATAGCTCTCTGGGAGGAAGAGGGAGATGGATATTTAGAATAACTATGATGATATAGGAAACAGAAGATATTAATAAAAACTTATTAGAAAAGTAGAATACACAGAGAAGAGAATTAATTAACAGAATAAGGTAAAAAGATGTTTTTGGAAGAAGTTTGAGATCATTAAACAAAGTGTGTAATTTCCTTAAGGCAACCCACAGTCAAAACTTTCCTCTTTCTATTTAATTATAGTCCAATTTGTCATCTCTTTGTACTGTTTGTTCTAGTTATACACAACAGCTGACAAGTTTTATGGGCTGCTCTTCCAAGTTCATGTCATAACCTAGACAAAAGACATTCTTCATTCATTTGATCTTACTTAAGTGGATGATTAGACCAAACTATTTCAAATGGTTACAGATCTCTTCCTGAAGACTCTGCAACATTCCAAGTCATGGGACAACCAACGCAGTATTATCTGTTAACAGGAGCATTTGATGGACCTTACCATCTCTTTGATTGATCTCCTTCATTATAATGGTCCACACCTTTGACAGTCATATAACTCTGTTTTTTTCCTTGCCTGATTTTTATTAGTGCAAGATTGTAAAACAATGTTATTCTGTTACTTACTTCAATTTTCTTGAATGATTCTGATGAAATGGATGGGAGAAACTTTTTTTGGAAAATAGACTTTAAAGTATTATTTTGTTCTACCTAATCAAACATTTTTCTGCAATCAAAAAAAATAAGCATGGTAAGATCTTGTATCTATACATCTTTCAGTCAACTGAATGATGGTTAAAAAAATGTTTTCTGCTGTTGAATATCTCTTAAGAAAATCTGTTTGCTTTGTACGAATTCCTTCATCAAGGATGTCCTTGATGGGTATGAATTTCATAGGAGTATTTCAGAAAGATTTTGTAAAGATGGAAAGCAGACATACAAGTAAATAGTTGTTGATATTCCCATAGTCATGAGATTTTTTTCTATGTCTTTCCTAGCTGGGTAAGTCACTTAACCTTGACTGCCTTCCCCCCCCCAAAATTATATTGTCTTTAATAAATCAGCTAGTCACAATACTAGGAAAATACATCTATATGCCTAATGTTCTTTCCTTCACTTTCTGGAGGGAATATTTCTTATTTTCATACTTTCAGTTCAGTAAAAGTTTCTAATCTGCTCCAAAGGGAGAGATTATGTCAACATTTTAGCAGACAATAGAAATAATTTATATTGTGCCTAAACCTGGAACAAATTTCTTCCTGAATAAGATCCATTCTCTATTTCTATATATATTATAGTTACTGTTTAATCATTTTCAGTAATGTCATTTTATAGATGAGGAAACTGAGGCAAACAGGGTTAAGTGACTTGCCCAGGGTCACACAGGTAGTAAGAAACATCTTGATAGGAATACAGAATTCCTTACATTATTCTTCTACTCTTAGAATAGAAGAAGAAAAAAAATCTAATCTGAGCAAGAAAATAAACCAGTTTTAAACAACAGTAATTACCAAAGATAGTAAATGATCAAAATAGGTCAAATAATGTGCTGCCCCAATTCTCAGGCACAGTTTTCTAGTCCATAAAAGGCTAGAAATAAAGCATTTTTATTTGCTTTCCCTTCAGGAAGATGAAGACAGTTAATTTAAGTCTTTACTTACTATTGCTTCACTTATTTTCCCATATTTGAGAAGAGAAATTAAGAAAAAAAATCAATGAAACCCTAATACACCAAATACCGCTCATTATCTCCTGTCGGTAATGAAGCTTTAGGGAAGACTTACAAATAATGTTTTAATCAGAGAGCAAGGAACTGACAATGCCTTTCGATCAAAGGATCTTATAAATTGAAGAAAGATTCCATTCCTAGACTGTATTCTGCTGCACAATTCAAGTCTGTTTCTGTTTTCCTTCTCACTAGAATTTTATTGTTATGGGGCAGCACAAAGCAGTAAAGTTTGTTACTAGCCAAGTACATGTAATAACAGGAATGAGGAACAAAATACTAAGGTGGAGGATAATTCCTGCACCAAGAGGTTTTGTTCTTGACCTTTTCCTCTCTAATTCATTTGAACAGAAGACACCATCTCCCACCAAAAAACCCTTGGAATATGAGAAAACAAAGTCAAAACTTCAAATACTGAGAGTACTTGGTTGTTTATTAAAAGATTGGCCCCTGAAATGATCCTAAAGTGGTTCTGTTTGGCAATCAGAAACTAAATTATGAGTACAGAGAAGTTTAGAATAGAGATGGTGTCCCTAGGAAGTAGGAAGGGGGGTTAAAAAATGGACAAATGCAGTCAGGTGGCACACTCTATGACTTTGGACTTAGATAGGTATAAAGTTTGTTGGGTAGGTTATAGCAGAGTGAATTCCGTTTTGGACAAGTTGAGTTTGAAATATCAGTGGGCCATTCTGTGGGAATTGGTGATGTGAAATTGGCCCTCCGGAGAAAGACAACTGTAGATCTAATAGATCTGGGAGACATCTAAATAGCAGACTGAACCTATGTAATCTAATGAGGTCACCAGGAATAGAACCTTGGGGCAGACCCATAATTAGAGCAAAAGATATGGATGATGACCCACCTACAGAGACTGAGAATAAGACAAGCAAGAAAACCAAGAGAACAGTGTCACAAAAACCCAGAGAGGTATTAATTGGTTATTAGTTATTTCAATTAATTTTTAATTGACTCAACAGGGTTCCTGAAGTACAATTTCATATCATCTGCAAAAAAGTGATTGTTTTGCTTCTTTTTTGCTTATGCTTATTCCCTACAGGGAAAAAAAGAGGGAGTTATTAGCATCAAATGCTGCAAAATGTCAAGAAGGATAAGGATTGAGAAAAGACCACTGAATTTTCAAACTAAGAAAACATTGATAACTTAAGGAAGTGAAATTTTAGTTGTGTGATAACGTTGGCCAGGTTGCAAGAGGCTAAGAAGTGAGTAAAAACAGACTGAAAACAGTCTGGAAGTAACCAGTCTAGACAGCTTTTTCTAGGAGTTTGTCTGTAAAACAGAAAAGAGACAGAAGATGATGCCTAGTGGAGATAATCAGTCCAAGTGAGGGTTTGGTATTTTTTAAAGAATGGGAGAGATTTGAAGCGGTTTGTAGGCAGCAAGAGAAGAACCAGTAGACTAGAGAAGAGAGATCATAGAGAGAATAAATTGTGTAGGGGGAGGAAATCTGCTGGAGGACATGGAAAGGGAAATGACCAAGGGTATACGTAGAAGGAGTGGCCTTATCAAGGGGAAGGAATACCTCTTCATCAGGAACTGAAGAAGAGAGAATGAGAAATGAAGTCAAGGGACTTTGAGACAAAGAGCAGGGGAGAAGGGGGAGTTAACAGTGAATGACTTCTTTCTCAGTAAATTAGGCAGCTTAAAGAGTAGGGAAAGGGACTGGAGTAGCCTTGGCAGCCGTGAGATAAGAGGTTTGAAACAGCTGTTATGGGGAGTGTGATGAAGGATCAACCAGACAGGAATAAAATAAAACCTTGCTTCAGTGAGGGTCCAGTTAAAATTAGACAACATAAATTTCTAGTGAACCCAGTCAGTATGGTCAGTTAACTTACTCCAGAAGCATGTGGTAAAAACACAGAGAGCTGAAGATGAGAGCAACCCAGGGTTGGGATTTGTCAAGAGCTAAGTGATGACAGCATAAGGAGGCAAAGAATTTGAAAGTAGAGGCCAGGGTAAAGTTGAACTAGTTAATACGGGACCAAGACTGAAAAGGGAGAAAAGTGGAGCCAGGGCAGGGGCAAAGGCAAAGGAGGATGGAGGGGTGGACAGCCTGGAGATTAAAGTGAAAATCAAGAACAAGTTTAAGTGTGAGACAGAGGGAGACCTGGAAGGGTTATTCTCCAGGTCCTATGGAATGCACATTCAGCATGGCTAGAAGAAGACTTGAGTATTTGTTTGACTGAAATAACTCTGTGTGCTGAGAAAAAGGCAATGTGGGATAGTGGGTTCAGGAGAGACTTCGGCTCAAGTCTCAAGTCACTTGCTAGTTGTGTGGTTATGAACCCTGGACCTCTCCAAGCACCTATTTCAGCATCTATAATGAGGATAATAGCACCTATAATATTCATCTACATAGAGATTGTATATATAAAGCACTCTGAGAATCTTAAGATGCTACTTAAGTGTGAGCTATGGTCCTCACCATTACTATTTACAGGAGTTTTGTGGCAAAGATACTGGTAGAGTAGAGGGGAGCGTGAACCTCTTAGAATCCCACAACACCAGCCAGGACTGTTAGAAACAAGGAGATTGTGGCACTGACCAGGGTTTGGGTCAATTTTGCTCCCAAGTAGATTGATCTGGGCCGCAGCTGTGGGTTCTCTGAGCAAGAAGAGTAGAAAATCAATTTTTAGGACTTTAGCAGGGAGTTCAGGGAAATTCCTTGCTGACAGCCTTTAATCTTGCCAGCAGTTCTTACTTGTTTTTTATCTTTCTAAACTTTTTTAACCACCCTGAGAACTGTTTCTACTTGAAAATGTTGGAATAGGTTCTTGGTAAAAAAAAAAAAAAGGCTTAATTTCAGGGGAGCTAGGTGGTGCAGTGAATAGAGCACCGGCCCTGGAGTCAGTAGGACCTGAGTTCAAATCCAACCTCAGACATTTAACACTTACTAGCTGTGTGACCTTGGCCACACAATTAACCCCAATTGCCCTGCCTTCCCCCTTCCAAAAAAAAAAAAAAAAGACTTTATTTGAGCACTGAGAGGTAAGAGCAACCTAAACAAATGGTATTGATGGTGGCCCATATTCCACCCCAGCAATATATGCCACTTTTGGACCCACAACTCTGATGCAAAAATATCTACTAAATAACTTTTTTCTTTCCAGAGAATAAAAATGACCATTTTCTATGCATTTTAAGAAAGAATAGCAAACAATAAGGGACAGCTAGGTGGTACAGTGAATAGAGCCCTGGGCCTAGAGTCAGAAAGACCAGAGTTCAAATATTACCTCAGATACTTACTGTGTGACCCTAGGGGCAAGTCAGCTATCCCCTGTCTGCATAAAGCTGGAGAAGGAAATGGCAAACCACTCCTTTATCCTTGCCAAGAAAACCCCATGGACAGTTGGCCCATGGAGTCATGAAGAGTAGGGCATGACTTAAAGACTAAACAAATAACAAGTATTAAAGAACTGGAAAGAATAGATTTCATTGGGGAAGGGTCAAACAAGTTGTATATAAATATAATGAAGTATTACTGCACCATAAGAAGTAATGAACGTGAAAATACAGAGAAACATGTGGAAAATATATGAACTAACTAAAAGTGAAGTAAACAAAACCAGGAAAATAATATGTATGACAACTATAATAATGTAAAAGAAAAGAACAAAATAACCTAAAGCAAAGCTATGTAATTATCATGATCAAGGTTGGCCCTTAAGAAGATAGAAAAATGCTACCTAAGAGCTACCTATTATTAGTTATTACTTGTAGAAGTGAGGGACCATGGGTGTAGAATATTACATACACCACCAAGTCTCAACTGACTTGTTGATTAGTTTTGCTGGACTGCTTTTTTCCCCCTCTATTTCTTTTTTTCATTCTTTATTATATAGAATGGCTCTTCGGTGAGGGACGAGAGAGATATAATTGGAAACAAAGGTGATAAAAACAAAAGATAACAATTAAAAATAAGTTTTAAAAAACCTACTTGTTTAAAGATTTATCTTTAAATTACCACTTACCAAAAGGGTATAAGCATTTAAAAATACTTAAATGGAGGCAGAATGGAGAAAACTACCTAGCGTTAACTTCAAGTTACCTGATGGGCTCTGCATGATCCTTCTGAAAATTATGACTATTATAATCTTAGAATTCGATTTCTGGGACTGAGGTCCAGCAGCACCTGATTTATTAAGAGCAGGTAAATGTACTTGAGAGCAAAGCACAACATGAACTTACTATCCCCACCCACCCATGGCCAAACAGAATCAATTACTCCTTTGTGCTGCCCTGCAAAAGTGCAGTCCTACAGCCAGAGGCACTCACAAGGCTTGGAAAACATCAGTAGAGAAAAAATGTAAAGAGAAATAAATAAATCAATTAATCATCAGGACGTGTTTCTTAATTCCAGTTGCCAAACAAATACTCCAATCCTATTTCTTCCTTTTAAAATAAACCACACTCAAAATCAGGAAAAATCAAACACGTTTTAAGAATAGGAGTGGTTAAGCAATGATGTTTCATATTGTATACAAAAACTACCAGTGAGTTCCTTACTTTCTGGGGCCCGTATCTGTGAAAAGCATTCAGTAACATTACCAGTGAGGCTGCCAAGGTATCAACTGCTTGAGGTCAATTTGTGCCAGCTTTTGAAGAGTCCTCCCTAACTCCAATCCCTTGCCTCATACAGAAAAACAATCTGCTATACAAGATCTGTCATGCTGAGATACACATTCTGCAACAATCACACATAATAGCTATAATTGCAAGATGCAGTCAAAAGAACACAATATTACATGTCAGAAAATAGATTCTTGTATACCTGAGAGGTTTTAGTTAAATCAGTCTTGAATTTATAAATGTCTTTTCTAAAATGTGGCACCAAAACTGAACACAATATAACAAGAGTACTAGTTGAGAGAAATTATTATTTCTCTCTTATATTAATAACCAATTAATAAGTTAAGATAAAGGTTTTCCCTTCCTATTTCCTTATTCAGAAACCAGTCTCTGTAGGTTATTCAGCCAGTCTCTAAAGGGCATCGCCAACAGAAGAGATTGCCCAAATCCTTAGCGTATATGCTTTTTGATCTTGAGTGAAACTCCACCCAAATAGAAAACCTTACAAACAGAATCCAGTAGGTAAGATCTTGCCCTTAGGAAACAAGCCCCTATCTTTGGGAACTCCCATTAGAATTTAGGGTGATCCAGCTCATGAAGGGGAAAAGCAGCCAGAGTAGTCTGGGTAGAGATGGATTCTTTTGTCCAGATTGCCGGAGGCAGCTGAGTTTCAGGATTGGTTATGTTCCCAGCAGGAGGAGCTGAAGACTGCCCACCTCCTCATTAATATGTCCACCCCCTCAATAACTGTTAAACAATCAGAGTTGGTTTCTACCTTCAGAGACACCCCCTTTTCCAAAGGCTTATTAAGCAATGAACGTTTTCAGGAGAAGGGGAGTTATCTGGTTTATGAGAGAAAGCCACTGACCATGTTTTGTTAATTATTTGCTAGCCATCATTAATAAAATGATTGTTAATGACCCAGAAATTGTATCTCTCGGACTTTTCATTCATCACAAAGTGCTGGACACTATGCCTCTTAATGTAGTTTGAGACTGTACCAGCTTTCTTAGTTGTCATATTACACTGTTGATTCACATTGTTTGTTGGGTTTAGGGTTTTTTTAAGGCTGGGTCTCCCTCTCTCACCCAGGCTGGAAGCGCAGCCTGATTCCAATCCTAATTGTCATGAAAGTTTTGACCTGCTGTTTTCAAGATGAACCAGTTCACCCCTCCTTAGACAGCCTGTTGGTCCCTGCTCTTTGGTCACCATTTGGGGGCAGATTTAATATGGACACCTAATCAATTTAGCCCTACTGTAGACCTGAATATGTGAACTCAAGCAGTCCACTAGTCTCAGTCTCCCCTAGCAGCATGTATTACAAGCATACATTACCCACACCCAGCTCATGTTGTGTTTGTAACCCTAATCCTGGCAGTTTGCTCCAAATTTGTTCTAGTCATGGTACCTCTCATACTAGTAGGAAATAAAGTTATTCTATTATGTGCTTTCTTGGTGAGGCCAAACTGAGTTCTTTATGATCACTCCTTCCTGTTCTACATGTTCACTAATCATCTCTTTATAGTATAATACTCTTTACTTTACTACAGTATAATACTCATACTGAATAGCCTTCCTTGAAAATGTACAGGTAGCAGCCCTGCAGGGACGGGAAAAAATCTTGGAGACAAAAAATTTGAATTTGTTCCTAGGCATGGCAGCTTTGCAGGTGGAAATTCCCGGGGCCATGTGATGTAGGGTGGTGGAAAGCAAGGTGGAAAATTTGGAGAACAGGACAGAAGGAACAGACCTAATGATATCCGCTTCACTTGCTGCTACTGAATATTATAAAATCTATGTTAATATAATATAGCAACAGTAATGCATTCTATTTGCCAGGGCTACCTTGACCATGTAACATTTTTTTTTACCTGCCCCCATATTTTAGCTCAATACAATGTGAATTTTGTTTTGAGAATTTTTTCTTTTGTAATAAATGTGTTTCTGTTTAGTCACACAAAAAATTTTTTAAATAAAGAAAATAAAATTTTGCCAGGAATCAAATTCACTTGCCTATAGTTCATAGACTACATTATTTTACCCTTTTTATTTTTTTAAAAATTGGGACATTTGCTCTTCTTCCATCCTGCAGTATCTTTCAAATATCACTGGTGGTAGCTCAGCAATCATATCTGCTATTTCTTTCAATATTCTCACAGTGATAACAGAACTGGGATTTAAATCCAGTTCTTCAATTTAAAAAAAATAGCAAGTTCAATGATACGAAATTGAAAAGCTTTTGTAGAAACAAAATCAATGAAGCTATGAACAAGAGGGGAATCAGTGAACTGGGGTGGGGGTGGGGGGAATTTTGCATTCCAGATTTATCCCAGATAAATGTCTGACATTTGAGATAGACAGAAATTAACACAAAATTATAGGATTAAAGTCATTCACTAATACTTAAGTAGTCAAAGTCTGAGAACTTTGAGAACAAAGGGTTCTCAAATATATCTTAAACCACAGGCATATTTGCTTTCAAAGAAAAACACAAGCAAATCATCTCTTGACAGTCTCAATTTTGTTGTCACAAAAGTCATTAAATTTCTTCCAGGAGTTGTATATTAGCCTGAGAAATTTAGGGTAGAAGACTGGTTTTTGTTTTATTTTTAAAGAAGATAAACAGGAAAAGAACAAATAGGAAGTTCATCAAATTTCAGGTCCAGGAAAAATAGAAAAATTAATTGTATCTAGGTTTCAATCAAATAAAGGGAAGATTTCAAAGAAGATATATTTTTTTTAATTTTAAAAAGTTTATGACCTTTACTTAAATGAGTCAGGGAACCAAAATTATTACATCCTACAAACCAGTTCAGGATTAATAGCTATATTCTGCATATCCTTAATTATTTAAAAAGTTGTTTATCAACAAGTATTTATTCAAAACCTTCCATGGACTCAGCATTATCAAGGAAATACAAGTAGTATAAGACATGGTCATTGCCTCAAGGAGTTCTAATATAATTAGAGAGACCAAACCAATACATGAAACAGTAACAATTAATCAATACATAAAACAAGATATCATAATATATATAAAATATTGGAGTCTATAGAGAGTTGGGTTCAAATTCTATCCTAGGCAAGTCACAATCGCTCTAAGCGTCAGGTTCCTTGTCTACAAAATGAGGACCCAGTACTCACAATCTATCTCACAAGGATGTTTGCAAAAAGCACTTTGTAAAGCTTAAAATGCTATGTAAAGATGAATTGGTATTATTATCATTAGCAACAACAATAATAGTAACAATCAAGCAGTATATGATAAAGTGGTACAGACCATAAATGTTGTAAAAGTTCAGATCATGGCTGAAGTGGCTAGATAAGGATTTTCGAAGGAATCAATCAATTAAGAATATTGCCAAAGTGATGGGGACTGTTCTCTCAAAAATAAACTAATAGTAAAGCTAAAGAAATTGCTTTTCTATATGATACATATAAAATCCTGAGCTTACCAGAATCTAAGTTTCCCAATTCATTAAAACTCTAATATGCTCAACTTTTCTAGTACTTTTCACTTCATAGGAATTTTATTGATTCTCAATGTTCATTCTGGACATTATGAAGAGGATATAAAATCAGTGTCATCTAAATAATGGGCAAGGGGAGGCTAGGTGGCACAGTGAATAGAGCACAGGCCCTGGAGTCATGAGGACCTGAATTCAAATTTTGCCTCAGACACTTCATACTTACTAGCCATGTGACCTTGGGCAAGTCACTTAACCCCAACTGCCCTGCCTTCCCCCTCCAAAAAGCAAATAAATAAATAAATAAATAAATAGTGGGCAAATACCACACACGAAAGGTCTTCAGAAGAATGCCTAATTCAAATTTGGTACCATGAAAATGAGAAGTAAGTAAAATACAGTCTTGTTACAAGCCATTTTTAAAAGAAGGTTAATGGACTAAATGACATGCTGCTTCCCAAGAAAAGAAAACGTTTTCAGTGAAAGATTAGATCCCAGCTCTCAAGTTTAATATATAATGAAAGAAACAGATCCAAATTAATCAATTATTGAACATAGCCTATTTTCACTGGCTGTCCAAAACTAACCATGAGAAGATGGTGTTTCTTGTGTCTGGACTTACTGCTGAATATTTATTAAGCAACTGAAACAGGCAGGGGATACTAACATGATTCATTCAGGCCAGCTACAACAGGTTTCTCACCTATCATTTGAATGAAAAATGATATGACCCTTGGTATTTAATTGTCTTATATAAGATCAAATAATGACCTGCTAATGATGTTATGAATTATAGAGGAACCCTGATTTAACAAAATAAAACCCCACAAAAATTTACCAATCCTCTAAATGTCCCAAATATTTCTTTTAAATGTGTCTTAAAATTGGGAATTAACAATTGATAAATGGTCAACTTATATGAAAAAGGCAATTTTTGAAGGAAAAAAGTTCAAGCTATCAATAGTCAGATGAAAAAATGCTCTGAATCACTAATTGTTAGAAAAATGCAAATTGAGACAATACTGAGGTTCTACCTTACACCCAAACTTCAGCAAGGTTGAAAAAAAGAAAAACGAGAAATGCTAGAGGGATTGTGGGAAAAGAGATACAATAATATACTGGGAACTGGTCTAGACATTCTGGAAGACATTTTGGAACTATGCTCAAAAACTTACTAAATGTGCATAAACTAGCAATACCACTACTAGGTATATCCCAAAAGAGAAATTTTTTTAATGGGAAAAAGGACCTATACATACAAAAATATAGCAGCTTAGCAGCTCTTTTTGAGGTAGCAAAGAACTGGATACTGAGGGGGCACCCATAAATTGGGGAATGCCTGAATAAGTTATGGTTTATGAATGTGATGGAATACTATTATGTTGTAAGAACTGATGAAGGGGATGGTTTCCAAGAAACCTGGGAAGACTTGTATAAACTGATGCAGAGTCAAGTAGGCAAAATAAGAAGAATTTACACAATAACAACAATATCGTAAATGCAAACAACTTTGAAAGACTCAGAACTCTGATCAATGCAATGGCCAATTATGATTCCAGAGAACTCATGATAAAACATGCCACCTACCTCCTGACAGAGAACCGATGGACTCGGTCCAGGTAAAGATTGAGACAAATTGTTTTTGAACATGGTCAAAATGAGGAATTGTTTTGCTCAAATATACATGTTTCTAACAGGGTTAGAAACTTTTTCAGTGGAGGAAGTAGAAGGCAGAAGAGAGAAAAGGTAGATTTTTCAATGATTGAAAAAAAATCTAATTAAAAAAGCTAAACCTTGAAAAATAAAATGGAAATAAGATAATTAGAAACAGATTTATAATGAAATTTTGAGTTCATACTCTTGTTTGTTATTCAACTATTAACATATTTCCCACAAATTCATTACTCCCATTTCACAAAAGGACAAAATATCAAAATGTAAAAGGTACCAGAAAATTTATTTGGCAAAATAAATTGTTCAAAAAAAGTTCAAAGAACCAAACCCTGAGTCTAAATTCTAGCTTCCAGCTCTGACAATTCTTTCCTCACAAGCTAAATTTACAAAAATCCCCCAAATGCAACTGTAGAGGCTCAGAAACTATATTTCAGGTCATGCTTTAGAGTGTAACAAAGTGTGGAAAAAAGAAAAAAACTAACAATGATTATGGAGAAAAATAAATAATCCAACCCTTAATAACAAAAGTCCTTGGCAACATATTCAACAGACTTGTACAAAGTAAATATATTTAAGGGTTTGGATTAAAAGGTTGTGTACATAGAAGACCCATTCTACCAATAAGAGAACTAAAGAAGATGAATAGTTAAATTATTATCAAAAAGAGTCAAGAAAGACTTGACGAATTGGAAAACACATGCCCTAAGCTGAGCTAATTCTAATTTCTTGCTTTAATAATCCCTTTCTTTTCAGTAGAAATCATACCTTCAATCTATTCAGGTTTCTTCTTTAATTCAATTTCAATCAATATTTAATGAATGTCTAAGGAAGTCTACTTTATATGAGAGAAACAGACACTCTATTGGAAGTCAACAGAAATTTGTTATGTTACTAGCTTAGCCACTAGCTAGCTGTTACCTTGGGCTTACTTAATCTTTTCCAGACTTTGGTTTCCTCGTTTACAGAATGAGAGAGTTAATCTAGATCTGGAGTTCTTAAATTGGGGGTTCCTGAACTTTTTAGTTAGATAGATAGATAGATAGATAGATAGATATAGATAGATAGACAGATAGATAGATAGATAGATATAGATAGATAGATAGATAGATAGATAGATAAATAGATAGATAGATAACTGCCCTGGGACCCCTCTGATTATAAGGAGCAAAAAGCTCCTCCTAAAACCTGCATTTAAGGAAAGTACCCAGGCCGGTTATCTTTGTTTCCTGCCAGGTTATACTCCTTTGAGCTTCTCCATCATGTGTCAAGTAACATCATTATCAGGAACCTATTCATCCTGCAAGATCCCATCAGCCTTGGTACTCACACCTTATCATTGCCCTCTTTCCTGGGACACCTCTGATTAGAAAGTGGAAGAAAAATCTCCTCTCAAAACCTCCTTTTAAGATGAGCACCCAGGCCAACCATCTCTTCTTTTTCCACCTGGAGGCACTCTTTTGGAATTCTCCATCATGTGTTCCTTTGCCTGGCACTGTCCCCCCAATGCTTTTCAGCTTCCTTTCATGTGTTATCTTAAGTTCCGGAATGGCAGAAACTGTTCTTCTTTTTCATATTTGTATCCCCAGCACTTAACACAGTGTCTGGCACATGGTAAATGATGAACAAATGTTTGGTGACTGACTGATAGTATATTATTATAATTGGTTTCCCTTGTAATCCAATATTTTTAAATATTTTAAGAAGGGGTCCACAGGCTTCACCAGACTGAGGAAAAATGTCCATGACCCCCAAAATGGTTAAGAACCCCTGGCCTAGATGATCTTTAAGGTCCCATAGAGCACAATAATTTTATATGCCTAACTCACTGGGGAATACGCATACCCTTGCAGATTGGATTTTGCCTTAATACCAGGCTAAAACTGCAGTCTCAAAGGTTACTAGCAATGTCCTAATCACTAGATCCAAAGGCCATTGCTAAGTCCACATTTTTTCTTG
Organism: Pseudochirops corinnae; assembly: GCA_028646515.1. Lineage (NCBI taxonomy): Eukaryota > Metazoa > Chordata > Mammalia > Diprotodontia > Pseudocheiridae > Pseudochirops > Pseudochirops corinnae. Next base: position 88,594,848 of record CM053585.1, read on the forward strand.
ACCTTGTTGCAGCATCAGAAATTGCTGAATATCCTTCCTTCTGAAAATGCCTTCTCCCCTTGGCTTCCACATACCTGTATACTCATTTCTCTCTGGTTTTTTTTCATCATTTCCTTAGTAATTCCACCTTCCATAGTTTCAATTCTATGAACTTCTATACTTTCAACTCTAGAGACAGCTGTCTAGAGTTATTACTATGTAGATAGCTCCCAGTTATTTGCCCCATCTTTCCTTTTTTTGTCTTTGCTTTTACCTGGGCTGCCTTCCTCCCAAGCCCACCTATCAAAATCCTATCTACCCTCCAAGTAAGAGACCAAACTCTAACCTCCTCCTCTGTAAAGCCTTTGCTGGGGATTCCAGCTGGAAGAGATCCCTCCCTACTCTGAACTCCTACTGTTTGTAGCATTCTTCTGGCACTTACTCACAGATGCCTCATCTTGTATTGTATTGTAGTTATTTGTGCACATTTGTGTCTTATCACCTAAGAGCAAGGTAAACAATACTTGAACCATTTATGAAAACTCCCTGAATTATATAATTGATATCAGCAAATGTCAGCATTGTACCTGGATGTGAGCAGAGCAAACATTATATTGGCAGCAGTGGGGAGAATGCTCCATTTATCACTGCAAAATGAGGTCTGTAGACCCCTACAAGCTAATCAGGAGAGAACAGATCCATTTATTTGCCCTAATTCCTCCCAAGTACCATCAATGCATTGCTAAATGTTACCTGACTCCAATAAATGGAACTTACCAACATTTAAAAAAGTTAATTAATAACCAGCTTAGAAATAAATGTAACACTTCATTGAACATAAATTCATTTTAAGAAAACTTTAATGGAAATGCATTTATAGGAGGCTCTGTCTTTTTAAAAATTTTTATTCTTTCGAATTTTACAAACAACAATAAACATGAATAGTTCCAAGTGAAAAGAATAGAAAAAGATTACATAATACTACAAATCACTATTAGATATACTATTAGTTTTTCTCAGTACATTTTTAAAAGTTTTTTTAAGTACTAAATCGACCTATCTGTATTCTTCAAAACCTCCTTTTGCCCTCTCTTGTATGTTTTGTTAATATTCTGTTGAAACTCTTTTTATTCTTTTTTTTCAAATGTCATAATTGCCCCTATTCCCTTCCATTTCTCCCCTGCCCCCCCTTAAAAGAATAAAGGGTCTCCTTTGTAACAATTAAGTACAGTCAAGAAAACACATTTTCCATTTTGCACCTGGGAGGCACTGTCTTAAATAAATAGCTAAATGTTTTTCTGAAGTCAATTCTAACATACGCATTTTGCAAAAAGCTGACAATCATCATGGCAAAAATATTAGCACTAACGTACACCTCACAAATGTAAATTGCCCTTCTTAGAATCACTGAAACAGCTAGCAATTGCAGAGAGCTGGCTCTTCTCACTAGGAGTGGATTCTACTAAGAGGAGAAAGACAGAAAAAGCAAACTAATGGAAAAGGTGAGAAATGAAGGATGCCCCGTGTAAAATGGGGACAAAAATATCTGTATTATCTACCTCACAGGGTGGTTTTGAAGAAAGCATTTTGCAAACCATAAAATGTTGTATAAATGTAAGATTTTCTTATTCTTAGCAATGATATTAATAAGAAAAGGCAAGAAAGACTAGAAGGAGGGCAAGAGGAAGATGACAGTTCATGGTAAGAACTATGACCTAATTCACCATCATCCCAAGGCCAAGAAAACTCTAGGCAATGGAGGAAATACTGATAGCGTTTGAATGCTAGGGCCTTCTCTCTGTTCACTATCTACAATGTACCTTGGATATCCTGTTTGCATATAACTACTTGTATGTTTTCTCCTGCATTCGATTCGAAGTTTCTTGAGAATGGGGACTGTTTCTTGCCTTTCTTTTGTATCTAATGCCTTAGCACAGTGCCTGATACACAGGTGACAATCAGTAAGTGCTTGTTGACTGACTGCTGACTAAAGTTCTATATTTAAGATGTCCTGTCTGAAACTGAGAAAAACTCTGAATTAGTCTTATAAACAGCTTCACCTGAGAGGATTCTCTCAGTCTTCTGACAGTGGTGTCAAACTCAAATAGAAACACAAGCCACTAAATCATATATAAGGATCCCTGCGGGGCATATATTAACTTAGAAAACCACATGTTTATATATTCCATTTTTTATTAATAAATTTGTTTTGCTAAATATTTCCCAATTACATTTTAATCTGGTTCAGTCTGTAGCCAGAGGCCACATAATTGACACCTCTGCTCTAGAATTTATGAAAGAAGATGGGAATTATCTGTCCTGGGGAAATCAGGGTTATCCTTGAACTTTACAACTTTGTTTAAAGCCGCTTAGCTCCCATTTCCCTCTGCTTGGCTCCATGAGTCTTCCCTGCTTAGGTTCATCTGATCACAGAAAAGGCAGAGCAAACAGACTAAGGTGGCTCCCTAGGCCTTTAGAACATTCAAAAGTTCTCATCTGCGGTCAACTTTGGGTTGATCTTAACCAAACTGGACATACAGCACAAAATTAGTTGGTAAAGTCTCTGGTTCTCATTAATACCAGTTTAGGGGCTAAACCTCACTCCTAAGCAAACATCTCTTAAATAGCACAATATCACAAAAGTCCAGGATTGGCACCTTTATTATTAGTCACATATCATCCTTGAGCAAACTTATTCAATCCCTGGGTGAATGGCAACCGCAACCCCATCATGACCAACCTAAATAAGTATTACCCTGTGCTCATTCATGATGATGAGAACTTTTTCCTAGACCAAACTTCATGGAAAACTCCAGATTCTAGACACAGAAAAACTTTAAAGAAAAAGAATTAAAGACTAAGCAATGGAAGTAGCCTTTCCTGAACTGCTTTAGATGCATCAAATCCCAAAATGTACCACAAAAGCACCCATGGCCCTTGTAGAGAAGAAGCTATTTAAAGAATATTGGGGTGAGGGGGGAAGAATAAGGTTATCTAATGAATATGTCAGTGATTTCAAAGGGCAGGGGCAGGGAGACTTCTAGTTCTTTGATCTTATTCTAAATTTAAGAAATATGTAAAATTTAGAGCAACTATCAAAACTACGTATCAATATTACAACCATTTCTAACTGCTTAGAAACAGGTTTAAATATCAGCCCTTTCATTTCTTCCCCATTCGACCCTCAAAAAGAAGTCTGAAAATTCTTCGAATTTCCAAAAACAAGAGTTCAAGTCCTGGTTGACACATTTTCATCTTTTATACAAAGACTAAATCTACATAGCACACAGTCAAGTGGCAACAAGGCAACAATTGGTGGGATCTGGGATGGGAGGGCAATGAAACCAGAAAATTCAGGGTCAAAAATGAATCAGGTGAAGTGCCAAAGAAGGCAACATACTGAGAGTGGGACAGGGAAGAGAGATTTTACAGTTAGGATCTAAAGTTCTTACTAGCTGTATAATCGTGGACAAGTCACTTAACCGCAAATGCTTCAAAAAAAAAAAAAAGAGCTGAGCTTCTCTCTGTTCTCTCTTCTGGAATATGAAAAAGATGGAGGTTCTTGGAAACATGATGTCCAGCATTATATACTTGGCCAATCAATAAACAACATTAGTTAAATGCCTACTATGTGCTGTCACTGGGCCAGGCCCTGGGAATGTGAAGAAAAGAGTCCATGCCTTCAAGCAGATTACAATCTATCAAGGGAGATTATATTAAATTTACACACAAAATAAGTATAATAAGTAATTTGGGAAGAGGGCACTAATAGCAGAAGGCATCAAGAAGGGCTGGTCTCTCAGGTGCACACCCAGATCAAAGTCCTCTTGCCTTTCTTCCTACTTACTCAAATCTGGCTTAATGTAAAATGACCCCAGACTCCTGGAATGGTCTGACTTAGGGGTGATCCAGAGCTTGGCTAGGCCTCCTGGGGTCCCTACAGTCCCAAAGAATCTTTTCAACCCACCTCAGTTTGAATTTTCAATTTAGTAAGTATTTAAGGAGTGCCCACCACAATGCAAGACCACATGATCTGACTACAAAATAAACTTACAATCTTTATGGGAAAATAAAATACCAGGGGAAAAAAAATCCAAGAACAGTCTATTAGTTTTGAATTAAATATAATTAAATACAAAGATGTATCATGCAGTTTGGAAAAGTGTATATCAATTTCAGCTGAACTGCCTGATGGAGAAGGGTGGATTTGAAATGGGCCTGGAAGGATAGGTAGGATTTGAATACATTCATTCCTACAATTCCTAAATGATGTCCCTCTAGCAGATGCACAAAATCTCACCCCCAAGCATTCAGAGAGATCCTTAGGTATCTAGAGCAAGAACATTCATGGAAATATGTAGTGTACACACACACACACACGCACACACACACACACACACGGGCACATGAACCAACAGTCCTCCAAGCAGAATGTGGGATCTTTAACTTAAGCTTCCAACACCAAACATCTCTTTTCCTTCTTTATTGCTGATTATTGGGAGGAGATATATCAAAGACTACAGGTTCCTGACTGTAGGCCATTTATTCTGGTTGTTGCACAGCTCCACATACTCTTGTGATTTGGGACACTGGCTTCTTTGCTGTTCCCTGAACAAGGCAACCCTTTTCTAACCCCAGGCATTTTACTGGCTTTCTCCCATGTCTGGAATGCTCTCCCTTCTCATTTCTACCTCCTGGCTTCCCTGGATTCCTTCAAGTCCCAGCTAAAATTCTTACACAGGAAGCCTTTTCCTAACCTCCTTTATTCTAGTGCCTTTTCCCCTATTGATTATTTCCATTTTACCCTGTGCATAACCTGTCTGTATATAATTGTTTGCATGTTGTCTCCCCCATTAGACTATAAGCCAGCTCTAGGAGAGCAGGAGCTGTCTTTTGCCTTTCTTTATTCTCCAGCACTTAATACAGTGCCTGGCACATAATAGGCTGTTAATAAATTGACTGACAAAAAGAAATTCTGAATTTCATTCCCAGGGTTGTCACTGGTTAGGTATACAGTGAAAAAGGTGACTAGTTATCCAGTTTTCCTGCCTGTAAAACACAGTTTTTGTTAAGCGAGTAGATTCAAATGGAACAGAATATTATTATTGGTATTTATCAGTCATAGAAATAACAGGTGAGAGTCATCATCAGTTCTCACCCTACAATCAGGGGTGACCAAACTGAACACTTCTGGGAGAGCTCAGCGGACCTTCTCTAAATAACAGAAACCAGCAGATGTGTTATTCCTGGCCCTGCTATTGTTCTGGAGCTGCATAGATTAAAATGAAGTTGACCTCAATGGTGGGTTGGCAGGTTCTGGTGGGAATAAATAGAGTGAATAAGAATGAAATGTGACTAAAAGTGGTACCAACCATGTTATTTATTATCACAGGCATACAAACAGGAGTGTGCTGCAGCCAGCTGGAACTGAAACCCTGACTGTTAAAATTTTCAGTGTGAGCATTTACACTTTGGGAATCTGCAATCAAGGCTTGTTTTGTTTTGTTGACTGTGTATACTTAAGAAAACGACGGAGAAGATGTTAATAACACATAGACTAAACATAAAAGTGTCCGCTGCATATTTCAAAGAGCTGATTGTTAAATATTTGCAAGCACACAGCCGCATGTAAATTATGTAGGACCACATGAAATTAGTTCTAATCTAAAAAGAAATCATTCTGTGGAAAAATGAGGGTTCCCACAAAGCATGTGGACAAACAAAATTTTGACCCTCCCTATAAGGCTGCATTATTGCTATATATGGTACCTTGATGATCAGTTTGATAACAATACAAGCACAGTCGTCTCCATGCTGGTAGATATGAGAATTGAACTGTTCTGCTCATGAAAACCTTGGACCCTCCTTATCGGCAGCTTCTCTCTACTCTCAACTGCCTCTTCTTGACTCTCCCCTCCTTCTTCCTCATGCCCCCAGTCACTTTCTAATCACCTTGATGAGAAAGAATCTAGATAGAAGATTTATGTTCTTATATTTCCATAACACAGTGTCTAGAAGATAGTAGGCACTTAGCAAATCTTTGTTTAATATAACTGAATTTCCCAAAAGGAGTGTGTGTGTGTGTGTGTGTGTGTGTGTGAGAGAGAGAGAGAGAGAGAGAGAGAGAGAGAGGAAGAAGGAGAGAGAGGAGAGAGAACATTTGTTAAGCACCATTTATTAAGTGTGTGAAGCACTGTGCTAAGCATTGAGAATAAAAATACAAAAAAGGGCAGTCCACGTCCTCAAGAAGTTTATTTTCTAATAGGGCAAGACAATGAACCAAAGAGTACTGGGGGGGTGGGGGTGGGGCATAGCCAAGTTGTTCCTTAGCAACTAGCTAACTAATTTAACCAGCTCAGGTTGAGTGAAAGGAATCACACAGAAAGGTTCTAAATTTTCAAGCTTTTCAGACTGAAGACTTATTATCAAATGGAATTTTTCCACTAAATAGTTTACAATTCTGGTAAGTATACACCCAACTCTTAGCCAATAGAAAACAAAATTTCTTCAGATTGAGGAAAAAAAGAAAAACATGATGTTCTAGCTTAAAATAGAAGCTTGTCTACATAGGAATGGTTTCAAGAGAAAAATTTCAATTTTTAAGTCTTTTCAGAATAACCAAGCCTGACAGCTCCGGTATGTACACATATTCTCTAATATAAGTACTAATCTAAGATTTTTCCTACAAACAAGACCAATCTTGGTGCAGAGTGGTACAGTGGAAAGAACACGAGTTTGGAGTTGGAGGGCCTGAATTCAAATTCTGAATCTGTTTTTTATTCACCCATGAGACATGAACAAGTCATACAACCTTCTGAACCTAAGTCTCCTCATCCTATAAAATGAGGGGGTGGTATTAGCAAAAGAAAACAATGGTAATTAGTTGAGAGGATAAGGTCTGGAGAAAAAGAACAGGACAGGGAATGGTGAGGATCCAGTAAAAGCAGAGATGAGCATGTTTTCCTCCCCAATTTTGTCTAAAGTAGGCCCAGACAACAGTGTATTCTGGAGTTTAGGAATATTCAATATGCAAATTACTTAGGGTCAAAGCATGACTGGCTTTACAACTTGGTAAGATGAGCCCTAGTGAAATGTGGACAGCCTGAGAGTTGAGCTGGAACATCCCAGCTCCCTCTCATCACCCTGACTCTATTCTCTTCTCCATAACAAAAAAGCTGCCCAAACTTCTACCTTTCACTTGAAACATTTGAAATAGAGGAAACTTCTTTCAGCCCAGAGGATACATACAGATAAAAAACAACTTTTTAGATATCAAAGGGAATCCCACATATGGAAAGAAGGTAGAAGCAAAGGGACAGAGACTTCTGCCTAGAACCAAATGATTTTTGTCCACTGTTAACAATAAAAATTTCTGCAAAGATTAAACTTGTATATAAAAGTTGAGTCATAATCAATGTTCCTTCCAATTTGATGAAAACATTAGCCCAGTTTCTTTCAGGTGGTTCTTAAAATTCACTGTCAGAAAAGTGTTTTAATCTGAAAGAGACCTACTTGGTCAACTGGGTAAAAATTAATATTCCTTTCTCTTATGTATTTCCAAATTGCTACTGGAATGAAGCAGCATCATATACTATGAGGACCACTCTTGTTTTATCTGCATTATACAGCAGTTAACTCAGAGACCAGTGTCAGGCTACAATTATAAGCCTCATGAAAACTTCCATACTGATGGGCTACAAGAAATATTTATTCTTTCCGAGGTTACAGGAAATATAGTATTTTCTAAGCTCAGAAATACCCACTCCCTTAGAAATAGACTCCTAGAGATACTTAGGGCTAACGATAATAGATTTGAAAGTCATCAGCATAAAAACAGTGGTTAAAGCCACAAGAGTGTATAAGATTTTTTTTAAAAGAGTAAACACAGACATAGAGGGAAAAAAGTGGCCCAAGGACAAAGTCTTACAGGTTGACCAGACTTAGGAGAAATGACAGCTAGCATTCATAAAGCTGTTTAATGTTTGCCAAGTGTTCTACATATATCGTCATTTGGTCTTCCCAATAATTGTGAAAACAGTGCTATTAGCTCCTTTTTTGTTGATGTGAAAATGGAAGCAGATAGATGTTAAGTGGCTTGCCCAAAGTCACATAGCTGGCAAGTATCTGAGGAAGGATTTGAACTTAGGACTTCCAAACTCTAGACCCAGGGCTCTATTACCCAAAGGAAAAAGTGAAGAATCAATCAGAGAGGTTGAAGGAAAAATATGGTTGAGTCATGGTTTAACAGAGGCAAAGAAGACCAGAATTTCAAAAAAGAAAATAGAGGGAATATGAGAAGAGGCCGCTCAATAGTGTAAGATTGTGCAGAAGATCAAACTAGATGAAGACTGAGAAAAAAAAAAAAAACATTGCATTTGGCAACTATGTCAAAAGAGCAGTCTCAGCAAAGTGCTAGAATAAAACCTAGAATGCAAGGGTTTGAGAAGTTAGTGGGGAGTAGGGAAGTTAGGCACTGACTTTAAATCTGACCTCAGATACTGGGTGACCCTGTGCAAGTCACTTAATTAACCCTCTCTGCCTAATTTCCTCATCTATAAAATGAGCTAGAGAAGGAAATGGCAAACCATTCTAGTATTTTTACCAAGAAATCCCCAAATGGGGTCACAAAAAGTTGGACACTGAACAACAGAGACAGGTCGCTCAAGAAGCCTCATTGAAAAAAAGAAAGAAAAGAAAGTGGCTCACAAATGTTTTGATTTTGCCCGGCACTGATTTTTATGTGACTTCATTGGGAAAAATGATTTTGGATGAATGAATTTTCTAATACTCAAGTTTGAGCCAAAACAAAAGTTATACACAATAGGGGGCACACTATCCTCCTGAAAAAAGTTCAGGGAATCTCTGAACACAAGAAACTAGAGGAGCTATTGTAATTCTTAGTATTACCTCTTAACCTCACTCCTTTCTACTCAGCCCTAATATAAATCCACAGCTACAATAATTTTTGAGTCTAGAACGTGTCCTTCCCAAGACTAGAAAAGTTCCAAATGAGAGTGGGGGGAAAAGAGGAGAAGAAAATATGAGGGCCCAATTTCTAGACGCCATGACCAATCTAGCTGCCAGCAAACAGTTACACATGAGTTTAAATTTAATGGGAATGCTACTTCCAGAATCCAACCAAACATGAGTGCTATCTTTGGAACAAAACCATGCTGCAATTTTTAAAAGAGATGTTTTCTTGTAGACCAAAGATTTGAACACAAGACTATATACTGCTTTTGAACTGTACAATATGAAGCATTTAGACCAGGACCATCTTGAACTCTAGAAGCTCACAATAGCTAATGATGATGATGATAACTAACATTTATAGAGCATTATAGAGTGCCAGGCAGTATGGCAACTGCTTTATAATTATTATCTCATTAGATCCTCACAATAACCCTGGGAGACAGGTGTTATTATTATTATTATCCCCATTTTAAGATGAGGAAACTAAGGTAAATAGAGATTAAGTGACTTGCCCAGGGTCACAGAGCTAATAAGTTTCTGAGGCCATATTTGAACTCGGATCTTTCTGACCCCACACCTGATGCTGAGACACCTAACTGCCCCTAGGAAGCAACCAAAACAGTCAAAAACATAAACATATTTAGGACAAATAAAAAACAAAAGAAGAATACACAGAAATTTAGGTTCCAAGCCTAAAACATGTTATATGTATAATATACATATGTAACATATATAATATAATATATATTATAGTATATAAATATTATACATAGTTATATGTATAATATACATATGTAACATATATGTATATAAAACACAGAGTTGAATACTCAGATTTTTGTACAATAAAGTGAAGAGAATTAGGGGATGGATAAAATTAATCACAGTCAAATACAGCTTCATGAAGGAAATAAGATTTTCCAACATTTTCTCATCCTCATTTACACTGTAAAAATTAGAGAATAAAAGTCCTATCTTCTCATTACTTGGTAAGTCTCTTGGTGCCTAGAATACTTCTACTTGCACATTTCATGCTTTTAAATTCCTATAACTGCTAAAAAGTTAGATTTAGCCAAAACTTAATTTCTTGTAATTCCCATTCATTTATCCTATTTCTTTCCCCTAGAACTCTGATGTGAGCAGAATGCCCTTTCCATACTTTAAGATAAGTACCTTGAACTTTACTCCCAATCTTCTTTCCCCACCCCCAGGGCAAAAATTCTCTAGTTCTTTCTATCTTTCCTTATAAGAT
>CM053585.1:88605551-88660019 GCA_028646515.1 Pseudochirops corinnae
GATTCTTTTTCTGATCATTGCTTTCAGGTAGTCCAGTAATTTTTAAATTGTCTCTCCTGGATCTATTTTCCAGGTTAGTAGTTTTTTTCAAGGAGATATTTCACATTGCCTTCTATTTTTTTCATTTGTTTGGATTTGTTTAATAGTATCTTGATTTCTTATAAAGTCATTTGCTTCCATTTGCTCCATTCTAACCCTGAAGGAATTATTCCCCTCAGTGAGCTTTTGAGATTCTTTTTCGGTCTGGCAAATTTGACTTTTCAAGGCATTCTTCTCCTCATTGGCTTCTTGGGCCTCTTTTGCCATTTGAGTTCCTCTATTTTTTAAGGTGTTATTTTCTTCACTGTAGTCTGTTGACTCTCTTTTCATGATTTTCTTGCATCAATCTCATTTCTCTTCCCAGTTTTTCCTCCAGTTCTCTTATTTGGTTTTCAAAATCCTTCTTAAGCTCCTTTATGGCTTGTAACCAGCTTACATTTTTCTTGGAAGCTTTTGGTGCAGGAGTTCTGACTGTGTTGTCTTCCTCCTGTTCCATGTTTTGATCCTTTTTTTCCCTAAAAAAGGAATCTAAAGTTGGATTGCTGAGCTTGGTTTGCTTCTTTTGCCTGATCATATTGCCAGTCAATTAATTTGATTTTTGAGCCACAGTAGAACTCTGCTTTCAGAGGGGAGAGCTTTGTCCCAAATCGCTGAAGTTTTTGCAGCTGCCAAAGCTATTAGGAGATGCAGTCTCTGCAGCTCCCACCAGCTTTGGCTCACTGAAAATGCACCTCAGGACCACCACCCAAAACCAGGATCCTGATCCAGGCCAGTTAAGGCAAGAGCACTATGGCTCTGAATGGTTGCTTGGCTCCCCTGCTATCTGCAGGCTGTGAGCTCTGAAGCAGCCATGTGGAGGCTGCTGCAGGGCCACCACCGTTTCTGCTGCTTTCTTGCCCTGGTGGACAGCTGGACCTGCTTTTCTCTACCAAATTTAGCTGAATTCCACTGACCTTTCACTTTGTCCTTGTTTCTCATGGGTTGATAAGTCTAGAAACTGCCACAGCTGCTGGTGATCCACTCTCCTGAGTGCTCCAGCTGTGGCTTGTCCTGACTGCCCTGTGGGGCTAAGCCGGGGTTTCAGGCCAGTCTGGACTTGGCTCCCAATGCTCTGCAATGAGCCCTTCCCATCCCACCAGCTGGGCTGCCCCCAGCGGGAGATATGTTTTTATGTAATTTTGTGGGTTCTGGAGCTCTAAAATTTGTTTAGAGTCATATTTTATAGGTATTTGAGGTGGTTATGGTGGGAGCTGTGGAGTTCTCCTGCTTCTATGCTGCCATCTTGACTCCTCCCTTGATCACAGACTTCTCGAAAGAACATGACATGTCAAAAAACCTCAACACCATAATACAAGAAGTCTTCTGAAAGACAGAAAGCAAAGGTAGTAGGCTACATAATCAAAGACAAGTGGAGAAGGGCGGACACCTGCAATAATTGGCAATTACTCTGAGAATGAGGCAGAATGGAAAGGGGGATCCATAGGGAAAGTTCTGTAGGACAGTGGCAGAAGCCATCTAGAAGGGAGAGCTTTGAATGGGTATCTTGGGAGCTTTGATCGCATGGTGAATACAGAGGGGGAAAAACGAGATCCGATAATTATAGGGGTCATGAATCAGAGAATGAGAATCAAGTATCAAAAGAAGAAAAGTGGATAATGAAAAAGTAAAAAAAAATTCTGTCTCAGCTTCCTTCTATGTTTACTTTTTGCAATCCTCAGTGCCTGCCCCAAGTAGCTTTTTAAGGTGATTCAATTGGCTTCATCTGGATTCTAGTTCCCCTGGTTTCCTCTGGTCTTTAATGCTCTTACGGGACTGTGTCAATGTTCACGATTTTTTATGAGGTTGGGAAAAGCAGGCTGGGTATTTAGTTACAGTTTGCTGCCTTGAGGTTCCCTAACATAGGGTCTTCTTGAGGAATCCAGAAACTGGACCCTCATTCCCCCTTCCTGTACCACCTCCTCTACATTACATAGCTGGTTAGAGTTGAGGTCTGCTCCTTTTTTGGCAACAAATGATAGGAACAGGCAAGGATAGGATGTGCCAGCAGATTTCTGCAAGAGATATTGCTGACTGGGTTGCATAGAATAAGCTCAGGAGTCTGTGGGCCCTGCTGAGGTGTGGCGTCTGGTGTGGGGTAGGGCTAAGTGAGTTCATAAATGATGAATGTTATCCACTATCCATTCATCAGGCTACTACTTTGTTGGGCTTCATGCTTTCTTGTCTTATGGATACAGCTATAATTTCTCGACCATCTGGCACATAGTTCCTCTATTTTTTTTTTTGAATGTGGAGGGAATTGAGGAGTGGGGACTAGAGAAACGAGATGGTCTTCTGTTTTGTTGGTCATGTGACCTGAATGTAGTTGACTCATCTTTTTAATTCTGACATTCTGTTGCTTTATCGCTGCAAGTCATGTAGCAAAACGCCTCCAAATAATTGAAAATGAGTATCATACAGAAGGCAGTGGAAAGGTAAATAATGAGTGTGAACAGCTTGTTACATGTAACCAATGAGGAACTTCAAAGAACTGGAGTAAGAGACATCATCAGAGAAATGTAGGAAGGTAAATTAGTTGTGTTGAGAGCAAACTGTTAAGTGACCACCCAGATGCACCATTGGTAACCTCACGATGTTAGGAACAAGCTAGGCAGGACTTCACCATATTGTATATACTCCCTTAACAAACTTGTAGAAAGACATGGAGAAAAGTCACACAAACTGGGGAGACATGGAGAGATTGCAATTTATAGCATGGTAACAACTAAACAATGAAATCACAGGTCCATTTGAGCACTGAACATCAGTATAATCAGTTGGAATTACTTTGTTTCTGTTTACATTTAAAGAAGTTAAATAAATTCCTAAAATGTTACAACTTCTCTTTTACTCCCTCTAAGTATTCATCAGTATTCTTTTTTCATTCATTCCTATTCATTTTTCCTTTCATATGCCCAGGCACACTGTTATTCTGGTTCTGCTATTTTTTTCTATGCACAATTTCATAAAGATCTTTTATGTACTTCTATATTCTATATTTTTCATACCTATCTTAATTGCATCATAGTATTACATTTTATCTTATTGTGCCACAGTTCACCCCTGTTCCTGTGGGGATACACCATTCCTTTATTGTTGGACATTTAAATTGCTCCCAGTTTCTTTACAGTTAAAAATAATGCTATGAATATCTTTGAAGAACTAGTTCCTTTTTTGTTATATTTTTGTAATATATTTACACAATGGCATTTTTAGGTCAAAGTTTATGATAACTTTTGTAATTTTTTACTATGTAGTGCTAGATTATTTTCCAAAAGATTCATGTTTGTCTTTCTAAAAGCAAATGCGTTTTTAGCATCTATTTATAAAATCATATGGTTTGAAATTTGTTTAGCTTACATATTTTATTATGTTAACAGTTTTTCTGATATTTGAACCAGCTTTGCATGGTTTGTAGAAACTCTGATGACAATGCATAATTTTCCTAACCTATTGCTATGTTCTTCTGACTAATATTTTATTTAGCATTTTTGTATCTATAGTCATTGGTCATATTGGTCTATCATTTTGTTTTGTAGCGTTATCTTTAAGTCATCTGAAAATCAGCATCATATATTTGATTTATAAAAGGTTGTGGGTAATGTTCAGTCTTTAAACTTAAGGATTATCTATGTGACAGGCATTATTTATTCTTGGAAAGTTTGAAAAAAAATTCCACTGTAAATCTATTGGGACCATGTATTTTTTGCAGAGTAATTTTTTGATGACTTGTAATATTTCCTCTTTTGAGATTGGTATGTTTAAATGATTAATTTTTGACGGCATCAAGCAGTGAATGTAAACTATTCTTGCTAAGTGTTTGGTAGCAAATGAGATGATATAGGAGCTCAAGGCAATTGCAGATTTATTTTTTAGGACAGGGGAGACAGGATCATTTTTGTAGGGAGAAATGAAAGAATCAGTGGATAGAGAAATACTGAAAGTGAAAAGAGAAGGTAGGATATTTATTTAGCAATGTCCTGAAGAAGAAAGGAAGGAATAGAATGTAAGGACACAGTATTATAGGAAAGTTACTATTCTTCTTTCCATAGATAAACTAGTGCAGGGTCTTTCTCTTTAGGTTTGTGAGGGAATCATCTCTAATACATAATTGAAGAACTAGGCATATTAGTGGCATTCTATAGAGTAAAAAATTGAGGCAAAAATTGGTCATGATTTTGTTTCAACTAATCTTTGTTGAGTACTTTCTGGAACCCTTTTAGACACTCACCCATTCGCCACACAGAGAACCGATGATTTCATTAATTAAATTTGTTGGGCAATATGGATTAGATCTGTGATTTCAACTATGTTGGGAACACTAAGGGAGGAAAACACCTTAATCAATGCAGACCAAATATTAGGCACTACACACAATATAAAATAAATAGCCGATTGGATTCTTGGTCTTGATTTTGTAATCTGGAGGAGTCTGAGGATGATTTTTTTGGCTGTTTCTAAATGATGCTGCCTGAACTCTTGACCATCCTTCTCATTCTCATCTCTCTGTCTCCCTGTCACCTTGGACTCTATCCCTGGGAGCTGGGCTCTGATAGGTGAGTTTTCACATTATCTTGCCCAGGTCCAGACCTTCACACCATGTCCCGGCCGTTTCTAACCCATGCTGTTGTTTATATTCCTCCCTCCTCACCCTTCATAGCTCCCCTTTGTGTACTGTCTTCCTTGTTTGAATGTAAAGTCCTTGAGTATAGGGGATGTCTGACTTGCTTGTATATATTCCCAGCACTCAGTATACTTCCTGGTACATAGAAAGCACTTAATACGTGCTTTGTCATTTATTCATTCATCTTTCATGCCCCATCCCCCATGCTTTAATCTTAGTGTTCTCCAAAGCGCTGTCTTGGGTCTTTTGCCTCTCTGTACTCTTTCAAAGATCTCCTTAGTTTCCATTGTTCAATTACAATTTCTAGGAAAAGAATCCCAAACGTATAGTATTTATCCAATTCTGATCTCTCTTTTGAGCTCTGGTCCCACATTATGACTGCCTATAGGGCATTTCCACCCAGATATTTCATAGACACCTCAAATTTTGCATCTCTAAGGTGGAACTCATTATCTCCTCTTCCAACCAAACCCACTCATCTTCTAAACTTAGCTATTTCTGTTGAGGGTATGATCATCTTTCTGTGGTTCATAACTTTGGAATCAACTTTGACTTTTCTCTCTTCCTTATCCCACACATGCAATTAATTACTGTCTTATTGATTTTACCACCACAACATCTCTTGTATCCACACCGTTCTCACCACTTACAAGACCACCAGCCTAATTCTGACCCTCATTACCTCTTGCTTAGACTATTACAACAGCCAGTCTCTTTCCTCCATCTAACCAATTCTTCAAACAGTTGCCAAAATGATGTTCCTAATGCACAAACCTGAGTGTACATGATTCCCCTGCTCAGTTAACTCCTGTGGCTCCCTATTGACTCTAAGATATACCACAAACCCCTCAGCTTGGCCTCAAAGCCCTTTAAACTCTGGATGCAGTTGGACCTTTCCAGGTTTATTGCACATATCTCCCTTTTCAGAATTCTTAATTTCAGCCAGACTTTGAACTTTGAATACCCAGACTTTGGTATTCATATTCTATCTCTTACCTCTCTACCTTCTTCCTGGGGCTAGCCTCCATTCCTAAACCAACTTTCTCTTCAGTTCTGCCTTTCAGAATTCTTCACTTTCACCTTTTAGAGTGCTTCATTTTCTTCAGGGCTTTGCTCACTTGCCAGTTTTTATGGGAGGCCTTTTCTGGCTCTCTTGTTTGTTAATGATGACCCCCTCCTCCTCATATTATCCATGTTGTATCCCCGCAATAAGAATGTAATTTCCTTTAAGGCAGGAGCTGTTTTTCATTTTGTCTTGTATCCTCAGGGCCTAGCACATTGCCTTGCATATACAGTAGGTGCTTAATATATTATTAGGTTGAGAACAACTAGAGAACAATGCTAAATATGAAATACCTAATCATTTACTTGAGTCTCATATATGAATGTTGTCTGGATACAGATCATTGTACAATGGTGTTGACCAAAGAGGGCATTCTGAGAAAGGTGACTCTTGCACTTTTTGGCCACCCACTGTCACTCTTTTCCTCAAAAAATGGTTAGGACTTGCTATCTGCTATGTTAGTTTCAATGGATTCAACTCTTCTTTAACTAAAAGGTGTAGTTAGTAAAGTATGGAACATTCTTTGAAGCTGTTAAGCAAGGAGAAGTCACTGTGAACTGACTTCCAGTTTGTTTTTTATTTCCTTTATCCTTTAAAACATAATCCTGTTTCTTTGAGCTGAATCTTGATGGCACAATGCCACCAATGTAGCCTCTGCTGGCTTCTACGTAACAGTGTTGAAGAAAGTAGGCCTGATGCACATGAATTTTTTTTCTTCAATTTATTATTCACAAAGCTTTCACATTTTTCAGATGTCCAGATCATTTCATTTTTTTTCACTTGGTTACATCTTACTTCAGTAGGTAAACCAACACTTGTGTTGTGCCCAGAAAAAAAAAATCTGTTGGATTAAATAATGTATTTGATGTCCCTGGATTGTCTCTATAATGTTAACCATAGGTGCCTATTTTCTCCAGAAACTGGAGTAACCTATCAGAGATCTTTCAGTTTTATCAGTTAGAGTATGACTTTAAGAATCATTTGAGTGACTTTTCAGAGTGGATCTTAAAAATTTTTAAATTACACCACCAAACAATTAACAAATATTTATTGAGCACTTGCATACCTGGCACTGTGTCACTGAGAATATAAGAGAAATATAAGGTACAGTTCCTTCTCTGGAAGGAGCTTCTTACCTGGTTGGTGAGGTAATATATAATAGGGAGCTACTTGATTTTATTGTGTAGGGGAGGGACATGCGCAAGGAAAATTACTGGCAGCTGTGTGGAAGATAGCCAGTGAGTGGAAAAGATACTTGAAACAAGAAGGAAACCATTTGGAAGCTGTTGAAAAGATCTAGGTAGGAAGTGGTGAGGACCTAAACTAAGGCAAGAGTTGTGTGAATGGAGAGAAGGGAGTATATGCAAGGGGTGTTGTTGAAGTAGAGACCGTATGATTTGGCAACTGTTGGGGCATACATATGGTGTGAGGGAGAGAGGAGCTGAGAGTGATGCTGAGCTTACTAAGTTGGGTGATTGGAAGAATGGTGGTCCCTCTGACAAATAGGGAAGTTTGGAAGAAAGGTTTGAGGGTAAGAAAATGCATTCTGCATTGGCCATGACTTTGAGATTATCTCTGAAATGTCCAAAAATGGGAAAACAACAATAGTAACAATATACTATTTTAAAGTGAGCAAAGCGTCTCGTATATATTATCTCAGGATTACCTAGTCCAATACCCATATTTTGCAGATGAGGAAATTGAGGCTCAGAAAGCTGAGAAGACTTGCTCAGGATTACCAGGGGTATAAAGAGCAGTTCTTGGATTGGAGTCCACTTCCCCTGACTCCAGTCTGGTGCAGTTCTCATGCACATTTTCCTCATTTCAGTGGGTAGAAGTTTCAGAGAAGCAAGTTTAGGCTCAATGTAAGGATAAACCTTCTAACAGTTAGAGCTACCTGGAAGTGGAATGGGCTTTCTCATTGGAGGTCTTTGAGCCAAGGCCCCAGGTCGCTCATCACAGATGTAGTAGAGTGGGGATTCCTGGGCAGGTAGGGGCTGCTTGGAGCTCTAGAGCAACAGCCCCCCACAGGCTGGACCTTTTCTCCCCCTGCTTTTAAGGAGGCCAAGCTAATGATTTAAACCCTAATTTCTGAAACAACCAAATTCTTGAGGATGGCCTTCCCACCCCTTCAAAGGGAAATCAGCCTTGTTTACATAAAACAGGTGCTGCTTTTATCTCAATGTACCTGAAAAAAAAATTGTATTTCCCAATATGAGTCAATAAAGTCAATAAATTGTCAATTTATTGTCAATTGTCAAAAAAGTCAATAAAAGTCAATAAATAAAATTTATTGTGGTTGTTTATGGAACTCATCCCATTATAATCACTATCATTTGTTTTCTCTCTTAGAGTTTGATATCCTTAATATTAGAAATTGCTGAAAGTTGGCATTAAGGAGTAGAGTGAATAGTAATTGTTTATATTTTACAAAAATACTTAAATCTGGTTTATGCATTTTGAAAAAGAGACTAAAGAAGCATGCAAAAGAACTTCTAGAATAAGGGAGGGGGAGCAAAAAAGTAAGAACCACTGTTTTATTCTGGGGACCTATAGCCACCTCAGTCTGTGATAGGTACTTAACGAGGAGGTAAACACTTAGAAGTAGGTCCTACTTTTGTAATCATTAGCTCTTTTCTGCTAAATAGTTCCAGAAGAACTAAGAGCCACAGTCATGCAAAGCTCTGAAAGGAAATCATCTAAGGACATTCTGTCTCATTCTTTGCTTTACGCATAGCTTGATTACCACATTACTTTTAGTTAGAGCTGCAGATGTGCCCAGCAAATCACAAGGTAGGCTTTTAGAAATACAAGCAACCTTCTTAGACACAGGGTTTCATTGTGTTGAAAATCATTTAACCTCTAAGCCACCTGAGGTTTCTAGTGCTTGGGTGAGCTGTATACAACGTGTCTAAATTTCTTTCCCATATGTTCCTGGTAATATTTTTTGTAGTACTATTAGTCATACTTTTAGTAAGTAGAAATTTCTACTTAGCAATAAGTGTTTCACAATCCCAAGCATCTCTTTTTTTTCTCATTTCATAACCTTTGAAAAATTGTATTAAAGACTATAATAATTTTGTAGCTCTATCTGCATGAGAAGATAAGAAAATTTTCACAAACTAAGCCAAGAATACTATGTACCTTTTACATTAAACTATTTAATGCTGCCTTTTTTTCTTTGATTTTTAAACCTATTTTATATTCTCTTTTCATTCTTACTGATTCCTCTTGGCTTCATTCTCTAATATGTTCACAAACTTCTATAGGTATTACTGTTATGATTTTTATTACATGTCTTAGCCTGTTGCTATAAGTATAGAGGCATTCTGTAGTGTCACTCAAAAGATAGTTCTCAGTATTGGCAGAACCTTCTATGTAGGTTCAATCCTTTGTTTACAACTGAAAATCCCCTTAGGAAACTATCTCCATAAGTCAGAAAGATCTTCTGGTGGGATTAAAACCTAAATGTTTTTTTAAAAAATTGAATCTTCTTAAAGAATATATTTTCTAAGTATAATGAGTAAGATACATTTCAGTTTTTATTCAGATTTTATTCAGTATTGCAGAGTACTTACTATAGAGAAACTTTATTAATGTAATTGCCATAGAGTTGATCCAAATAGATGAGATTCAGGTAGGTGTAATAAGATCTCCCCCACCCATTGGGAAACTTGCTTAGGGGAAGCTTGCTTATAGGAAGGCTTTCACACCTTTTGCTAATTCCTAATTAGTCAGAATCATGAGCTTTATGATGCCTTCTGGCTCTGAGAAGTGTATGTACACTCTGAGTTGGTATTTTACTTTGAGGGCTTGCTTACAAGAAGGATCTTGTGATTCCTTGGTCGAGATTCTGAGTGGCCATATGTTCAAAGCTCCCCTCCTGCTCAGATGTGCTCTCTCCCTTACATTTCTGGAAATTTATTCCTAAAGTTCTTGACTTTCCCCACTACTGCTGGCATCCATCTTTGCTTATGTTCCAGGAGGCAATGTGATATGGTGGGAAGGCCACTTGGTCTTGGACTCAGAAAACTCAACTTCTAGTTCCGCTCATTTTCCTAATCACATGACCATGAGCAAGTCTTGCTCCCACTTTCTTCCCTCTTTATTCTATCCTTCATACCCTAGTCAGATTAATTTTTATTCATAGATCTGACTGTGTCACTTCTCAGCTCAAGAATATTCAGGGGCTCTCAATTGCCTACCAAGTACAGTAAAGCTTCTTTACTTGACATTCAAGACTCTTTGCAGTCTGGTATGTCAAGCCTCAGCCTTTACTCTACATTCAGGTCAAACCAGACTGTCTGTCTCTATAACATATCCTGTGTTTTCCCCCTTCATTGCTTTGGTCTCACTGTTCTATATGTCTTCATTAAACTCCTGTCTCCTCTTCACTTCTTGACTTTTTGTCAGTCCTTTAAGTACTTACTGTACTCAAACACCACTTTCATAAAGTCTTCTTTGCAATGACCTTTCTCTGCCATTACTCATATAGCATTTTATTTAACACCTTTCTCATGCACTTCATGTATTATTTTGCATTATAGTTATTTGTGTTTATGTTGTATCTCCCTGTTATGTTCTAAATCCCATGACAACAAGAACGGTGTCTTACTACATGTGGTGTGTAGGATATTTCTTCTCACACCTGGACCCCCAGAACAGATCCCCCAGGTTTAAGGTTCTCTGTGAACCAGCATCCCCTCAAAACCACAACTCACGAGCCCTCGCTAGTATATTTTCTTTAACCAGACAGCCAGAGGACACAGGTCAAAACAAAAGATATTTATTCCAACAACATAATAAAGTCTTAAGAAAAGTTCTTCTTCTGTATATATGGGATATGA
The DNA here is from genome assembly GCA_028646515.1 of Pseudochirops corinnae. Lineage (NCBI taxonomy): Eukaryota > Metazoa > Chordata > Mammalia > Diprotodontia > Pseudocheiridae > Pseudochirops > Pseudochirops corinnae. The sequence goes on from CM053585.1 coordinate 88,616,161, forward strand.
CTTCCCACAGGTTACCACAGAGCCAGCAGAAGAGGATAGACATATAAAGGGAACATGTGTGGCTACAACACACACAGGGGACCCGTATGGCTGGGATAGCTCCCACCCCCAGTGCTAAAAGGATGCTGATCATATCATACTGGTGATCTCTGCTAGGTGCATTGTCTCTGCACTGTGTGTTATATCTCTGTGGGGAATCACATTGTCTACACTTGGTATTTCCCATTACCAAATGGCCTTCTTCTGGACTTCACCTCTTCATGTCCATTTGCTGACCTCTCAATTCCCATCTATTAAGGTTCAGTAACTAGTCTTTCTGACAAATCAAGCTTAGAACCTTTTTAGTCTATAGCCAACTCTGTGAGCCCCATGTTTAGCTAAGGGCAACCAAAGCTAGTCCAGGGCGAGTTCTAATGTGACAGAATTTATGAAGGGGGAAATGGTAGACCACCCCAAAGTTGCCCTCCCTTCTCCAAACCATCACTCTCCCAGCCCCTCCCCTTGGCTGCATAGACATTCTCATTCCTACTTCATCTCTTTGTTAGTGGGCTGCTTGCCCTAAGAGGGCTTACCTTCCTCTTTATCTTAGAATTCCTACCCCAGCTCCTATGGGGGAAAAAAAAGGCCTGGAATAGCCTGAGTCTACGTTGGGAAACATAGGTAAATCTTACTTTAGATCTTTGTGTCCCTAAAATTTTCATTAGTACATACTGGTAGCTTTTGCAGTAGGATATTAATGGAATGAAAAGAGGGGCACATAGTAATGTGACATTTAAAAAGTTCAAAATATATAGTTTCTGCATAATTTAATCATTTTATTAATAAGACCAGCATGTTTATTAATAAGATGATGGTCATTTGGCTGCCTCTCTTAGACCAAAGACCCTTCATGGCAGTGGGCTCACAGTTTATATGTGCTTGGAAGAGTAGGTGGCAATCAACTATGATGGGCTAATAATTAATGAGAAACTTAGTATTACAGTGAGGATCTTGGATATGTGACTTCAGTCACCCAAATCTTGTTCAAAGAGATATATCAATTTCCATATCACCTGTCTGCTGACAAAAGGGAGAATCCACATTTTCCTGGACCTGCCTGAGCAAACTCAGTGAGCACGAATGCACTCATTAGCCTAAACTTAGAATTTCTTTTACTGTCTTTGATTAGATCTCAGCCATCCTGTCTAGGTAAATCTTTTAGAAAGATTTCCCACAATTGATTTCTGGATGAGGAAGTAGAAAAGGGGAAAAACATTGGTCTTAATGCAGTAATTTGTTATTAATACAAGAGAGAAATAATCATTTCTCATAGTAGGCAACCTTTAAAACCCTAGCATGGGAAAGGGAAGCAGGTAGGTCAATTACTGGGGCCTATGGAAGAATGTAGCCAACTGGGGAACCAGCCCAAGACCAGAAAGTATTCTCTGGGGTTTGCACTGGGCCTCTCCAAACAGGCTTTATCTTCTACATCCCTCCCCTCCCTATTCTTTCTCCTCATACCTATTATTCTTTTCTTGATTACCTCTCCCCTCCCTTGTTCCCTAGAACTATCAACAGTGGTTTGGTATTGGGATCGTTCCCATCACTCAACAGAGGCCATGGGGAGATATGCTCTTGGCTTCCCAAGGTAGAATTCTGAATGCATTTTCCAGCCAAAGCGTTGTTATACATAGAAACTTTGACATAATGGCTTTGGCTTACAATCCAGAGAGTTAAGAGATAAATGTTTCAGCCTTCAAGGAAAGGAAAACAGAAGGACTGGGGGAGAATCACCGTGTTTCCTTACCCATTGCTTCCTAACCTATTAGCTTTAGAAGAGGCTCAAAGGATCTTCTGGAAAGAGTCAAAGAGGGAGTTGAGCATAGATAGGCTCTTTGCTGGACCATATGGAGAATTAGCAAAAGTCCTGGTAGCAAGGTTCCTTCCTCTCTTCCATCCTTCTGTTTTCCTTTCCCTTGTGTATGTGCAGCCCTGATATAAGTTAGAGCAGTTGGGAGCTGATTGCTGAGAAGCCCAAGAAGCCCTTGGGAGTTCCCTGTCCTAAAGACTTCTTGTCATGCTCTAGGTAGTAAAACCAAAATATGCCCAAGGGGGGGGAGAATGAAGTGCTTTATAGTTTCAAGTGTGATTGTAATTACAATGAAATTGATAAGCACCCTGACAATCTGGAATCCGAGATTAGTTCAGCTTTAAGTTTATTAGGTTTTACTATTTACAGTATAGTTTAAAGCTTTTTTTGTGGCCTGAACACCAAATTATTGCTTCTTTGGGAGAAGTCAGCATAAACTGCATATAATTTGCAGGTGCCCATTCAAATTGGAAACTATTAAAAAGACAGTAATTAAAAGAGGAATGGAGGCAAGCCATTGGGGAAGGAAGAGTGCCCTCATTTCTTTGGCACTCTTGCTTTGGATAGAGAAGGGAATCCCCATGAAGTTTCTTAGGAAAGAATACAGAAAAGGACTGCTAGGTTGTTTCAGAGGTCTTTTCCTTTGGTCATTCTGGAATAAGATGGAGAAAAGAGACTTCCTCCTTATTTAAAAAATAGTAATAAGGAAATAAGGAGTGATATATTGGAAAGATCACATGAAACTAAATTAGAAGACCTTAATCTAACCCTGGTAATAACTAACTGATTTTTGACAAGGTATTTAACATCCCTAGTCCTCATTTTCTCATCTGTAGAAATGAAGATCTATAATTTATCTCTAAGTTCTCCCTTAGGCCTAAATCTATGATTCTGTGACATGTACACATATGTGTATTATACATATGCACTGATATATGAACATACAAAACATTTATAGCAGTTCTTATAGAAGCTAAAAATGAGAAACTAAACAATTTTAGTATGTAAATGGAATAAAATATTATTGTGAAATAAGAAATGACAAAATGGACAGTTTCAGAGGAAACTACAAAGACGTTTATGAAGGGTAGAGCTTTCTCTTTTGTGGAAAAGCAGAACATGAGGAGAAGGAGGAGTGTGACTTCATTCTTCATACAGAGAGTTCACAGTCATTATTCTATAGGTGCAGGTTGGCACCTTTGCTGTGATGTATGGTTTTAGAGAGTCACCTAGACGTTGAGAGAATAAGTAACTTACTCAAGGTCACACAGATAGTATGAGTTAGAAATGGGACTTGAATGGAGCTCTTTCCTGCTCTGAGACCAGCTTACTATACACTATCCACTGTGCCACACTCATTGGGACATCTTATAATTGCTCTTCCCCTTCCCCACAGGCATAAGAGACTTCTAGAAATAAAATGTAATCTTTCATCTGAAAATGATTGGGGACATTTGTCTTATATTTTTGGATAGCAGGTCTGATCAAAGGCCATCATAAAAAGTCAATAAATAGCACTTGCAAAGGTCTCAGTACTTTTGGAAAAGGTTAACTAATGGCCTACTTCCTTGCTGGTGGGTGATGTTCACTTTCTTTGTTGTAATAGTTTGGCTAGATCATTTTTGTCCTTTTTCCTGACTCTTCTCTTATTTTACTATAGAGCTATTTATTTGAAATTAAAATGTTGTTTAAAGTGAGTACTTTGTATTATTTTTGTTTATAGTGTCTTTCCTTTAAAAACAGGCAGTTCACAGGAAAAATAACCCCTTGTCAATCAGTAGTTTATTGTACCTCTGCCCACTTGTGCCTTTTAGTCCTTGCCTTTAAGACCTTTATGATCAGATGAACTCAAAACAATATGTGTATGTGTATGTGTGTGTGTGTGTGTGGGAGAGGGGAGGCAGTCAGTGAAGGAGGGAGAAGTAAAAAGAGAAACACCTTCAGGACCAATTGCCTCTTTGCCATCTTAAGCTGGGTGTCCCATAGACATGTCAGACTCAACAAGTCCAAAACAAAACTCATTATCTTTCCTGCCAATTTCTTTGCTTTTGAGATTGAGGCAGCCAGGTGGTGCAGTGGCTCGAATGCTGGGCCTGGAGTCAGGAAGACCAGAGTCCAGATATGGCCTTGCTCATTAGCTCTGTGACCTGGACAAACCACTTAACCTCTGCCTGCCTCAATTTCCTCCTCTGCAAAACAGTAATAATAATAACACCTTCCTCACAGGGTGGTTGTGAGGATTAAATGAGATAGTATTTGTAAAAGTGCTTAGAAAAGTCCCTGGCACATAATACATGCTTAGTAAAGACTTGTTTCCTTCTCTCCCTCCTTCTAACTTTCCTGTTGCTATAAAGGGTGCCACCATTCTCCCAGTCACCTAGGTTTGCAAACCAGGCATTATCCTGGACTCCTCACCCTCATTTACCCCACATATCCAATCCGTTGCCAAAATCTTGTCCATTCTACCTTCACAGTATCTCTTCATACACAGCCTCCACTTTCTGCTCTCACAGCCATATCCCTAGTTGAGGCCCTTATCTCCTCTCACTTAGACTTTTGCAGTAGCCTTATAACTGGGTCTCCATGCCTCAAGTCTCTCCCCACTCCAACCCATCCTCCCCTTAGGTTCAAAGTGATTTTTTTCTAAAACAGGCCAGACCCTGCTCAGAGAGCTTCACAGGGGGCTCCATATTGTCTTCAAGATAAAATGTAAAGTTTAAAGTTCTTCTAACCTGGCCCCCTCCCACCTCTCCTTTCTTCTTGTGCTTTATCCCTGTATGTGTGCTCAGATACAGTTCAGATTGAAGTTCCTTAAACATAGCTCTCCACCTCTCATCTCTGTACCTTTGTACCCCCTTGCCTGGAATGCTCCCCCTCTCAACTCTTGTCCCTGAGTTTCCCTGGCCGCCTTTGAAGCTTACCTGGAATCCCATCTTCTTCCCTTCCCCTCTCAGATTACTTCCCATCTACGCTGTCAGTATCTTGTATATGCCTGGTTATTTACCTGTTGCTTCCCCATTAGAATGTGAACTCCCTAGGGGCAGTCACTGGCTTTTTTTCCCTTTCATTGCATCTCTAGTGTTGAGCGCAGTGTCTGTCACATAATAAGTGCTTTATAAATGCTTTTTGAGTGACTAGCAGACTCATAAGATTTGGAAAATCAAAAGTAGTTCGTTCCTCATATTGACAAGGTCAGGAATCTCAGGTTTAAATACTAATATGAATCAGCATTATTTTTGTGTAGTGTGTTATTCTAGGTGTATGTCATATGCTTGGGTGGACAGTATTACTAAAATGGAAACCAACCACATTACCTCCTTAACATCTGGTTCTTAGGTTCAAAGTAGTATAAAATCAGGCCAGTAGAAGGAATGCTCAAGTTTATTTCTGGCATTTTGGGTCTGCTAAATTGGAACCTGATTAATTTAAATTTTCATACTTAATGTTTTTTATCAAATCCAGGGTGCTACTGCTGTTAACTGATTCTGCTGCAATCATGTCATTGTCACTTCAGAAGATAATACCACACCCATGAGCAATTCCCATCTGATGAGTCACAGAGCAACTGTGCAAATAACACAGTTGAGTAATGAGGAATCTTGTTAGCAGATCACACCTGGATAGTAAATCCATTATCTATTGTACATTCACCCTGTCAGTTGTTGTTGTTGTTGTTGGGGGTTTTTTTTGGTGGGGGTGGGGGGGAAAGCAGGGCAATTGGGGTTAAGTAACTTGCCTAAGGTCACATGGCTAGTAAGTGTTAAGTGTCTGAGGTCAGATCTGAACTCAGGTCCTCCTGACTCCATGGCTGGTGCTCTATTCACTCTGCCACCTAGCTGCCCCAATCCAGTGGGTGGTTGTTGTTTTTTTAACCAGTAGCAGAAATTCACTGTGACATGGGAATCCAATAATATAAGGAAAATAAAGTTAATATTATCCTTGTGTAGAATACCCTGTAATGTCATTTGCTAATGTTGTTGGTTCTCTTCAAAAATGAAGGATGAACAAGTATTATGTTGGCAATAGTCTGTCTAACTTGGAATGGAAACTTCCAAATTATTTGAGGGCCATCTTTCAAATTAAGAATATGAAGGTTTTGGTGACACCATAGGTCATGATGTTATTTTCCCTGAAATTGAATTCTGATTGAAGATCATAGATAACAAATAGCTTGTCTTAATACTCCAAAGAATGCGCTAAATATTAACGCCGATAACTTTTAAAATATAAAGAGGCATCCAGTATTAAAAGACCATTTAGTTTTAATGAAGTCAGGTATGTGAGTTGAAGTTCTAAATCTTTTCCCATTGATTGTGGAATTAAGAAGATAAAAGGGAATGTTTTTGTCTTTCAGAACTGCTTGAGAATAATCATCTTTTTAAAAAAAAACCTAAATAATAACAGATGTTAAATTTATAGGTACCTTGATAGTCTTTTTTTTTTTTTTTTTTTTGCTTTTTGGAAGGGGGAAGGTAGGGCAGTTGGGGTTAACTGACTTGCCCAAGGTCACATGGCTAGTAAGTGTTAAGTGTCTGAGGCCAGAATTGAACTCAGATCCTCCGGACTCCAGGGCTGGTGCTCTATTCACTGTGTCACCTAGCCACCCCCAGTACCTTGATAATCTTAAGGGAGAATGAGTCAAATGAATACAATCACTCACTAAATTTTAGGCTTAGAAATCATGAGTCATAGTAACTAGAAAATCTTTCAATAGGTATTGCTAAATTCAAAACATTCAAAGGATGGTTCAGGAAATTGGAAGCTTGGTCATAAATGGGCTGATTTATCTTGCTTGATTATGATGTAACCAGTACCTGACAGTCGATTTCTCAAAATTGTTTATTTTTTTCTGCTGCTAACAGAATATTTGAGATCAGTTATGATAGATTTAGTAACAAAAAGGAAAGTGTCTTTTAGGTTTAGCTACAGCATTTTAGTATCCTTGTATTTCCACTCTGGTTTTCTACTGGTTTTGAAAGATAAGAACTACAGCTAAATATGTGTTTTTTTGTAAGGGAGTCCTGTCAAGTCAAAGTTTTTTTTTTTAGGGGAATTGGAGAAGGATTTTGGAACAAGGAAATTTTAATAGATTTGTCACATTCTTTTTTTGTGGTACCTCTTTGCATTAATTTTGTTTTGTGTCTCAGTCATCATTACCATCAAAACATTAAGTGCTCATATGAATAGGTTTTCTATGCCCCATGTTTGGTAGTCCCTCTGTATGGGATTTTTGGTGGGACTGGACAAGAGCTCCCCAAAATGGAGACTTCAGGAGAAATGGATGGGATTAGAGACCAACATGGCAAAGGGCTTTTCCACAGGTTCTGTGGGAAGTTCCAGGTTGAGAAGACCAAAGGAGCTGGGGGAAGTTCCAGGAGAAGAGGGCCACAGGCCTTGAGGAATTTCCAAAGTGAAACAGCAACCTGGGGTGTGGTGGCAAAGTACATGATTTTGCTATGTGGAAGGGAGTCACCTTTGTTGGAGAGAGCCTCTGAGATGATTTTTTGCTTGTCTGAACCAAATACTTTTTAATAGTCAGCAAACAACAGGTACAGTAGAATCTTGAGTTCTCTACCTGTTTGCCATCATTTATGGGTTGGCAAGTCTGCTGTAAAACATCATTTGTGAAAGCCTACTTCTTCACTTCTTACACCTTTAAGAAGGAGGCCCTTGATGTTTGTGTGGATTCTTCTCATGAGTATTTTGAGAGGCATGTGGGTGAGCAGTTACTGACCCACATGTGATAATCCCTGCCCTGTTCATCCTCACTATACCTTCCACTCTCTCCAGCCCTCAGGACTTTCTAAAAGTTATTACTTTTATATTGGCTACATGCCAATCTTGACTCAGTAACCAGTTCATTTCTACCCTATCATCTACCCTCAAATTCCTTGCCCTGATTCTTTTATTACTACTCATTACTTGCCAAATCCTAACCCTAGACTACTCCCACATCTGCTTCCTTTGCTCCTACTCACATGCTACTGAACAGTGCTAAAGGAAGTTATGAAATCATGCTGACTGGGTCCATTAAAAATGTATAGTTCCTTAACTTTCACACGTTTCTTCGTCTGTAAAATAGATATAATAATATCTCCCAGAATTTTTGTGAGTATAAAATGAGATAGCATATAAAGTGCTTAGCAAATTATGAAGTATCATATAAGTGTTAACTATTAAAATATCAATCGTAACCAGAACTTCATTGCAGAAAGGTAATACTCCTCCTCCTCCATAATCAATTCTCTATCCCACTCTTCAAAATGATTGTTTTAAAACATGTTTCCTCAAACAGCCCAAAGTACCTCCTCCCTTACCCTCTCAGCTAAAGACTTCATCTCATACTTCACTGAAAAAATTGAGGCTATTTACCAAGAACTCCCTCTTTTCCCTTCTCATCTCACATCCTTCTGACACCATCCCCCAATATCTCGACTTTAAGTCTGTCTTTAATCAAAGAGGTGACCCTTCTACTTGCCAAAACGTGCCTCTTTTTTTGTGTGTTTTATCTTTAAAATTTATTTATGTCACAGAATCACAGAATTTCAGTCCAGCTAATACCTGGATTAGATTCTCCTCTATGACATTTGTGATATGTCATATTAGCTCCTAGAATATTAGAACATTAGCTCCTGAGAGAAAAGAGATCCAGGATTTTTTCTCTTCCTCATTTGAAGATTAGGTCAAAGCTTAGTTCTCTGAAGGTCAGGGCAGATGATGAGATGAAATCTTGGAATTGTTACCCAACCCAACTAGAGAACCTTACAAAGAATTTAAGCTAAGGTGAATTCCCTTTCATTGTGTTTCGCTCAGCCAGGTCTGAGCAGAGGTGGACCTCCTTTTGTCTAGATTGCCCTAGGAGAGGGGACAGGGTGTAGTCTGGATAAGAGATGTCTCTTTGTCTAAGACATCAGATGCCTCCCCAGTCCCCCTCATTAGAATAGGTCCACCTCTCATTATAATATTCATTCTTCTCATCAATTGTTAATCAATTTGCCACCCTCAGGAACACCCACTCTTCCAAGGGCATGTAAGTATTGAGTGGGTTCCATGAGAGGTGTTTGACAGTCAAGAGAGTCTCTGACCCTTTTATTTAATTATTGCTAGCATGATTAAGAAAGTGATTAATTACTCAGAAACTATATCTCTCAAACATTTTATACATCATGCTCTAGAGACCTGGGTTCAAATTTCACCTCTGCTGCCTACTAACTTACAATCTTGAGTAAGTCACTTGACCTCTCTCTGGGCCTCAATTTCCTCTTCTGAAAAATGGGGAGATTAGCCTAGATTGGAAGGGGGCCTTTCTAGTTCTAGAACTATGGTCGTTAAATGTTATCTTGAAGATTTTTGATGAAGGGAAACCCATGATTTCTCAAAGTAGCCCATCCCACTTTGGAACAGCTCTGATTATTAAGAAGTTTACCTTTACATTAAGCCTGAATCTGCCATTCTGCAATGTCCACCTAATTCTGCTCTCTGGAGCCACACAGAGCAAGCCTAATCCCCCCCTCCATGTGACCACCCTTCAGATGCTTGAAGACAGTCATCATGTTCTCTAATCTAGACTGAACTTGTTTGGTCTTTGAATCAATCTTTCTTTGGCGTGGACTTGAGATCCTTCACCATCCTGAGACAATGTCCAGCTTATCAATGTCCTTCCTCTTTACCTGTGCCCATCATCCTCTTCCCTTCATCTGGTTGCTATCTGCCATCTCTACCATCTCTCCAATCTTTAATCTCTCCCTACCAGTTTCTTCCTTGCTGCCCACCAACATGGCCATATCTCCCCTAACCTTAAAAAGCCTTCACTAGATCCCGTCATCCCTAGTAACTATCATTCTACTTGTTTTTCCTCTATTCTCTACTAAACTTAAAAAAAAATCATAATAGGTGTCTCTATTTCCACTTTTCCTCTTCCCTTCTAAATTCTCTGCAGTCTAGCTTCAGATCTCATCATTCAACTGAAATAGTTCTTTTCAAAGTTACCAGTGCTTAAGTTCCAAGCCCAATAGGCTTTCATTCTTCTTGACCTCTGAACAGCAGATGATAAGTTGATCACCTTCTGACTTTTCTCTTTTTTTGTGACATTGCTTTCTTTGGGTTCCCCTTCTATCTATCTGACCAACCCTTCTCATTCTCCTTTGCAGGATCTTCATCCATGTCATGTCTACTAACTGTAGGTATCTTTTTAATTTGGTGATTTCATCAGCTTCCATTGGTTCAGTTATCATCTCTTTGCTGATGATTCTCAGATTCCTGTGGCAATCCAAGCTCTAGTCTCATTTCAAACTCAGTTTGTCCAAAACATAACTCATTATTTCCACCCCACCCCGCCAAAAGCCCCTCTCCTATTCTGAACTTTCCTATTCCTATTGAAGGGATCAGAATCCTTCTAGTCTCTTTGTTTTGCATCCTTTTTGTCATCCTCAGCTCCTACTTCTTCCTCACCCTGTATAGCCAGTCTTCCCCTTTTTACCTCCACATTTCTTCCATACTTTCCCTTTTACTCTCCATTCATACGGCAGTAACTTTAGCCCTCCTTGCTTCTTACCAGTATTATTCTAATTGTTTCATAATTTTGGTCTCCCTGTCCCAGTTCCACCTCCCATCCTGCCTCCATTCCATCTTTTATATAGCTAGCTGCCAAAGTGGTTTTCTTGAAGTGAAAATCTGACCATGTTGCCCCCTATTTGATAAACTCCAGTGGCTCTCTCTTACCTCAGGGATCAAACCATAAACTTATTTCTTCAACATTTAAAGTGATTCACAACTTACCCTTTCATATCTTTCCAGTCTTCTTATCCACCAGTGTTCTGCCCGTGATCTGTCCTCACTGGCCTATTTATTGTTCTCCATATACAGCACACATTTCTTGTCTCTGGGCTTTTATAGTAGCTGTCCACCCCCTTCCCTGAAATGCTTTTCCTCCTTACCTCTAGGTCTTAGAATCCCTGACTTCCTTCAAGACTCAGCTCAGATGCTGCCTTCTGCAGAAGGCCTTTCCTTATCCCAGAAGAGCTTCTCCTCTAACCGTAGAAACCTTCTCCTCTAAGACTGTCTTTCATCTACTCTATATCATGCTGACTTCCCCATTAGGATATATAAACTCTTTGAGGACAGGAACTGTCAGTTTTTTCTTCATAACCTCAGCACAGTGCCTGGCCCGTAGCAAGGCTTAATAAATGTTAGTTGATTGGTTGATTAATTAATTTTATTAGTCACCTTTTTGTGTCATAACAAGGTCTAAGATTTTTCTAACTTCACAATTTCAGATAACCTGGCAATTGATCACCCAGTGCATTCACTCACAATTATGTCACCTCTAATATATATCTTTTCTGACCTCTTTTGCCATTTGAGTTAGTCTATTTTTTAAGATGTTATTTTCTTCAGTATTTTTTTGGGTCTTCTTTAGCAGGCTGTTGACTCACTTTTCATGATTTTCTTGCTTCATTCTCATTTCTCTTCCCAATTTTTCCTCCACTTCTCTTACTTGATTTTCAGAATCCTTCTTGAGCTCCTCCATGGCCTGTGAGAAGTTCATGTTTTTCTTGGAAGCTTTTGATGCAGGAGTTTTGACTTCATTGATTTCTTCTACATTCCATGTTTTGATCCTTTTTGTCCCCAAAAAAGGATTCTATGGTATGGTTGTACTTCCTCTGATTGCTCATCTTGCTAGCCAATTACTTGACTTTTGAGTTCTTTGCTACGGTAGAACTCTGCTTCCAGAGTGGAGATAGCTGTGTCCCAAATTGCTGGAGTTTTTGCAAATGTTTTCAGAGGTCTGAGGAGGGTACTCTCGCTTGCAGACACTCCAAGCTCTGGCACACTGCCACACACCCCAGGACCACCACCCAAGACTGCAATCCTACTATATAACTTTTCTATGAATACTTGGCCAGAATTAATTGTTCTTCTCATTTTTTCTTTACTTCCACCTGTTTTAAATAGCATAAATAATGTTTTGTGTTCCTATAGAAGTATTTACTTATTTACTTTTATAAAAACCTTTCCACATCTATTTCAGCATTATCATATCAATAGCTAGTCAGTGGAATGCATAGGACCATGACCATTTGATAGATCAGGCCTGACAAGTCTAGCTACTTGGCAGAATTACTGACACTAATAAAAGGAACTTGAGTTTATATTGTGTTTTACAGTAATTGGTTTGCAACAATCCTATGAGATGGGTAGTGCAATGGGTATTAATTTTAGTGTCTTACAGATTAGAAAATTCAGAATGTGAGAGAACAGGTAACTTGCCCTGGGTTACATAGCTAATCAGTTTAAGAGCTGGAAGCCTCTCTTGATACCAAGTCCTGTGTTGTTGGGTTTTGTTTTTTTGGTTTTTTTCCTGGTATATCATTCTGTTTCTTAAAAGACTTTTTGTGAGTCTTAAAAGTCTCAAAAGGCTTTTTATTAAACAGCCACCCCCAACAACTCATACTTTTAAAGCGCCTTATAATTTACAAAGCACTTTCATACCAGCAACTCTCTAGGTAGTTTATCTTCTTTCTTTTACGTATGAGTAAGCTGTAGCTGAGGAAGCTTGCCCAAGGTAGTTAAGTGTCAGAGGCAGCAATCTGTCCTTACTACTCAGATACTTTTCAAAATGAGATAATTTTCAAATGAGGTAATATTTTTTTAAAGTACCCAGTACAGTGCCTGACACATAGTAGGCACTATATAAGTAGGCATTTATTTTCTTCTCCTTCCCTTTCCCTTAACTTCATTCTTCTTTTGTTCTAACTAGAGCTCAGTTCTCTATGACTAGTTATGTGTTCTTTACTAGGCCAAGTAATCAAGGTCTTTTTTTCTGCTGACAAGCTCCAACAACTGTTATTATTCAACTTGGACTTCCACATAAGAACTAAATTTTCCTATTGGGACCTTCCACACCAGATCAGCAGTTCTGACTTTGGTAGCCACGATGGTGATGAACTCCAATTGACTTTCTAGCCAGATCTTTTCTTTTATTAAAGCTTAATTATAAAGGAATAGAGTAGGGAGGTATTTTTGTTCTAAAACAGAATAGCTACATACCTCTGAACCTCCATTTGTTTCACTTTCTTTTGTGAAAATTTTCTGTAAAAATCAAACACAGAATAACATGAACTTCTTGTACATAATTGAAATTGTTATGGACATCTTATATATTTTTTTTGACATGTGAGCAACAAACAGAATTAAATCAGTTCTTTAAAAAAAGCTATTCATTCTCAAATGGATGCAAATGTAATTTTAAAATACTTTGCCAGTTTTGATTATATAGTATGTAAGATCTTAAATATTAACTTCCTATTGAGCCAGGGAGGTGGATAATGGAATTGGAAGTTAGAGAAACACAAGGCAGAAATTTAGAAAGTGTGAATCAGAGCTAATTATTTCATAACTTTAGGCCACTGTGATAGAAAAAAATTAGAGTACAGCATTATAGTTTTATATGCTATTAATTTAAAGGAACTCACACAGTTTAACTGATTTTTAATTTCTGATGTTCTCAAAAGCATGTCTGCTGTATGATAAAGGAATAATATTTGTCAGAATAACTAGTTTGTTTTTATTAAAAGTTCTTTGGGTAGAACTATTAATAGCTCATAATTGGAGACATAAATTAATTTAGGTATTTCTGCACCTTTTTGAACGAGAAGGGGTATTGAATTAGAAAGTGTAACACTGGGTATTAAGGAATTTATATATTTACATAGTCACTGACCTGTTTTCAGCTTATCTCTAAAGATTTGTGTGAGAGCATTTGGCCCTTGCAGTAATGGTTTGTTCAGTATTAAAGGGAAAGGTCCTGGGTGAAATTTTTTTTCTCAGAATTTTACTTTTAAGAAATACCTAGGAGAAAGGCCAGTTGAGTTCTTAGATGATATTTATAAAGAAACTGTTCCTCATTTCTTAACTTTAAAGTGAATTTCTGAAAATTCCATAAAATTTCCTTTTTTTCTTTCTGCATCCTTCTTCTACCTTGACTTCCTGCTTTGACTACCAAGGCAAAGTTGGATTTTTTTATGCCTACACTATACCTAGTAATAGGAGGAGAGGGGAAAACATATACAAATGAATGGTCATATGAAAATCCTCATTCTTTCTGTGGATATTAAATATGGAAATTTGAGTATAGCTGGTTAATTTACAAAATGACCAGTAATGCAAAGTGAGGTTATATATAGGTGAATCTGTAGATTTTGTGGGTTGCCATGTATGTTGGTTGTTATATACTTAGATTTATGATGAAAAAAGAAAACCTGAAAGAGACAAAGGAACTTTGGCTCTTTTTATATCGTCCCTTAGTCTTCCTGCAACAAAGATTCAAATAATGTAATAGTATCTTATGTTTGTTTAATCCTTTTAATTTTTCAAAGTGTTTTACTTTTTACTGTCTCATTCATTCTTCATGGTAACCTATTGAAATACATCGGGGAGTTATTTTCTCAGTTTTACAGATGAGGAAACTGATGCCTGGGGAGGTTAAATTACTTAAGACCAAACAAGTTAATTAGTCATATAGCTAGTAATATAACTGGGACCTTCTGATTCTCAAACCTGTGTTCTTTCTACTAGGTCATCAGTTAGTTAGGCAGCAAGTACTGACTTGATGCTTACTATTTCACAAGCTAAGTAGCAGGAATTCCAAGAAAGGAAAAAATAAGATCTTTGCTGTTAAAAAGCTTACATTCTAGTGAGGGAAATAAGAGCAAAAAGTTATACACTTAAGACATATTCATTGTAAATGCAGCATAATACCAAAGGGAAGGCATTAATAGTTTGTTAGAGGGTAAGGAAGGAGAAGGAACAGAATCACATCTGCGGAAGGTGAGATTGGCGCTGAATCTTGAGGGAAACCAGGAGGTAGAGGTGAGGAGGGTGAGCATTCTAGATATGAGTAACAGCTGATAAAAGGGCAGAATTGAGAGACAAAATACGATGTTCAAGGATCAGCAAAGAGACCAGTATCCCTAGATTGTAGAATACCTGGAGGAGAGTAAAGTATAAGGAAACTGGAAGAATAGAAAAGGGCCAGGTTTTAAAGGACTTTAAAAGCCAAACAGGATTTCATATTATGAATCTAGGGGTAAGAGGGAGCCTTTAAACATAATTGAGCAGGAAGGGTGGCACGGTCAGACCTAAACCTTAGGAAGATCATTTTGGCAGCTGAGTAAAGGATTGACTGAAGTGGAAGGAGACTTCAGGCATGGAGACCAGCTATTGCATTAGTACAGGCACGAGGTGATGAGAGCCTACAAAAAGATGGTAGCAATGTGAATAAAGAAAAGAGGATGTATATGAGAGATGTTGTGAGGGTTAAAAACAAGATTTGGCAACAGATTGGATGTGTGGGGTGACTGTGAGTGAGAGGTTGAAGGTGACACTTCTCTATACAGCATGGGCAGAATGGTGGTATCTTGACAGGAATGAGTAATTTTGTACATGTTTTGTATTTATACAAAATTTATTTTTATATTTATTATTTATAATTTATTATTTATATTATTTATTTATACGCTTGCAACCCACAAAATCTACAGATTCACCTATGTATAATCTCACTTTGCATTACTGGTCATTTTGTAAATTAACCAGCTATACTCAAATTTCCATATTTAATATCCACAGAAAGAATGAGGATTTTCATATGACCATTCATTTGTATATGTTTTCCCCTCTCCTCCTATTACTAGGTGTAGTGTAGGCATAAAAAAATCCAACTTTGCCTTGTATAAGGGTTTGTATATGTTGGGTTTGAAATGTCCATGGGGCATTCAGATATTTATGTCCGAGAGATAGGCGGTTATGAGAGACTGTAGCTTTTGAGGTTTGGGCTATATGTAGAGATCATATTAATTATCCTCTGAGATCCCATATCATAAAGGTAATAAATTGTCCTAAAATAGCTTGTACAGAATATGGGTCCCAAACACTTCAATCAAATAAAACCAGCCTGTCAGAGATCCTACTTAGTGACTGGATTTTTATCACCTTTTGATTACTTCAGTTTTTACTTAAAAAGTTCACCAAAGTCTCTGATATTATTTTCCAGATTTGACTTGTAGAGTTCTATAGAGTTCATACCATAGACTTGTTTAAACTTATTTTACATTTAATAAGTCACTTGGCAGCAACTTCAGGATGTTGCACGGTGATGTATCATTTGTATTTGCATAACACTTTCCTTACAGAAGTTCATTAAAAATGATTAAACCTAGCCTCAGAGATGTTACAGCTTGTCTAGGATCACACATTGAGTCAGTGGAAGAGTCATGGATGAAAAAAACCCTTCATTTTCTGGCCTTGACTAACATTCCTCATGTT
Source organism: Pseudochirops corinnae (assembly GCA_028646515.1). Taxonomy (NCBI): domain Eukaryota; kingdom Metazoa; phylum Chordata; class Mammalia; order Diprotodontia; family Pseudocheiridae; genus Pseudochirops; species Pseudochirops corinnae. The sequence goes on from CM053585.1 coordinate 88,632,335, forward strand.
GTCACACTGCCTTCCTGAGGGTAGGACCAAATCTGAATAAAAATCACTTGCCAAATTAAGACATAGCAGAGATTACAGAGGGAAGTCTGCTTAAGCATTTAGTCATTCTCTTAGTTAGACTTGTGGAATCTTAAAAGTTGTCATGGACCTTCAACAAATCTAGCAACTTTTTTTTTCCTGAAAATATACATTTCTGTATTTTATTTTATTTTCATGTTGTGTAGAAGAATTATAATGAATGGGGAAAACCATGAGAAAGAAAAAAAAAAACAAAATAAAACAAAACAAAAAAGAAAATAGTCTGCTTCCTTCTGCATTCCAACTCCAGAATTGTTTCTCTGGATGTAGCTAGCATTTTCCATCATGTAACCTTTGAAATTGTTTCATTTCATTCCTTACATTACTGAGAAGGGCTAAGTTTATCAAAATTAGTCATCGAACACTGTGGCTGTTACTGTGTACAGTGTTCTCCTGATTCTGCTCCCTTCACTCAGTCCCATTCATATAAGTCTTTCCAAGTTTCTCTGAAGTGCACCTATTCATCATTTCTTATAGTACAATAGTATTCCATTACATTCATTTACCACAACTTGTTTAGCCATTCTGCAATTGATGGACATCCCCTTGATTTCCAGTTCTTGGCCACCACCAAAAGAGCTGCTATAAATATTTTTCAACAAGTTATTTAGTGCCTAATATGTGCTAGGAATTTTGGTAGGAACTAGAGATACAAAGATGAAAAATGATACAGTATCTGCCCTCAAAGAATTTCATCTACTAGGGTTATACAATATATAAACGTATAATATGAGTTAGAGTTGATGGCAGCAAAGGAAAGATCCAGACAAAGTGCTCCAGGAAAATTTGAGGAGTAACTACAATAATATAATAGAAAACAATATCAAAAGATGTCAGAACTCTGATATGTGTAGTGTCGGAGTATACTGTGGATGAAATGTGCCTCCCTCCGTTATCAGACATATCCACTTGTTTTGATTCTTCCCCACTTAGCTGTACTATTTTGTTGCAAGATAATTTTCTGTGGGTTGGGGAGAGTCATTCAGAAGTGAAAGAAAACTATGTATATTTTTAAAAGAATATTTATTTCAAAAAATAAATTTAAAGAAGAGAGAGAACACTCTCAGCTGGGGACATGAGGGGAGGCTTCTAAAAGGAGATGATATTTGCTTTGAACCTTGAAAGAGAAGTATTTTGTTAGGTAAAAATAAGGGGAGAATCTAAGCCTACACAAATGCCCAGAAGTATGTCAAGCTGGGAGAACAGATACAGTACAGTTTAACTAAAACTGAAAGTATGTGAGGGAGGGTCTTCACTATCACACAGGCTAAGATATATGTGTTTTATCCTAAATGCAGTAGGGGCCCACTGAAGAATTTATGACTAGGGGACTGACATGATCAGACTTATACATTAGGAAGAATATTTTGTCAGCATCATTAAGAACAGTTTGGAGAGGGGAGACAACAGAGGCCAGTCTGGGATATCATATTGGACTAGGTAAGAAACAATAAGGGCTTGAACTAGCATGGGGGAACCTGAATAGAGATTTTATGAGAGTAAAGTTAATGTCCCCAGAGTCCTATTCCAGTGTCTCACTTTGATGTGGAAGTGACTCTGGCTCTTAGCCAGTGGAGCACAATCTCTGTTGGATCCTATTTAATCTGCAGAGACCATGACATGAGGACTAGATTTTCTTTCCAGGGACCAGCATGATTAAGTACTGAGAAGCTCATTCCCAGTAGGTTGGCCACTTAGTTATGAAATTCTGTGGCTATGGCAACCAAAGAAATAAAGAAAAATACAAAATGTCTCTCACCTGTATGCAGCTCTTTGAAGGTATCAGGATTGTGGGAAAAGGAGGAATAAATTGAAAAGAAACTGTTTCCAGACAATCTATGAACACTAATCTAACTGCTGATTCTCTAAATGTGCAATCTTTATTTAATGGTTATACAAGTAGAGGAACTGAATAATGTCTTCATGTTCCATTATAACTGAAACCAAGTCAAATTGATAAGCATTTGTTAAACACTCATTAATGTACTAAAAACTGGGGGTACAAAGAAGACAGAAACATGGTCCCTGCCCTCAAGGAACTTACATTCCCATGGTGGAGACATCACATAAACAACTGGGTAGATACAAGATATGTACAGAGTGGATGAATGGGACCCTGAGAGGGGAAGGCATCAGCAGCCGATAGACCCAAAGGCCTCCTGGAGTAGGTTGGATTTAATCTGAGTCTTAAAGGAAGTCAAAACTAAGAAGTGAGGAGGGAGGGCACTCTAGATATGGAGGACAGTCAGAGCAAAGGCATGGAGCGTCCTATTCAAAGAGCTGAAGGGCAGTCCAGGGGGAGCCGGATTATAGATGGAATTATTGTTCAGTCATCTCAATCACGCCTAACTCTTTGTGACCCCATTTGGGGCTGGTTTTGGCAAAGATACTGGAGAGGCTTGCTATTTCCTTAACTGAGGCAGGCAGAGTTAAGGACCTTGCCCAGGGTCACACAGCTTGAACTCAGGTTTTCTTGACTCCAGGTAAGCACTCCATCTACTGTGCCACCTACTTGCCTGGTAATTGAATATATGGGTGGGGTGTGTTCAAGGAAGACTAGTACCTCTGGTGTGGGGGCTACCAAGCCTATTTCAGGGTTGCTTTCCACCTTTGGTGTACACCTTATTCACTCAGCTCTTACATGTGGCTCCAAGAAGCTGTAGCATACACAGTGGTCACACCCTGGTAAACCATTTTGGCAGGTGGGCTAAACCAGGTTGAGAGTAGCCAAAGACATATGGTACATCTCAACTACTCAGTGCTGATGGAGCCAGGACATGATCCTGAAGAGACAGACTTTTCCAATATTCTCAACAGACCATCATCGATCAGTGCTGAAGCCATTGATCATGTATAGTCCAGGTGGAAGTCCATCCCTCTCTAGCCGAACTTCCAACTGAAGAAAAGGTTTTGAACGCCATTAGGCTTCTCTCATGTGGCAAAGCACTTGGTGCTGATTCTATTCTAGCAGAGATTTACAAGTCGAGGAGTCCACTACTCATACAAAAGCTGACTGAAATGACGAGGCAGTTATTCCCCAGGAGCCTAAGGATGCCTCCATTGTTTATCTCTCTAACGATAAAAGAAATAGATTGTCCTGTGATAATCATGGGGGAGAGAAAAGGGAGAAACTCTCTCTTAGTCAATGCTGGCAAGATTCTTGCCAGAATCTTCCTTAATAGACTGTTCCTTCACCTGGAAGATGGTCATCTACTTGAGAGTCAATGTGGCTTCAGAAAGGGCCGAGGAATAATCAGTGTGGTGTTTGCTGCCCAACAACTCCAGGAAAAATGCCAGGAGCAGAACAGAGGTTTGTACATAATATTCATTGATCTGACCAAGGCCTTTGATATTGTCAGTTGTTAGGGCTTGTGGAAAATTTGATTGCCCGTAGAAGTTCATCAGTATTGTATGTCAGTTTCATAATAGCATGCTTGCCTGGGTTCTGGATAATGAACAATGCTCTCATACTTTCCCAGTCACCAATGAAGTGAAGCAGGGTTGTAAACTTGCCCCTATGCTTTTTAGGATGATATTTTTAGCAATGTTGTCAGACACCATCAATGAGGACAAAAACGGCATCAAGGTCACCTACTGCATTGATAGTAAATTATTTAACTTGAAAAGGCTATAAGGTAAAATTGAAGTAGAGGGAGAGTGGGTGCATGATTTTGTGTTCACAGATGATTGTGCACTTGATGCATCCTCTGAGGCTGAGACGCAACAAAGTATGGATAGATTCTCTGCTGCTTATATTAATTTTTACCTAACAACACCAAGAAAATAGTGATTCTCTACCAGTCAGCACCATACTAGCCATACATAAAACCATCAGTTACAGCAAATGAGGAAATTTTGAATGCTGTGGATAAGTTCACCTACCTGGGCAGTATACTTTCCAGCGATATACACATAGATGATGAGGTTGATGCATGCATTACCAGGACTAGCTCAGTGTTGAGGAGACTCTGAAGGAAAGCGTAGGAAAGAAGAGGTATTAGGCTGCCCACCAAAGTAAAAGTCTACAGAGCTATTGTACTGATTTCATTGTTGTATGCCTGTGAAACCTGGACAATCTACCAGCGTCATATCAGGAAACTGAATTGCTTCCATTTGAATTGTCTTAGATTCTGAAGATCACCTGGCAAGATAAGGTACCAGATAGTAAGGTCTTTTCTTCAGTTGAACTGCCGAGCATTCACAACCTACTGCAGAGAGTACATCTCTATTTGGCTATCCACAGTTGAATGCCAAATGTATGCTTACTTAAGAGACTTTTATGGAGAGCTCACCCAAGGCAAGAGTTCACATGGAAGTCATGAGAAGTGATACAAGGACATTTTCAAGGTTTCTCTGAAGAACTTTGTAATCACTTGCATGATATGGGAAATCCTTGCAAAGGACCACTCAGTGTGTCATACCATTGTTCATGTGGACTGTTTGTGCCTGACCTGTGGTAGAGCTTTCTGAACTCATATCAGTCTGATCAGCCATAGTCAGATACACTGTACCTTGACCCTGATATAGTGATATCATTTTGGTTCTTTTTGAGAATGAGGAACAACAGCCAATCAGACTGAATAGAAGTGATCAAACTATAAGAAGGCTGGAAAGGTAGGAAAAAGCTAGGTTATGAAGTACTGTGAATGCCAAATGAAGGAATTTATATTTGATCTGGAAGGTAATAAGGAGTAAATGGAGCTTATTTAGTAGGAGGTGACTTAGTCAGACCTTTGTTTTCTAAAAATCATTTTGGGGGTTGAGTTGAGCATGGTTTGAGTGGGGAGGGACTTGAGGAAGGGAGATGAGTCATAAGCTTCTGCAATAGTCTAAATGAGAAGTGATGAGGGCCTGTACTAGGATTGTGATTGAGTGAATTAAGAGAAGGGTATTTACATGAGATATTAAATAGGTAGAAATGACAAGCTTTGGCAAGAAATCAAATTATGTGGGTGTAATGTTTGTAAAGACATATACTAACTAGGTTGTGATCCTGATGGGCCACAATGGGCAGCAAAAAGAAGATTAGTTCTTTTTAGTCATGTTGAGTTAGAAATGCTTATAGGAAATCCTTGTCAAGATGTCCAAAAAACAGCTGGTTAAGTCAGGCTCAGTAGAGAAACAAGGACTTGATTTATAGGTCTGAGAATCATCAGCATAGAAATAATAGCTGAAACCATGGAAGATGATGAAATCACCAAGTGAGATAATATAGGGGGCAAGGGTAAAGAGCCTAGATGGGAGCCTTGAAAGATATCTATAGTTAATGTCCATGACATGGATGAAGAAGCAAACAAAGATACTGAGAAGGAGCAGTTGGGACAGATAGGAGGGGAATCAGAAGAGAGCAGTGTTTTGAAAACTTAGTAAGAGTATCAGGAAGATTATAAACAATGTCAAATTCTGCACAAAGGTCAAGAAGGATGAGGATTGAAGAAAGGTCATTTGATCTGGCATTTAAGAGATTATTGGTAACTTTGGTTACCAATAAATTGAATGATAAGATCTGAAGCCAGATTGCAAAAGGTTTAGAAGAGAATGAGAGGAGAATTGGAGACACTTAGTGTAGACCATTTTCTCAAGAAATTTAGCCAGGAAGTAGAAGAGAAATATAGGACAACAGTTAGTAGGAAAAGTAGGATTGAGTGAGGTGTTTTTTGTTTTTGTTTTTATTTTTTTTATAGGAGAGACATGAGCATATTTATAGACAAGCAAGAAAGGAACCAGTAGATAGGAATAGCTTGAAGATAAGCTAGTAGAGATGACAGAGAAAATGACCTGCTGGAGAAGTTAAGAGTGTATAGATTGAATTCTTAAAGGAATAGTTTAATGAGTTATAGGAAAAAATAGTAAAACTATATTAGTAGGGAACTTCAACTTTCCTTTCTCAGAGGTAGATAAATCTAACCACAAACTAAACAAGAAAGAAGTTAAAGAAATGAATAGAATTTTAGAAAAATCAGGGAAGATAAACTGAGAGAAAATTGAATGAGAATAGGAAGGAATATACCTTCTTCCCAATGGTACATGACACCTACCCAAAAACTGACCATGTATCAGGACATAAAAACCTCACAATGAAAAGTAGAAATCTTAAATGAATCCTTTTTAGATCATAATGCAATAAAAATTACATTCAATAAAGGACAATGGAAAGGTAGATAAAAATTAATTGGAAGCTAAATAATCTAATTCTAAAAAATGAGTGAATCAAAGAGCAAACCATAGAAACAGTCATTAATTTCATTAGAGAGAATGACAACAATGAAACAACATACCAAAATTTATGGGATGCAGGCAAAGCAGTACTTAGGGGAAAATTTATATTTCTAAATGCTAACATCTACAAAATAGAGAAAAAGAATATCAATGATTGAGCATGCAACTAAAAAAAAATACTTAGAAAAAGAACAAATCAAAAATCTCCACTTAAATATCACATTGGAAATTCTAAAAATCAAAGTAGAGGTGAATAAAATTGAAATAAAGAAAGCCATTGAACCAATAAATAAAAATAGTAGCTGGTTTTATGGTGGAAAAAACAATAAAATAGATAAACCATTGGTTAATTTGATCTTAGAAAAAAGAAAACCAAATCACTAGTTTCAAAAATGAAAAGGGTGAATTCATCACCATTGAAGACACAGTTAAATAAATTATTAGAATCTAATTTGCCTAATTGCATGCCAATAAATCTGAAAGTCTAAGTTAAATGGATGAATATTTACAAAAAAATATAAATTATTCAAATTAGCAGAAGAGGAAATAGAATACATAAATAATCCCATTTTAGGAAGAGAAATTGAAGAAGGCATCAATGAACTCCCTAAGGAAAAAAAAAACCAAGAATAGATGAATTAGTGAGTGAATTCTACCAAGCATTTAAAGAACAATTAATTTCACTACTATATAAACTGTTTGAAAAAATAGGTAAAGAAAGAGTCTCACCAAATTCCTTTTATGACACAAATATGTTTCTGATACCTAAATCAGAAAGAGCAAATACAGAGAAAGAGAATTGCAGAGAAATTTCTTAATAAATATTGGTGCAAAAAAAAAAATTAAATAAAATACCAGCAATATATCACAAAGAGATTACAGTGATAACACAAAAATCATACACTGTGACCAGATGGGATTTATACTGGGAATGTAGGACTGGTTCATTATTAGGAAAACTATCAGCATAATTGACCATATTGACAACAAAACCAACAAAAATCATACAATTATCTCAATAGATGCAGAAATTTTTTTGACAAAATACAACACTCATTCCTATTAAAAAAAACAACCAATAGCACTACAAAGCATAGGAATCAATGGAACTTTCCTTAAAATAAGTAATATTTATTTAAAACCATCAACAAGCATTTTCTATAATGGGGAGAAGCTAGAAGCCTTCCCAGTAAGATCAGGGGTGAAGCAAGGATGCCCTTCATTACCTCAATTATTCAATATTGTACTGGGAATGCTAGCTGTAGCAATAAGAGAAGATAAAAGGAAGTTGAAAGAATTAGAATAGGCAGTGAAGAAACAAATTATCACTCTTTGTAGATGATATGATGATATACTTGGAGAATTCTAGAGAATCAACTAAAATCTAGTCGAAATATTTAAGAACTTCAGCAAAGTAGTGAGATATAATATAAATCCACATAAATCATCAGCAATTCTACATACTACCAACAAAACCCAGCAGGAAGAGATAGAGAAATTCCATTTAAAATAACTATAAACAATATAAAATACTTGGGAGTCTACCTTCAAAGACAAACCCAGTAACTATATGAATACAAGTACAAAATGCTTTTCACACAAATAAAGTCAGATCTGAACAATTGGAAAAATGTTCATTGCTCACAGGTAGGCTGAGCCAATGTAATAAAATGATATCTCTACCTAAATTAATTTACTTATTCAGTGCCATATCAAATGACAAAAATTTATTTTATAGACCTAGAAAAAAATAATAGCAGAATTCATCTGGAAGAACAAAATGTCAAGAATATCCAGTGAATTAATGAAAAAAATGTGAAGGAAGGTAGCCCAGCTATAGCAGATCTCTAACTGTATTATAAAGCAGTAATCATCAAAATTATCTGGCACTGGCTAAGAGATTGAGTGGTGGATTAGTGGAATAGATTGGATACACAATACAGAGTAGGTAATGATCATAGTAATATAGTGATTGATAAACACAAAGATCTCAGTTTTGGGGACAAGAACTCACTATTTGACAAAAATTTCTGGGAAAACTAGAAAGCAATTTGGCAGAAACTAGTTATAGACTAACATCTCATACCATCTACCAAGATAAGGTCAAAATAGGTACATGATTTAGACATAAATGGTGATACCATAAGCATGGAATAGTTTGCCTATCAGATCTTATGATAAGGGAAGGATCTATGAACAAACAAGAGACAGAAAACATTACAGGATATAAAATGGTTAGTTTTTGCATTAAATTACAAAGTTTTTTCACAAACAAAAACCAATGTGGCCTAGATTAGAAGGAAAGCAAAAACTGGGGAGGAAAAAGTGGATTTTTTTTTTACAAGTTTTTCTGATAAAAGCCTCATTTCTTAACGATATAGAGAACTGAGTCAAATTTATAAGAATACAAGACATTCCCCAATTCATAAATGGTCAAAGGATATGAACAGGTAGTTTTCAGATGAAGAAATAAAAGCTACTTATAGTCATATGAAAAAATGTTATAAATCACTATTGATTAAAGAAATGCAAATTACAACAACTCTGAGGTACTACGTCATACCTCTCAGATTGACTAATATGACAAAAGGAAAATGACAAATATTGGATGGGAATTGTGAAAAGTTGGGACACTAAAGCACTGTTGGTGGAGTTGCAAACTGATCCACCCATTCTGGGAGCAATTTGGAACTATGCTCAAAGGGCTGTAAAACTGCATATTCTTTAACCAAGCAATGGCACTAATAGGTCTGTATCCCAAAGAGATTTTTTTTAAATGAAAAAGGACCTTTTTGTACAAAAATATTCATAGCGACTCTTTTTGTGGTGGCAAAGACATGGAAAATCGAGAGGATACCCATAAACTGAGGAATGGCTGAACAAGTTGTGGTATATAATTGCGATGGAATACTATTGTGCTATAAGAAATAACAAGCAGGATGCTTTCAGAAAAACCTGGAAAGACTTAACATGAACTGATGCAAAATGACATGAGGAGAATGAGGAGAACCTTGTATACAACCATATTGTATGATGATGAAGAAAAATGCTTTTTTACCTCCAAAGAAAAAACTGATGATGCCTGGACACTGATTTAAGTATGTTATTTTTTACTTTTTTGGGGGGCAGAGGGGGTCTGTGTTTTCTTTCATAATGTGACTAATAAGGAAATGTTTTTCATGACTCCACATGTAAATTTGCTTACCATTTTAGGGAAGGAGGAGAGAATTAGGAACTCAAAATTTTTAAAAAGTGGATATTAAAATTATTTTACATATAATTAGATGAAACTAGACATAAAAATAAGAAAAAGAGGGAATAGGGTGAATGATGCCTATAGAAGGGTTGGCTTTGCCAGGAAGGGCCCCCTTTTCATCCAGTCCTGGAGTGTAGTAGAATGGAGTGGAAGGAAATGTCTTAGTGAGAGGAGATGAAGAGGAGGGAAGCCAGAAAACAAATGGAAGTTGAAGTAGAAGGATGCCTCATAGATCTTCCTTAGAAAGGCAAGGCAAGGAATTGGTAGAGTTAGGTTGGGTAGCTCTGTGGTATAGTAGATAGAATGCTAGGCCTGAAGTCAGGAAGACTCATCTTCCTGGTTCAAATCTAGCCTTAGACACATACTAGCTTTGTGACCCTGGGTAAGTCATTTAATCTTGTTTGCCTCAGTTTCCTCATCTATAAAATGACAAACCACTCCAGCATCTTTGCCAGGAAAACCCCAAATGAGGATATGAAGAGTTGGATGCTACTGAAAAATTGTACTGAACAACAAGAAAAATAACAAAGAATTGGGTTTTATCATACATCCAAAGGCAACAAAAAAACCCAAAAAACTTTCATAAATCACTCAGAGTAATAAGCATTTGCAAAAAGACCAAAAAGAAGATATTTACAGGCTATTGCAAGATATATTGCAGAGGATGATAAGAGAATAATTTTATGTAGACTTCAATAAAACCCTCAGATTAAATCAAAATAGACTTAAATAATCATTGACTTCAGTTCAGTATGAGCACAGTGGAGAATGATGACAATATGTTGTGGGAAAAATGGTTCATGGGTAAAAAATAAGAAAGACCAAAGAATATGGAATATTCTAGAGTCTTATATCCCTGTAGTATGAAAGCTTTCTTTAGGAACAGAGTCAAGAAGCACTGTGCATGGCAAGCCCTAACTAATATCACAGAAAGTCAAACTGATCATATTTTAATAGACTAGCAATGACTGGTTCCTAACGTGGGAATGATTTTTGAATCATTCTTCATGAATAACTAACTCAGTAGAACAAAGATAAAAATCAGTATTAGATTACAAGAATAACAAATATGAGACATGCTAAAATGACATACCTATATGATATACAATTTAACTAAGCTGGTTGATCATGTAAAATGGATAAAAGAACAGATACTAATGTACATATGTATCAGCAATGCAGTATTCACAATGCCTACAGCAACTATAAGTATGCTGATATGGTTATTAATCACAAAATGTAACAGGCTCTCTACATGGGAAATATAGCTAGAACATTTATTCAAATATCAGAAAACTGAGACCCAAAACCAGAAAGTCAAAGCCAACACAGTAGTTATGCTACCTCAGGCAAAGATCCTCCTCTCTTCATTCACGACAACCGGTCAGCGTCCAGGCAGCTTGCTCCCAGAAGCTCCAGCCCCACCGCAGTTCCTGTCCCTGGCAGTCCTCAGCAGGAGTCCTTAGCAGAGATTCTGGCAGGCTCAAAGAAAAAGTTCGTACCGCAACCACTGCCACTGCCACTGCTTCCAGTCACCACAGCACAGGCACTAGCTTGGTTCTAGCTTTTCTCTTGCTCCACCCCTTCCTGCTACGTCAGCAAGTTCAAGGGGCATGGAAGATCTTCAGATCCCAGTATCATTACAACATATTACCATTTCCTAAAGAAGTTTGACTGATATAATTCAATTGCTATACCTCAGCCAGAAAATACCTGATTGCTATTTCAGTCAGCTAGATTTGGCAACCAAGAGGAATACAGATTTAAAAATCTAATTTTATTTATATAACTCTAAGGAAAATGGTGGAAGATCTTATTACTTCATAATATGGTGAGAACTAGTGGAGGACAAACTAAATTCATAGAAGATTTGGTTTGAGACTAGATCATCCTGAGGACATTTAGTGATGAAACTGGAAGGAAAATAAACAGGAAAATTTTCTATAACAAATTATTTTTTCCATAAATGAGCACAGAGCAATTACATTTGGACTCTAACATTGCAATTCTTTATGTACTGCATTAGCAAGCAGAATGCCAATAAAGAAAACAAATGTGAGAAGATCTTCTGCACTAGGCCAAGAATACAGAGAAGTCCTTGATTTATACTGTGACACAACTGTGGTGGAATTTGAAGCATTGATTCACAAAGATATTTGCAATCTAGGGAATATTCCCAGAAAGGATATCCTCGGGTTGATTAAAATAGAGTGAAAATAAAGTTCATGGAAGTTGAGGGGGGTTGATGAATTTGGAGTCCAGTGTTAGAAGTGATGTCATTTAAAATATTGGATTCCCCAAAGTCGGATTGGTGTGAAAAAGAACACTGTTATGTAAGTACTGAAGTCATTGAGAAAGGGGGGAGAAAGAGACAGGGAGAAGAGAGAGAGACAGAGACAGAGGGAGAAGAGAGAGACAGAGAGAGAGTTGGTAGATTATAGCAAGAAAGATCTAAACAAGGTCATACAATTGGATGATAAGAATAGATTACTGGCTTTTGGTGGTAGAAGCCAGTGTTTGAAGGGCTCCTCTATTCTAACTTCCTAACCAGTGAAGGCATCTTCTGTGACACCGTTGTCCAACTTTTCCTTGAACGCTACCAGTGATAGAAGCTCACCTCCTCATGAAGCAACTCATTCCTTTTCTGGTGATCCTTAATAGATAGAAAGTTCTTATGTTAAGTGTAAAATTTTCCTTCCTCTATTTTCACTCATTTGCTACTAATTTTTCTGCCTGAAACTATGGAGAATAAATCTAATCCTTCTACATTCCAGCCCTTTAAGAGGAAAGCTATTGTGTATTCTCCCAGTCTTTCCTAGGCTAAGCATCCTCAGTTTCTTCAACTAGTCAAGTGACACATTTTCTAAATCGTTTGATGTTTTGATCATCTTCTTCTGGGCATACTCTAGTTTTTCAGTGCCTCTCTTAAAATGTGACAGCTAAAATTAAGATTGCACCCCAAATGTATTTTGACCACAGAATATCCAAGAGTCTTAATTCAGTTTTAAGCTATTACCGATTTTAAAAAGCACTTAGACTTTTAGAGCTCCCTGTATTGAGCTTTTTTTTCCCTGCCTTGTTCTGGAATACTATACTTTTTAAAATAATTAGCCTATAACACATTAAGCTTCTTGGCATCCAGATTGTTCTCTGTTGAGCTTGCAGTCAACTGAAATGAAATGGTCTTTTTCTCATGACTAACTAGGCCTCCCTAAATATATTGGCATAATTTGATTTTTTTTAAACTTAAAAAATAGAACATAGCATTTATCTATATCATATTTCATCTTCTTAGATTCATATTCTGTGATCTTGTGATTCATTGTCGTAGCCTGTCAAGATTTCTTTGGATCTTTATTCCATTATTTAGCATATTAACTGTTTCTTTCATTTTAGTTAGTCACAGATTTTATAAGCATGCCTTCTAAATCTTCATCTACAACTTTTGTAAGTCTAAAACAGAGACATGGACATGTCCTTGGAGATTCCACTTAACAGTCAGCACTCTTGCTATGAGGTTGTTAACCATTTATAGGCCACCAGATAGCCTTTCTTCCCCTTTCCACCACTGTATTGGTTTCTTTAACATATTAACTAATTGTTCCTCACTGAGATCATTTGTGTTTGTGTTGTTAGAATTTAGTTTCCCAGATAATCCTAAGTAAGAATTGCCAGTATGGATCTGTATAGCTCAATATTTTGTCTTTGGCAATGACAAATGATACCAAAGATAGAAAAGTATCATTATGTGTCATATGTAACTTGTTTCCTTTAAATACCCATTATTGATATTATCTATGAATTTATCTAAACTTTTTTGGGGGGCTATTTATATATTTACCCTTTTCTGCTTCTTGGTTAACTATACCATAAGCTTATTATCTGTCATGCTGAAGTAATATTTGCTTCTTACTAATTTTAAACTTTCTTTTTTTGGACTTTAAGAACTGTTCCCTGGTTTTAGAATAAACTGCCTGAAGTTTTTATGACCTCTCACCATACATTTTGATGAATATTCTTCACAAAGAAGGGTAAAATATAGTTCTGGATCTGAGGGAAAATGCATCATTTCTGTTATAAGACTAAGCATAAAAAAAAGACTCTAGTGATTTTAATTGTTACTTTGCCTTGCAGGGAAAAAATTAATAGAGAATATATTCAGTGAGGTGATTAGAAGCCATATCCTGAAGATTTTCTTTAGCTATGATTAAGAAGGTTTTGGGGGGCTATTAGTTCTATTATTGCAAGGTAAAAATGAAAGATATTTGAGAGAGTTGTTTGAGAGAGAGTTCCTTGTAAGGAGGCATCCCTCTGCTGAGCAAAATCCTGAGGCAATATACCAAGCACCAAGCACAGTGCTATGCACACGATAGGCAGTTCATACATATTTCATGGTTTAATGAATGTCCACCTTAGAAAAATGGAATTTTGTTATTTCATTTCTTACCCCATGCTACAGTGTGGCTTGTACTACTGTTTTTATGATAAATTCTCTGAAGGTTAGGATACGTTTCCTATCATTTGCTTGTATAATGACACAATGAAAAAACATCGCACTGCCGAAATGCTTATGTAGGCTAGTATTTAGTGAGAAAGGAAACAGTGACTCAGGCTTCCTGACTCAGCCTTTTATTTCTATTTAGTTAGAAGGAGAAGGGAATTTCACTGAGTATTGCAGAGAATGCAGGGAACTGAAAACCAGCCAGTTAGTTCCCCTTTTCTTTTTTCCCTCAAGACGGGCCTATTTTAGATGAATACACGGAAATACTACTATCTATGCCCTTGAGTGCTATTCCCAGGTCAGTGAGTCAGAGGCAGTAGCCTTTTAAAATTTTTAAGCAAAAGAAATTATGTATGATTTCATGTCTGCTAAACTTGATTTATCATCAGCTGAGTCATTTAGAGGCAGCTAGGTGCTTCAGTGGAAAAAGCACTGGGCTTGAAGTCAGGAAGGCCTGGATTCAAATCCTGCCTCAGATACTAGCTCTATGATCATGAGCAAATCATTTACCTTTCTGGGCCTCAGTTTGTCATCTGTAAAATGAGGTGGCTGCACTAAATAACCTTCCAGCTCTAAATCTGTGGTCTTAGGACTTAATTCTACTTTGTAGTTTCTGTCATAGAGAAGCTCAGCTATGTGGTCTATTAATAGCACTACTCATTGATTCTTGTTAAAGAGATAAGGAAACTTCACAGAGGAGTTTGGACTGTGGATCAAGCAGCAGGTAACTAATAAAGCTAAGAATGGAACTCCCTGGTCATCTTCAGCTAATGATTTATCAATTCAATTAATTGAAAATCAGCTGATACTGCCCTCCCATTTAAGGTTACCTTCCATCTGCCTTAAATGTCTCTTGTTTGCATCTCACTGCTTTGATGTGTATCTCCCTAGTCAGACTATAGGTTCCTTGAGGGCAGGGATAATTTTTGTCTTCCTTTGTATTCCCCAAACTTAGCACGTAGTAAACACTTATATGTTTGTTGAATGACTGAATAGTATTCATGGTGTACCTATTAAGTAGGTAATAGGCAAAGTACAAGATTTGCCTAAAGGGCATGTCCCTATGATAAAATACCATGTTTTATGTTCTAGATTATTCTCCTGCTAGCAGGCTTTTACTTCCAAGCATATCACTGTATTTTCCAAGAGAACATATAAATGTGGGTTTTTTTTAACCTTTTTCTTTTTTTATGAAGATCATTTGAACTAGAATGCTGAATAAAAATGTAAATTGTTTCTTAGAAATACCCACGTACCCATCTTAGAGATACCCAGGACTTCTATGTCCTTCATGTGTTTGATAATCAGAGTGATGAAAAGAAAACTAGATGATCCCAACTGTTATTTTATAAGTGGAATTCTCCTTGTTGAAGGAAAGACCTTTTAGTGTTTTCAATCTATTAATCAGTTATAAATTACATAATAATTCAGTGCTTAGTTTTAGCCTGTGGTCCAAGTAAAGATAATTAAACACCCTGTTTTACCCTTTTGAAAAATTTTTTTTTCTTGAGGGCATCAGTCACTTCCTTCTTATCGCAGTCCTTTTCTGGAACTTCATTGTATGTGGCAGCAGGGTGGCCTTCTTTTCGGAGATGTATATATGAGTCAGAGGAGTCATTGTGTCAGTACAGGATGCTGATCTTCCTGAGTTGGTCTATAGCAGTGGTTCTCAACCTATGGGTCGTGACCCCTTTGGGGGTCAAACAACCCTTTCACAGGGGTCACAGGGGCTGCCTAAGACCATCGGAAGACACGCATTTCCGATGGTCTTAGGAACGGAGACACAGCTCCTCTGTCTGTCTCCAGGCAGGTCTGCCCACTTGCAGATACGCCCACATAGTATTAAAGGGTCACAGCATTAGGAAGGTTGAGGACCACTGGTCTATAGGCTATTAAGACATTGTTGTCTAACAAAGTGCTAGTCTATCTTTTGTACCAATGTAACATTACTAGGAGGATACTGGCAGTCTTTAAAAAGTAGTTTTTTATGGTAGCAATTAATTTGAAATTATTGAAAACTGTGAAATTTCTCAAATGTGATCCAAGTTGATTCAGCCTGATCAAACGTGATGCAACTCTGGGCCCAGCTGATTTTTTATCTTCTTTTTTTATGTAAGGTGTATATGTGGTGATAGAGTAATTTAATATTTAATATTATTTAATTCATTATCTTATTAATTTAAACTAATTAAATTAATTTAGTTTAAATGTGTTGATTAAATTAATTTAATATTTAATATCTGGAATAGACTGCCTGTCAGAATCTATGTCATAATCTAGGCAGTATTAATTCTTCTCCTGCTTTGTCTAGTATGAATGGCTAGGCTTTTTATGTCTTCTGGGTATATATTTTATGTAGAACTCAATACAGTCAGAGCATTGTTAGCTGAAAGAAGGTCATCTTTATTGATAAGAAATCCTTCTACTCTTTGGACTTTAGGTGGGACATTTTCCACCAAACAGGCAACCTTTCTCTTTATGGGAATGTAGACTGGCATAATAGAAAGGGAGCTGGACTAGGAGTCAGGAGAGGCATGGGCTTGAATCCTGACACTGGTGCTGCCTAGCTGTCTCTATGATTGTGGGAAAGACACTTCATCTCTCCATGCCTCAGTTTACTCAACTGTAAAACTGAAACAATAATACTGGTAGTCTCTAACCTTTCTGAGTTAATGTGAGGATAAAATAAAGCAATGAATGTTACATGTTGTATGAACTTTAAAACACTATGTAAATGTCATTTATTGTTATCATCTCTAGTCACATCATGCATAGAATCCTACATGGTTTTGGTAATCATGCAATGGGCACAATAGGAGTTTATATCTCTAGGTCAGTTGTGTGATTAAAGTTGTGGGTCTGTTTTGGAAAGTTGCCAGTAAAACCTTTCTTTTTTCCTTTTCATGTTTTCATCAGTGATTCCATCTGTGTACGACCATTCTCATAAACATTTTTTCCTAGGTGACAAAGGCATATGGTTCAGTAATCATTGAGTTCTTCTTGACTGTTTAAAAAAAATATTACCATCTATAATTTTTCTTTATTCTTTTGGATTTTCCTCATTTTTGAAATACTGAAAATTGATCCCTGGGTGCCTTTAAAATTGTGTCACCTCAGATTATGGTTTTCTTATATATTTGGCCTAATCCACTCATCTTGAGTATCATTCTTTGTGGTTGTTGTTCAGTTGTTTCGGTTTCTGATTTTTCATGATCCTATTTGGGTTTTTCTTGGCAAAGATACTGGAGTTGTTTGCCATTCCCTTCTCCAGTTCATTTTACAAATGGGAAAACTAAGGCAAACAGGGTTAACTGACTTAACCTGGGTCACACAGCTAGTAGGTGTCTGAGGCCAGATTTAAAGTCAGGCCCTCCTGATTCCAGAACCAGTGCTCTATCCATAGCACTACCCAGCTGCCCCAAGTGTCGTTGCTACTTTCTCACAGATGTGCTATGAATATTTGAACTCTACTTAGATGGTAGAATTCAAATTCTACTATTGATTATAGTATTATCAGTGATAAGAATTCATTATTTAAAAATGTGAGCAGATCTGTCTCACTTTACTCATATTTTTTATTCTTCTTGCACGTTTGTCTAGAAATGCTCTTGGGATGATCTGCCTCAGTTTAGTCTAACACCGAACTCTATTCAGGCTTATTTTTCCTTGCTAATTTTCCTTGTTCTTTTTTTTTTTTTTGGAGGTGGGGAGGAGGAGGTAGAGTGATACTAGGTATAATTAAAAAAAAATTTTATTGATTGTTTTTCTTTATATCATCATATTTCCTTAAGGTTTCCCCTCTTCCTTCTCCTCCTAGAGAGCCATTCCATATAACAAATAGTATTTTAAGAGGCAAAAAAAAAGAGGAAAAAGGATCAGCATAACCAATCAATACATCAAAAAAGCCTGAAAATATGTACAATATACAATAACTGTAGACTTCCTACCTCTTCCTGCTCATAACTTTTTGGTCAGAAGTTATAGTTAGTGGTAAAACCAGAACTCTAAAATAGATATTTTACTCTCTGTTGCACTAATCTAGGTCAACAATAGGTAGGCTGTAGCTATGACACAGAGGCAATATAGTATCATGTGCAATGGTATTTTTCTTTTTTTTTCATTCTGAGCTCCACATACCAAATAGAACGAGCATCTTCACATGTACAGTAAGACAGAAAATCAGGATTGTACATAAAATGGCAAATCTCAACAATTTCTAGCTTTTCTTTCTAAACACATGATAAATTCAACATCCCTGACTTTCAGAATTGTCCTGATTATCAGTGATTCCTTCTGTTCTCTTCCACACATTTAAAAATTCAAGAGGTAACAGTGGTATAACTCTTTAAGATTTGTAAAATACTTTACATATATTATCATATACTTAAATATGGTATCACATTTGATCCTCATAACAACCTTCATATCATATATATGCTATTATTGCCTTCATTTTATAAGATGAGGAAACAGAAGATCAGAAGATAAGATGGGTCAGTGACTTGTCCAGGGTAATAAAGTAGCTAAGGCAGAATTTGAACCCAGGTCTTCACTACACCAAGCTACCTCTCACTGTTTTTCCTTTCTTTGTTTTTTCTTCTCTTTTGTTTTCTCTCACTTCTTTCTTCCTATTTTTCCACTCCCTTTTTCAATATGCCTGGTACCCACTGCTAAGTGCATGACATGAATCTGAGAACCAGCCCAGTTAAGAGAATCTCATCACAAGATTGCCTACAGGTTAATGGACTTTTTTTTGGCCATAATAGATCTGAGAAACTGAGTCACAGAGGGGTTGTAATTTGTGTTGGAAAAGAGAGTACTCACACTGGTTAAATTATAGATCCTCAAAGTGTTGACTGATCATCATCTCTTCCTGGGATCTTCTCGGAATGCCAAACTAATCTGAACTGTTTCTCATTTTTATCACTGACTTGAGTGAAGCAATAGCTTTGTCAGATTTGCAGAAGACACCAAGCTGAGAAGGGCAGCTAACACAAGATAGGTTAGAATGATGAGCCAAATAAAAAATATCTCCCGTGATGTGTAAATTATTTGGAACAAGTAATAATTTTGATGTGGCTTCATTTCATGATATCATGTTTTTCCTTAAATTGGACTAAGTTAGAGGATCTGACTTTGACCAGATCAAACCAGATCAAGCTAGTTTCCCCACCATCAGTTCATTCTCTAGTTGTTGAATGCTAGATTTCATGCTGTAAAAATGCACTTCATTGTTCTCCTTTGTTGTGTTTTTATTTCTGTGGTTTTAAGGAATTGTTATAACTCCAAGAAAATACGTAAAAGTTGTCCTACCTTCCCTGTTATTGTAGAGGCCAATACTGTCCTCCCAGTCCCGAATGTTCACCACTTAGGAGTCATCCTGGATTCCTCACTGCCTCTCACCTCCCACATCCAAGTTGTTGCTAAGGCCTGTTGGTTTTACCTTTGCAAATATGCTCTCTTCCCTCCTCTGATCACTCTAATGCAGGCTTTCATCACCACATGCCTGGATGACTGCAGTAGCCTGCTGGTGGATCTCCCTCCCTCAAGTCTTTCCCCACTTCAGTCCTCTGTTCAGTCACTGAAGTGATTTAACTAAAGTGTGCTTCATAGCCAATGGGATGAAAGTGTAGTTTCATGATGAATGTGTAGTTTCATGATGAATGAACATTTATATGTCAAAATCTTGTGAACTCAGAGGCCAAATAACACAGAGCAAAAGTACTTTTCATGTTAAAAAATTTTTTTAAAGATGCAAAAAGGTCCATAGATAGAAGAAACAGTTGAAGGAGTGGGAGTGTTTAGCTTAGAAAGAGGAGGTAGGATATTCAATTAAATAATTTAACAAATATTCATTAAACATCTGCTGTTTGCCAAGTGCTGTGCTACGCACTGAGGATACAAAGACAACAGATGATGACGATCTGAAGGATTTGGGGGTGTCATGTAGCATAGTGGTTAGACGTGTTCTGCTTGGCTCCAGTATTAGCAGAACCCAGTGAAAGCTGCCAAGAGACAGATTTAAATTCAGGTAAGGAGGAAAAGCAAACAAACAGCGACTGAACACTTAGAGCCATCCATAGCAGGACATGATGCACAAGGAGATGACGGTTTCTCTCTCACGAGAGAGTTTGGGCAAGCCCCTTGTCAGGTGTAACGTTGATGTGGCTCTTGTTCAGGTCCAGGCCTCTGTGCCAAAGTGGCCTCTGAGTCAGTTCCCATACATGATTCTGTGACAATGCCAGGTATTCACTAAACTGAGAAGGAAAGAGCTCCCGGTGACACAATCTTAGGTTAGTGGGGTGATTGGATGAAACTGTACAATATGAAAAATAGTAGTACTTCTCTCCCCAACACACACACACACCTCACCTGAGTGAATGTCCTGGAATAGCTGCTTTGTTTAGCTTCTCCATCTTGATAGTGGCCTCTCACTAGTATGCTGAAGCATTATGGGAGTAATGATAGTAAGAATGAATAAAACATCTTAATGTGAATGGGAAGAAATGCTAAAAAAAATACTTTTGCTGTAAAATACTTAATGGGAAAATTTTGCATAATTTTTTTACAATATAGACATTTTTCCCTTTCAAAATAGAGAATAACCTAAAATCTCACTGACCAACACTGTGATCAACAACTGTGATCTGAATATTCCAAAGGCTCATTTGAGAAATCTGATATGTGAGGGAGACAGACTAATAAATAGGTTAACTATCCATTCCTTGTAGGTTCTTTAAGCTATATATCACTGGATTAGGTTTGCTTATCAGGAACCAACATGCCTGGACCATATTATCTTTGCTCTCCACAAAAATGTTTTTCCTGAGTTAGAATTTAATATCATTCTGTCATAGTGTATGTATGTACATATATATATATATATGCATGTATATATGTGAATATATGTATGTGTGCATATATTGGAATTGATATATGAAACTGCCACTTGAAGAACATTGCTGTGTGTTTTTCGAAACTGTAATTGAAGATGTCCTTCATGTTATTAATTTCCCTTATGTAAGGAAGTGATTCCTCCTACATTTCAATGTCAAAAAAAATTTGTCTCTTCCAAGGAATTATCAGAAATGAGCATGAACTCTATCATCCAATGCATTTCCATTTTTGCCTCACTTGCTGGGAAGCTCAGTACTAAATTGAGTGCTCAGCTACAATAATAATATTTCATGTCAGGTGCCTAGTAATATTCTGGTTCCCTTCAAATGGCTTTTGTTCTTTTTAAGATTTTTGATTGATCTACTTTATATGTGTGTTGAATCTGTAAATAACAAGTCCTTTTTGGGATATAAATGCACACTTGCATAAGTATGTGTATATTTACCTGTATATGCGTTTATATACATACATAATCCATTATGAGCCTGTCAAATACATTTAAGCCAGTTGTTTCATTATCCATTTACAAATGACTGACTGTCTTTTTCAATTTATTCAAATTACTGAGCATAACAATTTCATTTTTAAATAAGGAACTTTCAAAAGAAGTAATAAAATGACTTTTGGAGAATTATGGCCAGCAAAGATGTCTAACTTTGTGTGGTTCCTAGTTTGTTCACTATGGCTATGGAGTTAGAGGACCTCAAGTCAGAGCCAGGCTCTACTACTTACTTTTGTGACCGTTTTCAGTCATGTCTGACTCTCTGTGACCCCATTTGCGGTTTTCTTGGTGAAGATACTGGAATGTTTTGCCATTTCCTTCTCCAGCTTATTTTCCAGGTAAGGAAACTGAGACAAACAGGGTTAAGTGACTTGCCCAGGGTCACAGAACTAGTAAGAGAAGTCTTCCAGACACCGGACCCAGCACTCTATTCACTGCACCACGTAGCTGTCCATATGACCTTAGACGTATCATTTAACCTCTCCTGCCTTCATTTTACTTATCTGAAAAATGAAGGGTTTGGATTAGCTAATATTTAAGGTCTATATTCCAGCTCTAAATCTTGTGAACTTAATACCAAGAAAATCTGTGCCTTTTAACCAGAACTCTCTCTGATGGGAAGAGGAAAGGAAAGAAATCATTTCCTCTTCCTTTCTATGTAACAGAATCATTGTACATCTAAACACAACCCTGCACTTAGCTCTAACGAACTTTCTAATTTGTTTATAGACTAAGGAAAATTACAAGATAGTCATCACTAATATTTATACCTGTTTGAGAGCACATTAATCTTCTTGATACTTTATTCCTGAGATAGGAAACCTAGTTAGAACATGCTTTGAACAGTAGCAGTAGCCTTCTGCCTGGTAATTGTATTTTGCATCATTCAAGACAAGTTTAGCCAGGCCCATTTAGCTGTGCTAATTTATCAGTATGGTTACAAGGGATAGGGCCAGTGTAGAGGGCATGGAGAGGACGAACCTAAAGCTAGGGACAAGCAGTGATCCTGGGCTCCTTCAACAGGCAGCCTGTCCCCAGACTGATGTTGCCATTTGGCAGAGATGGCTTTCTGTGTCTGCCATCAGTAAAGGGGCACAACAGAAGCTGTTATGTTGAGTTTGTTTTTTCTTCCTCAAAAACAGTTTCCATATTATTAGCCATGCAGATAGGTTTCAGCATGCTATTTCTCTGCCCAGGCTGTGGAAGCAGCTGGGGATAAAAATGTTTTCTTTTGGGGGGACAGCTTTGTTTTCCTACTTTTGCTCTCTTTGCCGAGTGAGTACGACTGCTTTGCCAGTCCACCAGCACCATATCTTCCTCATTTATACAAGATATTAGAGATATTTTTGCTTGTTTGGCAAAGTCCCTGAGTAGCAGAAGAAAGACTGTCTTTTTGGCCCGGGGGTTTTGACAGATCTTTGATCCCTCTGATTCCTAGCTCATTGTTTTCCTCTGTATTAAGCTTGTCAATGATTAACTCTATGTTTTTCTTCTGGTTGGAAGAGTGATATGTCCTGCCTTCCTTAGCTGCTGTTAGCTAGTGCACACTTGCTGAGAGCCAGATTCTGTGACTTGTCCAGGATGTTTAGTGTTGGCTGACCTACAGAGGAAATGCATTTTTCATCAGCCTAAAAACGATGCTCTCCAAAAAAACCCCAAATAAGTAATACTCCCACAGGGAGCCTGTTATTCAAAATTTCTTATGTATGTCACCAGAACATAACAAGGCATTTTGATATCAGGACTGGGTTGTCATGACACAATTCAAGCAAGCACCATTTAGTCTCATTTTAAATGTCCTATTCTTGCTGCATTTAAAAATCATTACCAATTTGAAAACAATTCATTTTAATATATTTTTGTGTATATAAAATGAATTTGAGTTACATTAAATGAATAGATATGAAAAAAGGTTCAGATTTATTTTAATATCCTCAGATCATCCACAGATTCCTTCAAATGTTACTTTGTAATACCATCACTGGTACTGCATGTCATGTTCCAGAATCAGTTTTCTTTCAATTAAGTCAACATTTACATCAGTATGAAATATCTTGTACTCACTCCTGTGGTAAGCACCAATGTGAGTAACATACTGTCTCTCAAGGAGTTTGCAAGCTAATAGTAATAATTCACATTTATATAAGCTTTCAGTTTTAACGAGCACTTTTCTCACAAGCACTTATAGATAGTGCAGTCCTTTTTATTTCACATTTTATAGCTGAAAGTCAAGAGGTTGAATAACTTGCCCAAAGTCACAAGACGAGTCATTTTCAGAGCTAGAATTTAAAGCCAAGTTTTCTGATATGATGTATCTACCATACACATGAAACCACCTCATCTGTAGTTTCTTTGCCTCTCAAATTGTCCCTCACCCTTCAACTGTGTTAGCCCTTGAATTCTGTTGAATTTTTAAACTGAATTTTAAAATTGTGAATGTTGCATTTAAAGGGGGCGGGAGGGAGCAGGGAAGAGGTCAACCGTATTTTGACTTAGAATGTCTTAGTCTGGTAACCAGAGTGTGATCACACCAAGTCCAAACACTTTCACTTGGCTTTCAAGATGCATCATCTTTTATTGACACCCTACATATTCATCTCTGTTACCTGCCTCTTTCTAATTCAATACTTTAATACTTTCTAATATTATAATAGGCAGGTCTCCTCTTCAACCTCCACATAACTCTTACTTATTTCCAGCTTTTGCAGTTACTCTTGTTCTCCTTTGGGGTGGGGTGTGAGGGGAGGAGGGAGTGGCTTCTGCCCATTGTTTACATCTCAGCCCAAGCCCCACCTCTTCAGAAAACAATCCAATGCTGACTGATCTTTTTTTCTTCCTGGATTCCTCCTAAATTTCCAGACAGTACCAAACAATTCAGTATTTATACTTAGTAGCTTGTTGTTCATTGTTTCAAGTGCTTCCGCAACATAAATTCTTTGAGAGAGACTTCTTTTGTTGTTTATCAAACAAAACTTAGCTTAACTAATAGCTTATACTTGAAGGCTGATACATATTTACAGATAGTTATTTGCTGAAGGTCCACACTACTCACATTTACCAATGTACATCTTTTTTTTGTGTTGAGTAGTACTGTTAAAAACTTTTGGATGACTTTTGTGGTTCTCCCATCCCATCCTGAGTTTGAAGAGTCAGGTCACATGTTCTCTTCTGTAGTGAAGCCTGTCATCAAGTGGGCAGCTCCTCTAATTACTTTCAAGAAGAAAATTTATGAGAACAGTACCTTCATTAAGTTCTACCCGTTCTATAGACTGACAGGCATCCTTGCTTGCTTTCAGTCTGTGCCCCATGTCTCCTCTCCCTAAAGACCCTGCAGAATAAGTGTTGTTAGATCTGCAATGATAATGACCTCAGAGGTTTGGGAGGAAGAACTAGGTAAACCTTATTTTCTAGGAGGGGAGCCACACTATGATCTATTTATGAATTATATCACTTAGTTCTCATAAACAGTCATTCTACAAGCATTTATTATACTTTGTTTCTGTCCTCCATGTGCTCCCACCCAGTGACGACTTGTTTTCCCTTTCCTAGTCTTGTTGGGGCTTGCAGGTACAATTACATTGGGAGTAGAAATGCATACAGATTAGGGCAAATCCTGTTGAGGTCAATAAAAGGTGGATTGTGATTTTCAATTTGTTATAGACAAAAAAGCATAGTGGAAAGAGTGCCAGACTAGGTTTTAGGGGATCTTCATGCTAGTTCTGGCTCTACTACTTCCTAACTGAGTTTATAGTCTAGTTGGGGACCATCGAGTCGTAGATTTAAAGTGAGAGCAGAATGATATGCACAAAATAATTAAATAACACTTCAAGGCAGTGTTTAATGAAGTGCCCAGATGAGTACCACAGACCATAAATTCTGCAGGATTTCAGAACAGTCTGAGTTTAGGGTGGGTTGAAATAGTTGAAGAAGGCTTCATGGAGGGGTTGACATTTAGGAAGAAATTTGAAGGACAGGTGTAATTTGCAGACTGAGAAGAAGGATATTTCAGATGGATGGCAGAGAGCAGGAACAAAAGCAGGAGAAGGAAAGAGCACAAGAATGTTCTCAGGAGAGGGAGGTGATGGCCTGGTTGGAGGATTTCCACTGGGGAATAGTGAGAAATGAGGTTGGATGAATAAGATAGGCTCAGATATAGGAGAAGTCTGAAAGAAATTATAAATCTAGGCACTCAAAAGCATGTACAAAAAGGTTGAATTTTACCTAAAATATAGTAGAAATTTACTGAAGGCTTTTGAATAGGGCCTGACCAATAGGATGAAGTTTTAATTTAAGAAGCTTAAACACATGGCATTGTGCTAGAGCAGTGGTTCTCAACCTTTCTAATGCTGCAACCCTTTAATACAGTTCCTCATGTTGTGTTGACCCCCAACCATAAAATTATTTTCATTGCTACCTCATAACTATAATTTTGCTACTGTTCTGAATTGTAATGTAAATATCTGATGTGCAGGATGTATTTTCATTGTTACAAATTGAACATAACCCACAGGTTGAGAACCGCTGTGCTAGAGTGATTGAAGATGAGAGACACTGGAGGCAGGGACACCATTTAAAAGATTATTAAATAGATTTCCCATCAATTGGGGAATGGCTAAAGAAAATGTGATACATGAATATAATGGAATACTACTGTGCTATAAGCAAATGATATGTATGATGAATAGAGAGAAACATCGAAAGATAATACATTAGCAGACACAGAGTGAAGTAACCAGGCCCAAGAAAACAATATACACAGCAATTACAGCAATTTAAATGGAAAGGACAACACACCAAAGAATTAAAAGTAAATATAACAACATCATAAAAGTGGGATTCAAATGAAGAGATATGAAAGGACACCCCCCCCCAACCTACCCCTTTGTGGAAGTGAGAGGTCCACAGGTGTTACACATGTTTTCGGACTTTCTCAATGTATTGATTAGTTATGCTGACTTTTTCCCCACTCTCTTAAAAAAAAAATACTATTTGTCATGTAGATAACTGTTAGGGAGGGGAAGGAAGAAGGATTTATGGGATCCCATGATGCTATAAGAACTAGAAAATATTTTTAAAAATTTAAAGACTATTACAGTAATCCAGGTAAGGATTAGGATTACCACCCTAGATTAGGGTGGTAGCATTAGGAATGAGGAAAAAAGAAAAGGATGTAAGAGACCTTACAAAGAAATGCTGAAAGGATTTGGTACCTGATGTTTTTTACCTTATATTTACATAGCACTTAATAAGCAAAATTATTTCATTCCAGTAATTATGGAGCAAAGAAGTATAGGATATTAAAGAGATATGAACGTGGCAGAAGACCTAGAAAGCGGAAAAACTAAAAGCCAAGCATTTAGATAAAATTCAGCAGAACAAGAAATGGAAACAATAGCATCATCAGAATATTTTGCAGAACACAGACAAAAAAGAAATAGAAAAGGTGTTCAGGAAACAGATAACAGACAATGCAGAGGCATGATATAGTAGTGATAAGGTAATCGATCATCTAGACATCTGTTGAGGCTCCCTCTTTGCCAAAAGCAGAGTAGCCAATAATTATTGATGTGCTTCAATGAAAACTTCATTTTTCAAAAGGCAGAGGAACCAACAAGGAAAATTCTATTCTGTATATGATTCTTGCAAACAACGAAGAACTAATTTCTGGGATAGAAATAATGGGAACCTTTGGAGGGAAGTAATAACTCCAACTTAAAATTTGTGATAGAAAAGAAAAGGAAAAATGGTTAGACTAGAGAGAATAGATTTCAAACGGTCCAGTAAAAAACTAGGAAGGATGGCGTGGCATATAGGATAACTCAGCCTTAGAGGGATGGGAATCAATCAGTAATTTAATAAATAAGCACATACTGTATACTATGGCAGACATTCTTCTAGGCACTTATGACAGGAAGACAAATAATGGAAACATCCCTGCCTTTAACCAGTTTATATTCTTTTAGAAAACCCCTGGGGATGAAATTCAGAAGACATAATTAGAGAGAATTTCAGTGAAGAGGAAGAAAATAGTATGCTGTCTCTAGAGATGGATGTGGATGCACAGGAAACTCACAGACCAACTTAGATTTTAAAATTGTATGGAAGATGAAAACAAAAGCATGGTATGATAATAGTGTCAGGAGCACCAAAGCTCAGAATGCACTGAGGCTGACAAGGAAAGCTAGAAACGACAAAAAAGGTTATTCTTGTTATCATTTTTAGCTACATTGGG